>BNCR01000004.1:26733494-27040222 GCA_014656515.1 Oryzias celebensis
CAAAATTTGTTCCAGATTATCGGGTCGAACAAACTCTGGTTCACTTTAAGCGAACCAGATGTACCCAGTCTGAATACAGCCTAAGAGTAATGAAGGCTTTACAATTAAGAAAAGCTTAGCTGCAGCTTGAACAGATGTGCTAACTGACTTTTTTATGTTTAATAATAAAATGAATAAAATGATCATGTCTACTGATGAATAAAATTTCTCATATTTTTCCAAGATCGTTCAATTTAAGTGTTTTCAAATAAAGCGGGCTGATGGTAGGCTTAGCAGCAAAATGTGTGGATAAGGACCAGATTTACCCAGAATGTGGTGGTCAGGCCTGAGTGACAGCTCCACCTCAGACTCTGACAAACACACTGCCTCGAGAGCCTTCTCAGACCTTCAGCAGGATCTACCGGGCAGCAAGGACCACTGATCCTGACTGTCTCAGCTGGATGGCTGCTTGACAGGAGACTGCAGCTTTAGAAGCAGCAAATGTTCCTCACTTCAGTCACAACCTCATGCTGGCCAAAGCTCATGCTTGATTTCATCTTTCTGATGGCCCTCGTGAAGATGTGCTCCTGCTCTTCCTTTAAACGAGTTAAACCTGTTCAGACACACAAGTCTGACAAAGATGAAGAAAAGGGCTGGATGCAAGGACAACACTTATCGTTTCATAGAACAAAACTCTCCTACAGGCTTCAGATGCATCCATTTTACACCTAGTTTACCACCTCCACTGAGCAGCAGAATGCAACACTGCTGTGAAGAATTCAATAAATGTCCCAGGCGTCCGCCCAAAGAAAAGATCCGTCTCTGAAGAACAGAAAGGACAAACAGCCAGCTTTTCCGGTCAGCAGACAGAGAACAACTCCCCAACAGCTTTGGTCTGGATCAGGTGAGCTAACTGAACTCAACTGTGTGAAAGACAGGAATCAGGTAGCTTTTTAAAGAAAGACGACTTCAGAAATGAAAAAGCAAATAAGGAGTCAAGCGAGTACCTGCATCCACCTGCTGCCCCTTCAATACTCACTGTTCAGCGGGATGTGTTGAGCACCCCGCAGGAGAGCGTGCTCCCGTCATGAGCGTGGCAATGACTACACTCAGGAAAGAACCCACGGATACGCCGTTTCAAAACTGCAATTTTTTTCAGCTGTTGCAGGCAGCAACATGTACCCACCTTCACACAGAGAAACGGCTGCTCTGACGCGCCACTGCGGCACGGCTGAATACATGTATGATCCTGACAAACAGTCCGGACAAGACAAGTGACTCAAACAGGAACATTTATTTACATATTATTTATAAATCAGAGCGCGAGCCACTCCAGTTCCACTCTAATTTTGAACTGTTGTCAAATTCTTCCCAGTGGTCTTTTGATGATGATGATGATGATGATGATGATGATGATGAGGTTTTTAGCCAAAATAAAATAAAAAAAAACAAAACTCATTTTTTAGAACATAGTTTCTGCAGAGCGGCAAGTGCTCATTAGAAATTCACCTCTGACTTGAGGGCAAGAGTGTTGGTTCAGAAGTTAGTTCTGCTAATTTCCCATCAGCCCTTTGTTTATACTCTCTCTGGCTAGCTTACAGCCCCTCACATCCCTAAGCTAGCATTAGCAGTCCAACAAAAGCAGAGAGCAATATCAGAGCTTTCCAGCCGTACAGTTCTGATCCAGATTCCAGCTCAGACAAGGACAACAAAGATGTTCATGGATCTGTATGTCTGCAGGTAGATGCATCAGAATGGAGCGGGGCAGGAAGAACCACATGGTACTTCCTGTTTGGAACACAAGAGGGGAGGGGTTGAGATGTCCACTGAGGATACAGTCAGTGGTTAGACCCGGTAGATATTGTAGACGGGACACAATTAGAAGACATAAGGTCATTTGTGCATTTAAAATGTAAGCATTTTGATGCGTACCATTAGCTTTGCAGAGAAAGTGTGTGTGTTAGCCTGGGGGCGGGCTGACATCACATACTCTGGTAGAGGCTGTTCTCACTTGTCTATGTCACAAAGTGAGAACCTGCTCATTTTCATGGAATGGGACGGTTTAAGAGGAACGCTCAAAGATGCCGGAAAGGATCAAAATAACGCTTTAGGGTTTCTTTTCATCAGAATAAACATTATTAAACACTTAAAAACTAAAAAAAAGAAGATTTAGCATTATATAGGGTGTTTAAACAGTTTTTTCCAGCAGGTTGGAGCTAAAGCAGAACAGTCTAGAATAGAACTTAGGTAAAGAGCACTAGCAGATACTTCCAAAGGCATCCTATTATATTACTGTCATTTAACTTTAAACAAAAATGCACAAACAATAAGCTTGCTAAAGCCAAGGAACAGCATTTAGCGGCAAATGCATTTTTCTTTTACAGTTATATTTGACACAAACTAAAGTTTGTGCTAAGGTCTCATTATTCTCATTTTGTAATTATGGTGCAGCTGACTGCTGCAGACCATAATGCTTTCACATACTTTAAGGGAGAATTTGACCACCGCCAAATACACGAAAAGTCTCCAAAATTTCACACACCTTGGACCCAACAAAAATCTATTTTGGGCATAGTGAACGACTAATATAATACGGAATATCCAGGAGAACTTTTGAAATTATTATGGGATAGCCACACAACCTATAGCCATTTTGAAGCAAACTGTGAGATTTGGCAATTTTCACATTTTCACACAAAAAAGCAAAACGAAAATGTTGAAGTTAAAAGTTGTCGATTTTGAAAGGCGTCCACTTAGCAAATTTGAAGCAGTTGCAGTCTTGGCTATCTCACACATTTTTTATCAAAATGTTGTAAAGGGGGAATTTGCAAGTTCTGCAGCTCAAGCTGAACAAAACAATATTAGGATTAAGATGAACTTTATTTATCCCTGCAGGGAAATTCAGTTGTTTGAGCGGCATAACAAAAAGGAAATGCACAACAGATATGTACACATAGCTTTTGGGATCAAACCTATATACAAATACACAACAGATAAGATAGGAAGGAATACAACAGAGTAAAATACCCAGTTAATGGAACTGGGGTTCTAAGATCACCAACGGAGGATCACCAATGTGGTTTCTTTATCTGGTAGTTACCGCAAAGTAGGGCTGAGTGACTATATCGATTAATTCAAATTTTGTGGTTAACTATTTATTTTTGTAAAACTCTAGTTTTTTTTCCTCCCAGCATCATGCTCTCTTGGGCGTCCTGGGCTTCCATTGTTCACGTTAAGGTTAGCACCATTTCTCCCAACGGCACGCAGACGTGAAAATGGCAGACATCAAAGGAGAGCTTGATCCCAAAAAAGGAACCGATTCCTCTGTAATCTGGAACTGGTTACGTTTTACAAAGTCTGACTTGAAACAACAAACCGCACGCTGCAAAATCTGCTTAAAGGCTATTGCTTCCAGAAATGGAAGTACAACAAATGTATTTCAGCATTTGAAGCTGAAACATTCTGTTGAGTGGGAGAAATGCTGCTCGCTACGAGATACTAAAGCTAGCGGCAGCTCTCGCAACACGGCTAAAAGACAAACCACCAAAAGGCCATCATTTTCCCACTGTGTCCCCTATGATAAGACAAGTGTCCAGTGGAAAGCCATCACAGATGCAGTCACGACAAATATTCCCAAAGATGTGGTGCCTTTTTATACAGTGGAAAAGCCCGGCTTTCTTCCCTGCTTAAGACTTTGGATCCCAGGTATGTGCTTCCAAGCCGGAAATATTTTGCTGAAGTTGCTTTGCCGCGCTTGTGTAACAGCACAAGAGAAAAGATCACGGGAGCGCTGAAGGGCATGAGGTTTTACTCAGCAACAACTTCATGTGCAACTGACAGATGAAGACACTGAGCTCACAAAAATAATAAAAAGAAACATACAGCAATATCTTCAAGGGATTAGAGTGACCATGTAAAAATGAACTCTTGGACATGGCCTCACTAATGGACCCCGGCTTTTGGACAACCTGCATTAACCCAGACAAAGTCGAACACGTTAAAAAAAAAAAAGCTACAACTGAACTGATGTCTTTGCTTGGTGAAATAAATGCACAACAACAGCTGCCAGGGCCATCTGCACACGAGTGCAGAGAAGAACAGGCTCCCCCCATAAGAAAATGACTTTGGGTGCTTTCTTCAAAACTACTGTTCCACGGTCAACTTCTCACCAACCAGAGGCTCTGAAAATAGAGACTGAGCTAGAAACCTACCTGTTGACACCTGTGGCAGACCCAGATGCCGATCCACTTCAGTGGTGGAAGCGCCGCAAACCCAATTTTCCAAGGCTAAGTAAACTTGCTGGTAAATATCTCTCCATCCCTGCTACAAGTGCCCCATCAGAGCGGGTTTTCAGACCTGCCACAGGGCATGTCTGAAGCCAGAGGCAGAAGACAGGCTTGTCGTCTTTGCCAAAAACTTGTGAGAAAAAAAAGAGCAAGAATGTACTTGCTGATAAAGACGCTGCACTAAGTTTATGTTTGTTAGAAGTTGTAGAAGAAGCTTTTAAATGTTGTGTTTTCTGTTGTGACAACTTATGTTATTTTCTACCTCTAGGTGCAGCCTGCAACCATTTTGTGTTATAATATTATCCAACGCCGCTCATGGCTTTTTTAGAATTTTTATAAATAATTAGTTTGCAGTTTGTGTCAAAACCCACAGACTAACTGACATTAGTGCAATAAGGAGTCTGCATAGATAAAGAAATGAACACATTGTAAACTGTGGATGAGAGCGGCAGGTTGGGAGAGTTTGTCAGATTTATTTGCAAGTCCTATTTTATTATTGTGTAAGGGACTTTTCTTGGGCTTAAAGCAGAAAGTTTGGTTTTATTTGTCTGTAGACACTAGCGTGTCTGAAAGTGCTGTTGCTGCAAAGGTGCATAGAACTTTTGTATGGAGAGAAAACACTCTTAAAACATTCCTGTGGTTCAAACACATCTGTTCCAACATCTAACATTTCCCCTAAAATGCCCCATTTTTGACTAACTAAATGACATTTTTGTAAATGCAGAACATTTATAGTTGTTTTTTTTTCCTCTGTAAAGTGTTGTTATTATATTAAAGACTAACAGCGCAGGCAGACTGATGCTCCTCAGTCAGAGACGGCATAATTCAACTCTCTACCTTCATAGCACCTACCTGATATGTGTTGTCAAAGCTGTCATACATGAACCTTGTGATCAGAGACGTCTTTCCAACTGCAAGACAAAAAAAAAACAAGACAGAATTAAATAAGGACAAAGTGGTAGTCTGCCTGGATTCCAATCCTCAAAGCTCACAGCAGTGCTGGCGGCTGGAGTTTTTGGTAATGATCCTTCTGCAGGTTCACTTACGGAAACCTTGTTACGACTTTTACTTGAGATGAGCATCAGCAGTGAGACCAGAGGAAATGGCAGCACTGTTTCCGTCATAACTATGATGGATTACCAAACCATGCTCATCCACCAATATCTTGAGACAATGCAGGGAGGAGGTGCAAACATGCAAAGCCATTGTTAGACAGAGGAGAACTGACAACTGTCACAGCAGAACATGAATGGGTCAGGTACCAGAACTCACAAACAAACAAACAAACAAACAAATTCTGTTCCAAGCTAAGAAAGTGGTTCTTTAGGATTCACTAAATCAAAGAAACACTTGATACTTCTTTTGGGCATGCTTGTAAAGATGGTACATGTTAAAAAAAAAGCAGGCTGGTTAAATTAGACAAGTATAAAGTACAAAATTGGAACACTTTGCCTATGAAATATTTGTTGAAGAGAAGGATTTTTGATTTGAAATGGTTTATTTCAAACAATCAGGCAAGAATATATGTAACACAAATCAATCAACAGAGGATTACATCCATAAAACACGTCAAACATGAGATAACAAGGCATCAAATGATAGATTGCTTGAAAGGGAGTGGGATGAAAGGAATTTATGTAATCCCACCCCAGCTCGACTTGACTTGTGATAAATGGACAAATAGCAAAACAAAAATACTATTACGTTTTCATTTCATTGTGACAGTTTTACTTACATAATGTTTAGTTTTCAGGATGTTTTGTATTGTACCTGTGTTAGGAGAATGTCTCCTATAACAGACATTAGGGGTGTAGCAAATCACAAGACCCACAGTTCGGATCATGTAACGGTTTAGAGTCACAGTTCAGATAATTTTTTGGATCAGTAAAAATGGGGAAAAAAGGAAACCTAATTAGATTAAAGCTAAAAATGTATTTTTGAAGCATTTTATGACATATATTTTTATTAAAACATTTATAAAGAACTTCAAAACACAAACACACACATATATTACATCCAAAATGTGCTCATTGAGGCTTATTTATAAACACAAAACACTAATAACATCTGTGATCTCCTATTTAAAAAAAAACGAAATATGTTCATATAAAAACAAAAGTGTACGGAGAGAAATGACTATCACTCCCATTTGTTGATTTCATACAATACATTTTGTGCACGAGTACAAAAATTACAAAATTACAAAATACAATTCACACATGCACAACTTAAAATTACATCAGCTTGAAACGAACTACACGAAAAAATCCACATTACAATACATACACAAACCGCATTTACACACAAATCTGATGTGAGACTCTTTTCACGTCTGCCAGATTCGTGTGTAAGTGATGCCTTTAAATGATGCTACAATGCTGGGTCATCAGAGTTTTCTTATCAGCTGCTTTTAACTTAGATTGTGAATAAGATCTGGTGAAACTTGACATTTTTAACTTTCTTAAACAGATATGTCGGATAAGTAATACACAAAACTCTAAATAAGCATTTTTAAAACCCTTGTCCCTTTAAAATGTGTTTTTTTTTCCCAGAATTGAACATTTCCTCTCTGCATCCACTCCTCCGACAGCGCCTCAGACACGGGACTCTTTCCCAAGCAGGTAACCCTTCCCACTCTGGTCTGGTCGAACCCACACAGCGAAGATGGTTGATCGCCCACCGGCCCGCTCCGATCTGCAACTTTGTAGAGTGGTCCAGCGGGCAGTGGCGCCTGCTATCCCTGTGACTGGTGACCAGCGCTCGGGAAAGAGTACATCTGTGTTCCGAACCGTAGCGAGTCATCCGATCCGTTAAACCACTAAACCGATGTGCTTTTTATTCCAGCACGAGCACATCCTCTGAGGCGCTGCTCTCAGCCATCGCAAGTCTCCCGTACGATGTAGAGGGCGGGCATCTAGCATAAAGGGCTCCTGTGATTGCCAATGACACGGAGAGCTCCATTCCATTGGTTTAATGCATTAAGGGCTTTACTTCAAACTACAAAGAGATGGTTTAGCATGTGAGCAACCGGAGACAATCTATTGCCACTTATGCCTCTTTTTGCAGAATGCATTCCGCACTGGCCTGATACCGCGATGACGATACATTTGCGGTTTACGGTCTAGGCCTAGCATCTGCAGATCTATTATCAAAATTTTAAAAAAGTGAAATTATTTTTCATTAAAAAATAAAAATCGGTGATTTGAAACATCTACAAATGTATATTATTTATATATATATATATATATATATATATATATATATATATATAAATAATATACATTTGTAGATGATATATCTCATTAGGAAAGTCAGCTAAACAGTGCAAGTATCCAACATCAGAAAAATGGATGCAGATTATAATTATTATTTTCTTTCATTAGAAAATTCTTAACATCAATAAATCAATCCGAAGACGACTGCATATCTCTGAGCCTTCACGAGTCCCACAGCTGCTACACAGGAACTGGTGTTCAGCTGCTCATTCTTCTAACTATGTCACATCAGTTTATCAGCTAAATGTTTACTTTGGTTCTAAAGCTGCCCGCTTCTGCTGAGACAGTAGCAATAGTTTCTTGATGTGTAGTACTGCCTGTAGCTATACTAAAATGATTGAAACAAAAATGAAAAGATAAAGCCTTCACAAATCCACAATAATCTAATATAACTCACTACAAGTTCTATGAAACGGTAACACTAAAGGTTACTCATTAGATAATGCACCGCCTGCATATCTTAATGTTGTAATTACTAACAGTGAAATCCTAATGTTGTATGTTTGGGAGTTAAAGGGAATTCAGTGGGAGGGTTTGTATCTAGAACACGCCTGAAAAACAGTCCTTCAACAGTTTCAATGCAAAACTGATACCAGGCAGGTTGAAGAACCAAACCCCACTCAAATGCAGCAGCAGGACGCGCGCACACACGCACGCACGCACGCACGCAACTTCTGTACTACAACAACATTTTTATAGGTGTTTATAAAAGGGCGGCTGTGGTGCAGAGGTAGAGCGGTTGACTCATGATCAAAAGGCTGCAGGTTCAACTCCTGCATTGCCTGCCAAAGTGTTGAAGGGCCATTGAGCGATACACTGAACCCCACATTGCGTGTGTGTGAATACATGGGTTCTGTAAAAATAATGGGAAAAATTGAGGAAAGACGCTTAGTTTTGCTCCTGGCTGTAAAACTAACATGAGTTTTCTACTAAGGTAAAAACAGTTGAACAATGAGGCAGGTTTTTGATAAGTGTAAAATCACTCTGGATTTTTAAGCTTTTTCTTTTTAGCTGTTAATCGTCTCAGAACATGAGTTTAGCTCTTGAAATAAAATGCTTAGTGGTTCTAGCCAAAGCAAAGTGTGAAATGCAAAGTAGCAATAAAGGTAAACTAGCAATACCTTTATTATTCTGCTGTGAAAGAGTGTGTGCTCTCAAAGGAGAATGGCATTACAGAGGGAAAGCAGCTTATTAGGATTCACAATGAGGAAAACGAAACTAAGAGGGCTTGAGCTATAATGTGGTACAGCCAGCTATGAACAAACTTTTGGCAGAGTTAATCACATCATGAGTTCCATGAGTAGAGAAAGCTTCAATGACCCAGCCAATGATGGAAACTGGATTTTGTTGAGCTAGAAATCCCACAGTCTGACCACAAGAACATAAATTGACTATTTTCTCAGAGAAAAGAACAGGTTCAAGAAGAAAAAAATATTGGTTTGAATCCATTTTCACTAAAAGGATACACTAACTTTTATTAAACCCATGGATTTACTGATACTTTTCAGAGTTGGCTTCTAATTTGAGTAATAAAACACATTAAAATTGCAGTAGTCACATGCAGACTGATTCAGAACCAAACACAATTGGTTTTGAAATCAAAACTCAATACAAGAGGGAACGAGTTAGGGAGAGAAGTGTCGGGATGCTACACAAAACAAACATTTGCTTCTTCGACTGAAGGAAGGAAGACAGTCTACTTCTGAGCATTCGTTTTCCACAACCTTCAACTGGCCTTCAGCCCCTCTGCCTGCTTTAGCAGTCATTCTTGTAGTTTCATCAAAGAACTGCATGCTCCTAAAACCCAGTGTCCATCAAAATCCTTTTTATGCAACAGATATTTAGTCATATTTTTTTTCTATTTCAAACATTATAAAATGCAAACTTATACAATAGAAAAATAAACTTTTTTTCTAGTAGTTTCAGCACAACTGTTAAAATAAATTAAAAAGTATGTTTCATTAGGCAGCCTTTTTTGTATCCTCATGTTTTTGCTACGTCTTTTTCTCATAATCCATCTAAATTTTATTTATAACAGGACAGTAAATGTAAGCCCCACACAACATGACTCAAGTGTGAGCTACTAACAGCCATGTAGAATGGTTAATTCAATCCGTGATACGTTCACCTGTCTGCATGTTGTTGTTAGTTTTCCTTCCTGAACATCCTCATTATTTTTTTCTATACCCTTTGAGTCACTGCGTTCAAACTGCTACGCCATAATTTCAGTCAAATTGAAATACAACAAAGGTGTTTTTTTCAATCATGTTGCTGGTTCGTCAACATAAGTCTTTAGCAGGTCAGGAAACGTCCCTCCATATAGCAACCCTCCGACAGAACGACCAACAGACTAACCCGTGGACAGACCGACAGACCAACCGACAGAGAAGCAGAGAGAACAACTGACAAACTAACCCACACACAGACCGACCAACCGACTAACCCATGGAGAGAGGGGTTATATAGAGATATAAACAATGAAGTCTATTAAAGTATAATGACCTCAAATTTTCTTAATGAAGTACATGCATATAGGGCAATTTTCTAAAAGGTGGGCTCCACTTCAACCCTACACCACTGTTCTAAACTGCCACAGAAAATACAACAAATACATGTAATCTTCACAAAAAGTTTGTGACCTATAAAGGAATAATGAACTGATTTCCGTTTCATGTCTATGACTACTGACAGACTGGAATTAGAAAATCAGAAAGCTAGATGCAGAGTCAGCAGTTTCTGTCAAATCTTTTCATTGTAGCAAACAAGCCCTGAGCAACAATGCTGACTGAAAGTGTTCTTAACCCTGCAACATTAGTCAGTTTGGGTGTAGACCTTCATTTCACACAGGAACCACAACAAGTCACCTTTATTTTGAATACCAAAACGTGAGTAGAATTCTCTCATAAAATACGTTTTAAAAGACAGATTCTGCTAGTGCTGTTACACACCATAATATGATTAGCCTTATTAGAAAACAAAAATCTGAAGAAAATCTGAAGATAGGTTTCTAAAAACAACTTGTTAAATGTTGAGAGTGTAAGCATCGAGCAGGCTGTGCTTTGTACAGACCCAAGGCATCTACAGCCTGTTCTCTGCATTTATTCTGCAAGTGATTCATTTCTTTGCCTGTTGAGTTAGATAAAATGATCCTGTTGAATTGGAGATGAATATTCTGTGTGCTTTGCTTGATAACCTGTCAGGTCTGTTCCCATGTTTCTTATGCTACCGCCTAAATGAACCAATTATAAGAAAGCCATATCCACTTGATTAAATATTTAAGAGGTAGGTTGTTAATAAAACAGCAGATTCTGAACAAATGCAAGGAAATACTGCATTCATTTAAGACAGGTGAAAGCTACAACAGTCACATAATGGAGGCTCATTGGGGGGGGGGTGGAGAAGAGAAAGGGCAAACTCCAGTGGAGACCTGCTGAACTCGGTGAAGTGCCACAGCCATGCTGTGTAAATGACAGCCTTCCAGCACTGCAGGGATTTTATTCAAGTGCCAGTTCCATTTGAACAACTAGCATCATGCTCTCATAGGACTTTCTCTTTTCCCTTAAAAAATCTGGTTATGCAAACACCCGATCCATTTCTAAGACCCCAGTGAAGTAAAAATCCTTCATAATCCAAGAATGTCAGCATTTTTCAAAAGCAGTCTTTAAATTATACCTAGTATCAACATCAAACTAGTTTACCCTTTCTAATGAATTTCCCAGTGGCCAATTGAAGGTGAAATAATGTTAAATCAAACATCAAAGAACTGTGTTTGGGGCTACAGCGCGCGCATAGCTGCATGGTTTAATTTGCAACCCCGTGATAACCACATCGTTCATGCAGGAATACTGTTCCAGTTAGTCCAATCGCCGCTCTAAATTCACAACGCGCCGGTCCTGCTCCGTGTTCCAGAGTCGCATCTCCTCCAGAAGATCCAGAATTTGCTTTGGCTGCACCCTTACAACAGCCACCTCACTGGACACAAAGTCGAGTGACTTTTTAATGTCCTCGTTTTCTTCTGTCGATGGGATCCTCTTTGGGGCCAATTCTGTCTTAACGTCGTTGCGCTGTTTCAAAATGCCAGGTGATTACTTGAATACCAATCAGTAGGGCTGGGTGATGGTGAATTTTTAATTTCCTGATAGTGTTTTTTTTCATATCAGGCGATAATGATATATATCGCGATATAAACAAGATAACTATATCTGTCACATTTGAACACTTTGTGGCTCATTAGAGAAATGTGTAATTATCAGCATGTTGTTTAGGTTTAAATCTTTATTTTCTATCATTCTTTAAACATAAAAGATGCACTTAAGGAACATGATGCAACAGTTTTTTCCCCCCAGAAAACTAAAAAAGGCATAAATATTACAACCTAAACTGAAAAATAAAGCAAAATCTTTCAAGTTTCAAAATATTTTTGTCGGATTTTAAATGACTAAAACACCTCCACACAAATTTAATTTAATTACCCATCTGACACCATCAATCACTCAATTTGGCTCAATTTAAATTTTAAAACACTGGCCAAGTTGGAAGGTCAGCCAAATTCTAACACTATTTTACACAGAAATAAACTTTATTTTACTTTTGGGGATTTTTCTGATTTTTTGGGGGGGAAAATGAAATTGCATCAAAGTAATTTATATATGGTATGAACATGTCTTTACTGTCATCTAACTGTGAACTCAAATTCAAACATGCTGAGAAAACAAAGACAGATTTATTAGAGATTTCCTAATTCTGCTTCCATGAGATCAAAAGGAGGATTGAGCACAACATCTGACAGGTCACAGTTTTCAGTGTAACACAGACTGTTATGCTACACAGATGCTGCTAAAACAGTGGATTCAATCCTATATTATATAGAAAATATCGTTTTTATGAATGTCCCATGAATTCATCTTTTTGTTTTTATCTGCCGCAACTTAAAGGCCGGTCCGTGAAAATACTATTCGACTTTAAACTGGTCCATGATCACACAGGACACACAGACCAGCTAGTTAGCATCATAGCATTAGCGACTAATAAGCTAGCATCATAGCATTAGCGGCTAACAAACTGGCATCATTGCATTAGCGGCTAACAAACTGGCATCATAGCATTAGCGGCTAACAAGCTAGCATCATAGCATTAGAGGCTAACAAACTTAGAAATCTCCACATATTCTGCTGTTTCATCAGACAAAATAAACGCTGCACAGGTGAAGTGACCACAAGGGTGGGGTGTTGTGGCTAATGTTGTGTGTGTTTTGTTTACCTCAAGTACAGATGGTAGAGGAGAAGAGGACAAAGGAAGTTCACCAAAAGAAGACCTATGAAAAGTAAATACATTTACACAAACATTTCCTCTTTATGTGGTGACTAACCCTTTAACTTTTACTCGACTAAGAGGAGAAAATACTTGCGACTGGCAAATGTTGATTTTGGACTCTTCAAAATAAAAGTCTATTACGATAGGCTCATTTTACTATCAAGAAAAAGTACTATCACAATTGTTACGGCTGAACCATCACAGGCTACACGTGGGACGCACTTGGACATTTCAACATGACAACGATCCAAAACACCAGGCCAAGTCCACCTGTCAATGGTTCCAACAGAATAAGGAGAAGGTTCTGGAGTGGCCGTCTCAGTCTCCTGACCTCAGTATGATTGAGCCACTCTGGGGAGATCTCAAACAGGTAGTTCAAGCAAGATATCCCAACAATTTAAAGGAACTTGATGTGTTCTGGCAAGAAGAAAGGGCTGCTTAAGTAAGAACATCATCCACAATGACCACACAAGACTTCAGGCTGTTATTGGTGCAAAAGGAGGCAGAACGAGGTATTAAGAACAGGAGTATGTCAACTTCTGAACAGAGTCATTTGGGAAGTCTCTGTTGCTGTTGAGAGTCGACACTGTTATTTAACATGAAATGGCTTAATCCAACTACTAACTACAAGAGAAAAAAGTGTTTGTGTCATCATTCATACTCTCTGAAAAATTCCCTAGAATTCATCATTTCTTCCAAACTTAGGAGCTCAACTGTGTATTCTTTCACAAACACATTTTACAGACACCTGACAGCCACAAACTTACAGTGTGTGTATAAGTCTGTGTAAAGAAAGGAGAAGCTGAATTTTCATAGGCCTCTATCCTGACATACCAGTAAGTCCAAACATATGCATTACTAATGATAGCCACAAAGCTGGATACGTTAAACACTGCATGGTCACTTACTCAACAATCCCTGACATGCCAGGCACCCATAGCTTGGCTGTAGACCTTTAGAAAGATTACACTGGAATTCTCCTTTAACTGAAGAAATTGGTCTTATTAAGTACACTTTCAAAACCTCCAGTGGCAGAGTTTAAACACTAACATGACTCTTAATCACCACAGCATGAACTCACGATGTTCCGACCGGAGGTAACTAACGGTTTACCACAGTTAAAGGATTACAACATTTAACTGGCAGTAAAATTAGCACTTGTATTATTAGAAAAATGTAGACTTCATTCTTATGTTTAAGGAAAATACACAGCAGTTCTGTTAGGTTTAGACACAAATGTGTGAGTTTCATCAACTGCATCTGTAATGCAGATTTGTAGATGTGTAGGATACGTTGTGCTCTTACGTAACAGAAAATAATGTTATAGGCCTGAGAATCACTTCAAACCACAAAATGCTTGCAACTGAGTCTTTTAGAGCAGAAAACAGTTATTTTTAATAACTGAAACTGCTGTGAACGCAAATCTTTTATGCAAGAGGTTCTCAGCGGCAGTGCTGTTTGCAACGAAAATTTGATGAAAAAAAAAAACACAGACAAGTATTACCAATAACAATATGAAAACAAATGACCAGTCCACCTCAAAGACTGGCTTCATGCAAGAGTTACATCATATGGCTAAGTACAAAATAAAAAACTCTTAAATGGCAACCTTTTATTACACATTAAATACGTGTCATTTTACAGAACAGAGCAACACTGATTAATACCTACCTGTCAAAATAGATTTGAGGTTAACTAAAAGCTCTTGCTTTTAAATACAAATGAAGATAAAAGCTTTGAGAAATTTCCCTTGCAGCGCCTTCACATCCATGTGCCTCCATCTGCTACCAAGATGTGGAAAAATGATCAAACTCTTATAAAAACCATCCTTTAACTATTCCCATAGAACAGGGATGCGTGGTGACGTTTGTAGCTGGTCTGAGTCAGATTTACAAATATATGCTCCAAAAATATTTACCTACTACTGATTGTGTTCTCATGTCAGCATCTTTTTATAAACTTAGCAGACCCAAGGTAGAACGTAAAATGTATAGAGGTTCAGTGTATGGCTCTCTAAAAACAAGGTGAAAGCTATAGATGAACTACAGAGGCAGCACCATGGTGGATGAATGCTCTCTCATACATGCACACTGGACGAAACCCTCAGAGACTAGTTTGATTGTAGTTAGTGTTTCTTTTCTGCTCTTCCTCTTCTTTTTTGTTCTCACAAGTATGTGAGGCTCTTATTATTAAAATATTAAAACTGATACTATTTGTCAAAAATTTCTTGAAATCTATTTTTGTAGTCAATAAACTACCAAATCAATATGCTGTTACAATGAAAACTGTTGATTCCTGGTAAAACTAGTGAAAAATCAATGGGTGAACAAATCGTTCCTGATAATCTGATGTCTACGTCCAACACTATGTTGAAGGTTCCTTGCTTTCATTACGGTACATTTTGGTCAAACCCTGTTTTGATGCACCACCAGGTGGCGCAGTGTTCAGGCCTGGTAATTGTTTACAGGATTTACCCAGGTTCAACTCCAGCGATTGCAGTTTCTTTTTTTTAACACAAACTTATTCTTGAAAACAACTGTTAAACCAGGGGTTTCCAATGGGAAAAAAATTACAAGTGAAGCGTAAACTGCCATTGCTACTAGAGCGCTTGGGAAATTGGAGTGTTTGATGTTAGTTAAAGAAAATAGAAGTTAAAGGGAAAAAAAAACAAACTAGACAAAAAACAAAAGCAAGAAACCTTCAACATAGTGCTAGCATAATGCTGAAAGTCAGCAAAAGAAAAAGATAGAAAACATGAAAAAACACTAATACTGGGGAGTCGAACTCACAACTCTTGCATTAGAAACAAATAATAAAACGCACAAGCATTTGTTTTATCCATTAAGCCACACTAGGAACCTTGACCATAGCCCCTTTATTCAAGCACATCAGCGCTTTGGCGTATTTAAGTGACACAACTAAACGCAGCAAAAACATGGAACACTACATTCCTCTCAGTCATGTTTACCCTGAAATCCCCCTTAAACTCTGCCGCGGGGCGGGATGACAGCAAGCCCCCTGCCCTCTGATTGGACAGTTTGATTTGTAGCCGTCCAATCATAAAGACATGTAAAGACAAGGACAGAAATCGCAACCACAACTTCAGCTTTCTCTCTTCTGATTTAATAAGACAAAACTGTCTTCTGTCACCTGGCTTGAAACGAAGCTTTCACAACCGTGTTTACTGTAAAGAAAATAAGATGCAGCTCCTGTTTTACTGCTATAAATGTAGTTTGGAAATGACTGTGCAAAAACACATTAAGCATCCCAAATAATTCAAGTGCTTTTGCAAAACAGCTCAACAAACACACTTATACCAATGTGAGTTCTGAGACAAGCAACCCTTTACCTGCATCATCACTTCCTGTAACAACTCGGCTAATAAGTCCTACAGTCATTTAACCCTGGGACGGGGGGGAAATGCTGCAAACTCATAATCAATAAGACATTTGACCTTTCGAAGCCTGTAAAATAATAAAATATGTATCTAAAAAAAGTTAGGATATTCTTCAATAGCCAAATGTCTGTACGGAATAATCCAAGGAGCAGGTAAAAATAAAGTCAGACCTGCTTTGTTTTTATTAAACTAAGCCCAGATGACTGCTTTTTTCCCAACTACTTCAATGGAATCAACCTACACGTATGGGAATCTCCACAGACTCGTGTCTGGCTAAGGAGTGGCTAAGCCGTTTTCTGATGTTGCATTAAACTGTGACTAAAAACATCCTTGAAGAAACTTTCTCACCAAATTTGTGTCATCTCCTCAAACACTTCAAAATGAGGCCTGAAGCTCAGAAGAGCAGGAGGAGAACATGTCGGCCCAAACGTTGCTTCTGACCCGCCACTCAGGCGAGCAGAAAGTTCCATCAGTAAAGAATTTAATTACCAAGTGTCCCATATTGCAGTCGACATGAAACGGCTTGGTAATGAGAATGTTCCCCATCTATCATTTAGATCTGCGGTATGGGCCACTAATTTATGTTCATTAGAGAGACGCTGGTGAATTAAGTACACTCTGTTATGATTTGTTTGTGCAACTAAATCCCTGTTGGTTTGTTGTGTTAATATAGATGAGGGCTCAGGAGCAAAATCTAGTCTAGTAGTTCAGCATAGCACACATGCAATTGCAGTGTGGAAACTTGTTGGTTAGAAGTAATATGTGGTAAAGCTGTAAATCCCTGTCTCCAAAACAATGCTGACAACAATGAAAATGAAGAGAAATGCTAAACGGCGTATACTTACATAGCTTTTCTACCTTCCCTGAAGGCCCAAAGCGCTTTCAACAATCACTAGAAACTGCTATGAACTTGAAATGAATTCTTTAGGAAATCATCATCTACCCATCGTCTGTTAGTTTTGACCTGCGACACACAAAGATGATTCCTCTCTGGAATAGGTTGCTGCTGGTGTTTAAGAAAGGCCCACTTTTTTAATGAACTAACGTTCCATCATGAACCCATCTCCAATCTGAATGCTTGGAGATGTTGGTCGGGTTTCCCTCCACTCAGTCAAGGCGTTCTGTGGGCTGCAGAGACCCCTCCCTGGACATCCACTGTTGTCACTGTTCAGATAACAGGCGGTTTCAGAACCAACCATTAATGTCAGTGCAGCATGACTCTACCATCACTGACTGCAGGACTGAGCTCATCAGACTGTTCCAGACCCCTGGACCGAGCCCGTCCCGGTCCGGACCCCTGGACCGAGCCCGTCCCGGTCCGGACCCCTGGATCAACCGGAGCCTGCCGGCACGCGGATTCCTCCGGGAGGGCGTGGACGGCTGTGGAGGGGGAGGAAGCTGGTGCCCCCTCGGATGGTCACATCGACCCACTGGAGACTGATGAACCGGTCAGAACACCCAACTTCCCATCGGCAGCTGGGTGTGTCTGAGCTCACCGCCCCAACAACTTCTGCCCAGAACCAGACCCGACGGGCTCGGCGTGCTGACGGAGCCGCGTCCCTCCCCGCTGCCTGAGCAGCTGCCCCGGTACAGCCGGGAAACAGCGGGGTACAGCCGGGAAACGGCGGGGTACAGCCGGGAAACAGCGGGGTACAGCCGGGAAACAGCGGGGTACAGCCGGGAAACAGCGGGGTACAGCCGGGAAACAGCGGGGTACAGCCGGACCCACGCGCATCGATGCGGCGCCAAAGCTCCGCGGGAACTCTCAGGCTGCGGGATCCGGCTAGCACGTCCCCCGCCGTTAGCCGCTCCGGGCGGGGTTCACGCCCCACCGAACCGAACCCAACGAGCCCAACCAGCGGGACATTTCCGACGAGCAAGTTTGTGACTGCAGCAGGTGGAGCCGAAACCAACTCGGAGGATGAACGTGTCTTACCGCTCTGCTCTCCGAGGAAGACGAGTTTGAACTTTCTCAGAGGGTTTCCAAAGTCACTGCTGATGGACATGTTGGACCGGGCCTGCGGACAGCGTGGGACAGGCTGGTCGCGCTGGAGTTCAGCTGGGGGGAGATGCTCGGAACGATTCTCTTCGTGATGGGGACGCTCGGCTGCTCACAGCTCCCTGACGTCAGGGAGGAGCTTTTCCACGCCCACTCCCTCTGCTAGTGCGCGAGCAGAAACTGGTGGGCATGCGCAGTTACGTCTGAAGTGAGTTGGTGATCTCATTTATGTCCATGGGGTTTATGTCCTTCCTATTTATGTTTGTATTAATGTACATTGTTTATTGATATAACTCTGATATATATATATATATATATATATATATATATAACTGATATATAACTATAAAGTTTCTGAAAAAAAGTCCCGTTATGTTACCTTTACCCACAGACTGTATGTTAAGATGGACAAAGCTGAGTGTGACGTAACCCATAGCAAATGTCTCACCTCCGACCCCGCCATTAGGAGCCAGACACAGTGTTTGGTCAACATCGGTCTGAGTCACGTTTCTATGGCAACCACTGTCACCAATCATGAGTTAGCTTGTTGGAAGTCCACACCCGTTCCACTGAAAGGAGCTCATGAGAATCTGTCAATCAAACGTTTGAGGTGGGGCCAGCAAGCACCACATGCTTTTATTTTAACTGAGGCTTCTGATTGGTCAGTTTACAGACTGAATAAGTTGTGATAAAGAAAACATTTTTTTTAATTAGAATTAGCAAGAAGATGCTAAGAAAAAAATGTTGTCAGAAAGAATGGTTATTCGGACCAATAGAATGACTGAGTATGAACTGCTTATTTCTCGATAGATGTCAATAGGATTTTGGCTATCTTAGCTATTTTGGTATCATCCTGACATAAAGATTTGCTCCAATGAAAATGGTGGTTTTAGTGTTTAACATGTTCTTGTGGAGTTTGTCTCCTGATGGAGGACATGTATCAAGAAAACTAAGCTTAAGACTGTGTTTGAGTATTTATGTATTCAAATCATTGCGAATCAGGAGCAGATGAAAAAATGTCGTATAAAAAAGCTTGTGATTGTTGCATCCAAACCACTACGTTCTGATGCATCCACTTGCAGACACACAGATCCATGAGCCTCTTTGTTTTCCTCGTCTGAGCTGGAATCTGGATCAGAACTGTACAGATGATAGCTCTGATATTGATCACCAGTTTTGTTGCACCCATAATGTGAGGTTGGGGTTGTGATGGGCTGTGAGCTAGCAAGAGAGAGTGTACACAAAGGGATAATGGGATATCGGCAGAAGCTTACTTCACGCCAACAGTCCTGCCCACAACTCAGAGATGAATTTCTGATCAACTCCAGCTGCTCTGCAGAAACTATGACCTAGAAATCAACAAAATGTTTTTTTTGGCTAAAAACCCCATCATTATATTGCATTTGATCAATAAATAAACACATAAATAGAGAGGAAAGGTACCATTAATTAGATAAATAATACACTTGTGTCTAAATGTATACTTATCAAATACAATATAACTTGAAGTTTTTTTCTCCTGATGGTTGACCTAGTATGTATTTCAAAGTTTACAAATGAAGATGCTTTGCTGATCACTTTCTCTGACTGCCTGGCCCACTTCCTGTGGTTTAAATCATCATAAAAATCTAAAGATGCATCAGATCTCATTTTCTGAAGACCTAAACTCAGGAGCAATGATGTTGGTCTCTGGCCGCTTTGTCCTTTCTCAACTGGGAGCTTCATACTTGAGGAGAAACAATCTTAATAAAAACCCTTTGTCATAAAATATTTAGGTTTATTTTAAGACTGTTGTAAAAAATGGGGGTATTTATCACTGTAACTGTAAAGAAAATAGTTTAGAAAACACATGCAGGGGTGGGATTATATATGTTTGCTTCCTCCCACTCCCTTTTAAACAATTTATTGAACTTTTTGGAAAAACGTATTATTTGAATAGTTTTATTGTGTCATGTTCAATATGCAAATATGGCTATTTATGATTAACAGCAATAATTGAATTATTTACAAGTGTAGGTAAATGTGTGCATATTTCCCAAACAATGTAATGACTGATTGTCCTAAGTTTGATACATCTCTTCATAGAAATATATTTTGGTAGTCTTGTTTAGTATTATTTCTGCTTTGATTGCTTGAAATAAATAATTTCCAAATATGCAGTTCATAGAGTGGATTTTATGCCTATTTTACCAATCAAATTTTTCAAGCTATATACATTTAAAGTGAGGTGTCATATAGTACAGTCAATAAACATCAGTGCATTGCACCATTCTTTACTTTTTAATAAAAATACGAGTTAAAGCATCTGTGCTTGGCATTTAAAATGTACTAGTACTGAAGTCGACTACAAGTGATTTTATTGTGGTTATTACAAGTCTCATTTTAAGAAAACTTCTATAAAAATAATTTAAATATTGAGCTACAGTTACTTAATTACATACAGTGCAAACAAACCACGACGGATTCCTAGCACGGAGGAACAGTTCATCGACGAAGACGTGCAGCTGCTCTGATGATCAGTCAGTGACCACCACGGAAGCATGTTAAATATCAGAAGGTACCAGTTCTATGGATGAGGGACGTTTTAGCCATCCTGCCTTCATTTATAATGAGTAAAATATCATTTGTTCTAATCATGAGCCATTCATCTATGCATATAGTTGTCTCCTCTGCCAGCAGCCAGGTGTGGTGGCCGTGCAGAAATCTGGGTCAGTGTAGACTCATCTTGTTATCGATTCTTCTCACTGACGCAGCTCCTCTCGGCTCAACACGCTTTCAAATGTTTCAGACCACAGCAAAGCTGTGAAAGGCCTGGATCAGCAGAGTCACTAGGGCCTTAACAATCTTTCAGACTTCTTTTCTTCCAGACTGTACTCTTTGGTCCGCTGCACCTTCCACCCCAGGAGCAACAAAAGGACAATGCCCAGGGTTTTAAAACCCACCTGCAAACCCAAGTACCTGCAGGAGAAAAATACACCACAAATTAGTGAGTTCAATATACTATATGATCATTGATGCTGAGGGACACATGTTCCTACCGGTTTCTCAAGATGCTATTGTCGTAGTAAGCACAGCTAAACTTCTTTCCACACACTAGCTTCCATTTGACACAAGAAGAGTCGATGGCCATGCCGAAAAGCGCCGGAGCTGGAAGCCAGGCTGAAGGGACAAATGCAGCAGTGAGTCGGGTGTCTGCTCCTGAAGGCTCAGGTTAGCTGATGCACAGAGGTGTGTCAAAGCTCCGATCTATTCTCCACTAAAAGTCTATTTCTGTAGCATGATATGCTATTTAAAAAAATAAATCAATGAAAGAATAAGATCAACAGTGTATTTTTGTTGATAATAAATTTAGCTTTGACATGTTTCTGTCAAACCATTCAATAGTTATTTCAAATTATTTTAAAAACATCAAAAATAGAGAATAAAGCATTCATTGTTTTATTGAAAAATGTTTTACCTGGCAAACAACTTACTGATTATTTATGTTGCTCACATGGGTGTAAACAAACGTTAGAGCAGCACTTCATATCTTCGCTGTGCCACTTGTAACCATTCCTGTTTTTACAATTACCCTTCAAATATCCCATAAAACAACGACTAACTTTAGACATGTGGACATGCAGCAATGTGCATCTTTGCTGCACATATTAGCCAACATGAATTTACTGGAGAATATTCCAATTTATATTTTGAGTTGTAAACGATCTAAGAGAGGAAAATGAATACATTGAGGGCAGACATTTATAAAAAACTATTGTACACATTTCTGTTACAACTGATAAAGTTACCTTTGATTTTTTTTCCATAAAATTGTGTTAAAGTGCTGATCTAAACCTGTCGTAAACCAGCCGTACAGTTTTGAGCCAGAGGCCAGCTCGGACCGTGAATAGGAATGCATGTAAAGAGGCGGCGGAGCGGAGAGGTAAGAGAGTCCATTTCAGTGACTGCGTCATTCGTCTGAGCTTTTTCAAGCATCTGCTTTTCTGATTCAATGTGATTTGAAAAAAGAAATACTCAGAAAAACAGTTTTAGTCATCAATTTTTCTATAAGTCCTTCTATAAGTCCTCTATTCTAAGAAAAATGCAACCAGGACATTTTAGAAACACACAAAAAACATTTTCATTGGAGTGGGTCTTTAAGCTGATCCTGATTTGATCCCAAAGTTTGGTTGGCACTTACCTAATATCCTCATGAGTAAGAACTGAATTCCAATGGCAAATGACTTCTCGTCAGAAGAAACACATCTGTGACATGGACAAAAATGAGTTAATGAATCGGATTCATCCTTTCTATTTAGGCTCTTTCTTTGATTAACAAACATCTTGTGTGAATAAAAGCATCAGACTTCTCAAAATGCTGCATATGTTTTTCTTGTGGATGAGGGAGCCTGGGTGGGACCTTAAAAGGCCTTAAAAAACTTTTTTTTATAGTGGGTACGGAAAGTATTCAGACCCCCTTACATTTTTCACTCTTTGTTATATTGCAGCCATTTGCTAAAATCATTTAAGTTCATGTTTTCCTCATTAATGTTCACACAGCACCCCATATTGACAAAAAACACAGAATTTTTTACATTTGTGGAGATTTATTAAAAAAGAAAAACTGAAATACCACATGGTTCTAAGTATTCAGACCCTTTGCTCAGTATTTAGTAGCAGCACCTTTTGATCTAATACAGTCATGAGTCTTTTTGGGAAAGATGCAACAAGTTTTTCACTCCTGGATTTGGGATCCTCTGTCATTCCTCCTTCAGATCCTCTCCAGTTCTGTCAGGTTGGATGGTAAACGTTGGTGAACGTCCATGTTCAGGTCTCTCCAGAGATGCTCCATTGGGTTTAAGTCAGGGCTCTGGCTGGAACATTCAAGAACAATCACAGAGTTGTTGTGAAGTCACTCCTTGGTTATTTTAGCTGTGTGTTTGGGGTCATTGTCTTGCTGGAAGGTGAACCTTCAGTCCAGTCTGAGGTCCTGAACACTCTGGAGAAGGTTCTGGTCCAGGATATCCCTGTACTTGACCGCATTCATCTTTCCCTCCATTGCAACCAGTCATCCTGTCTCTGCAGCTGAAAAACACCCCCACAGCATGATGCTGCCACCACCATGCTTCACTGTTGGGACTGTATTGGACAGGTGATGAGCTGTACCTGCTTTTCTCCACACAAAAAGCTTAGAATTAAGGCCAAAAAGTTCTATCTTGGTCTCATCAGACCAGAGAATCTTATTTCTCACCATCTTGGAGTCCTTCAGGTGTTTTTGTTAGCAAACTCCATTCAGGTTTTCATGTTTTTTCTACTGAGGAGAGGCTTCAGTTGGGTCACTCTGCCATAAAGCCCCGACTGGTTGAGGGCTGCAGTGATGGTTGACTTTCTACAACTTTCTCCTGACTGCATCTCTGGAGCTCAGCCACAGTGATCTTTGGGTTCTTCTTCTCTCATCAAGGCTCTTCTCCCCTGATAGCTCAGTTTGGCCGGACGGCTCTAGGAAGAGTTCTGGTCGTCCTGAACATCTTCCATTTAAGGATGATGGAGGCCACTGTGCTCTTAGAAACCTTAAGTGCAGCAGATATTTATTTGTAACCTTGTCCAGATCTGTGCCTTTCCACAATTCTGTCTCTGAGCTCTTCAGGCAGTTCCTTTGACCTCATGATTCTCATTTGCTCTGACATCACTGTGAGCTGGAAGGTCTTATATAGACAGATGTGTGGCTTTCCTAATCAAGTCCAATCAGTAGAATCAAACACAGCTGGACTCAAATGAAGGTGTAGAACCATCTCAAGGATGGTCAGAAGAAATGGACAGAACCTGAGTTCAATATATGAGTGACGCAGCAAAGGGTCTGAATACTTAGAACCATGTGATATTTCAGTTTTTCTTTTTTAATAAATCTGTAAAAATGTCAAAAAACTGTGTTTTTGTCAATATGGGTGCTGTGTGAACATTAATGAAGAAAATAATGAACTTAAATGATTTTATCAAATGGCTGCAATATAACAAAGAGTAAAAAAATGAAGGGGGTCTGAATACTTTCTGTACCCACTACATGAATGCCAGCATAAAACATCGCAGACTCCCAACAGGAAACAGCACAGGATTTTATAGTCAACATAAGTTTTTTTCTTTTAAAAAAACAGACTAAGCAGATTTGAAAACCACCAGTGTAAGATAAACACACATCATCATTTGACTCATTAAATCCAGAGTAGTTACAGTTATTCTGCTTCCGAGCAACAGAAGACTGAAATACAAATATAAATATCTGTTTGTTACCTGAGCACCATCATGTATATTGGGTTGTGGGTGAAGCAAGCGATGAGGGATGCCAGAGAGATGACGAGAATGACGGGCAGGAGCAAATGAGAGCAGCTGTTTTCACATGGACCTGAATGGGCCTTACTCTGACTGCCTGGGATACACCTGCAGTTTGTGTACACCTACGTGCAGAAAGGAAGCACACCTGATCAGAGGAACACACGGCAGCTGAATGTTTTCATTTCCATTCACAGCCTTGGTCTTTTTTAAAACGATTAGACAGATTTAGCACCAACATGCAGGCCAAGGTCAGGAATAGATTTTATGACAGCTGTAAGAGCTTGGACCCAACAACTGGACATGTAAATTCAGACAAAAAGGTATAAAGTTGCCCCAGACCTCAAAACAATAACCCATGAAGCAGCTCTGTCTACATTTAAGCTTTTAAATGAGTGGATGATAGTGCGCTGGAGGATTCCACTGCAACCATGCTTCCACTCTGGTTCTGTTTCCTTCAGAGACATTCATCAACTCAGCCATTAAAGTGAGTTTGAGCTGCTTGTGTCCTGTTGTATTTGGCCCGCTGGATTATTCAATCTTTGCACTAAGAGATACTGTTTAAAGACAAAATGATACTTTCTGAATGTTCTTTGTTTAGAATGGAAACTTTCACCTGAGACAAATGAACTACAAGCATTGAAAGAGCATCAGTGTCAGGGAAATCCAGCAGACTGCTTTTCTGTCGTAGAAGATCATCCCTGGCAGCTCCATCATTTAAAGACATGAAGACATGTTTCCGTCCTTCCTTTGCACCTAATGTATTTCGCTCATGCATGAAGGAACATGTGGCTCTTGTGAGCAAACTCCAACAAAATGCTACTTTTTGAGCTCTGTCCTCCTTTGCCACTTTACAACCATGTTTCCACTGGAAGCAGCTTTGACATGCAAAAGAAAGATTGTTCCATTTCTATGAAGGATTTGCTTTGAGTGATTGAGCCCAGTTGAGCAGAAACCACAGAAACTTTGAGGGGAGGTTCAATTCCTGCATCGACATACGGCCCTGCATGTCTGCGCAGACACACAGCAGGCTGTGCAAACTCAAACAGGCCTGGTTTTGTGGATTGAAACTTAAAAAGTGGCTTTCATCTTCATATATAACTCATCTTTATAAGAGGATATTTCTGCTCCTGTTATCTTCAGATTGTTAAATTCTCGTGTAACTGATCCAGCAGCTCATCACAACCATCTCTTTAGGGGCTGCTGAAGAGCGGTGGAGCATCAGCACTGACCTGAATCTTGTGCATGTTGTTGGGGTCTTTGGTGAAGTTTGTGCAGCCGGCGTGGCACGGAGAAATGTACTCGACACCATCTGAACCGCACACGGGGTTGAAAGCAGAGGCGGGACAGGAGCAGTTCTGATAGCAGATGGACAAAGGCCTGTGGAGGACAAAAGAGTTTAGGAAAAATCCCTAAAACTGATTTCAGTCCCATTCTGTGCAATGAAGGCTCCTAGTTTTTAAACTGCTACATAAACGTGGCTTTTCTAGCTTTCAGGAATTGTGTCCCTTTGAAAGAACGTAGGTTTGCTGTCTCAGGGTCCTGACAGTTTCAAAACATGGAGAAAAATGAAACAGTTTTTTTCCTTAGATTCTTTTTTCATTTCCAAATTCTGGGCTGCTTTGCTTTAAGTCCCACTCCGATCATCCCTTGATATATTTTCAAATCGTTGCCAGTGGTCTTTTATTTATGACCACCAGCAAGCAGCTTTTAGCCAAAATCAGAAAACCTGTGTGGTTTTCTAGGACATAGTTTCTGCAGAGCAGCAGCAGTTCATCAGAATTTCACCTCTGAGATGTGAGCGGGACCGTTGGCACAGAGTAAGCCCGCCCCTACTTTCCGTCATCCATTTGTTTACACTCCCTCCCACTAGCTTACATCTCTTCACAAGCCCAACTTAACATTAGCAGTGCAGCAAAAATGACGAGCAATAACAGATCTATCCAACCGTCCAGTTCTGATCCAGATTCAGCTCAGACCAGGAAAACAAAGACGTTCATGGATCTGTTTGTCTGCAAATATGCATCAGAATGGAGCGGAGCAGGAAGACTGTGACCTGTCGTTGTACCTTCTATATCCCACGTGCAAGATTTTTCCAACAGTATTTTTTCACCTGCTCCTGATTCACCATTTGAATGAAGAAATCCCAGAAATGCAACTTTTATTGCACCTCGATTTTTTTATTTACAGTATGTCCTCCATCAAGAGAATGCTACAAGAACATGTTAAAAACACTAAAAACAACAGTTTTCATTGGAGTGAGTCTTTAAATCAAGACAACACTTTTTATGTTTTAATTTCATTTTTTGTGGGTTTTTTGTTGTTTGTTTTGTAATAACAACATTTGAATTAAAACTGACTGAGCGAATGTCAGCAGAGCAGCAAACTATTATTTATAATGTTCAAAAATTAGGTCCACTCTAAATATTTAGTGTTCGTTGTTTTAAAGGATTGTGTTGAAGTATCTGGGGACTCTTTGAATCCAACAAACCTTCGCTCTCTGCAACATTTGTGGTCACAATGAGACTGAAAACATGAACCGGTCATGATTTTAAGCAGGGATCAACCCAAACAAGCTGCCAGGAGCTAAAACTAAAGTCAGAACTGAAGTAGCAATGATGTTTCTTCTGAATGTAAACGGGACAGTCAGAGAGTGCAGCACAGTTCCCCTGTGCATCCCAAAATAGACACATTCCGTATTCTGTGATCTCAGCTGACCGCCACTGCAGTGTTTCTCTATGATACATCATCCCTGCCAGCAGCGCCATACTTATAGCACACACGCTAAGATTCCTCTCCTACAGCAGGGTGGCTCATGGCTTTTACCATATACTTTCAACCTGAGTTCTGGAGCTGAGCCCCAATCCAGCTGAACACCAAAGGAAGCACAGGTATTCTCTTTTTATTTACTTGTCCTGTCCAGCAGCAGAGTAAACAGATCAGAGATGAGGGCCTCTACTACAGTTGTTATTGTTACATGCTGGTGAGACATAGGGGGCTCCCTGACAACAGGGGGTTCACATGCAGCGACCAGGCTTCCTTGATTCTGGACAAGATACGGAGGCACAGAACATGAAGGTGAGACCCGAGGGACACGCACAGCGCCAGGCTCAGGCGTGATTCCCGGCTCACAGCCTAACCAGGGAACTCAGGGGTCTCCAGTCAGGCAGATGCATCGCAAAGAAAACCAACAGACAGATGCAAGTGCATAGTCCGAATGATCTTTGAATTTCAGACTCAAAGCACTTCAGAGAAAAATTGAAGTTAAGATGAAATGTTAGGCATACCACAATAAAAGAAACACAATTAAATCAGTGACCAACAGACACATGTTACTAGAATGACTCTATGCTCAAACAATAGTTTTTTCCTGAAAATAAACAAAATATTTTTAACTCAAGTTCTTGATTTAAACATAGGAAAAACGAATCAAACCTCATTGTGTTACGCTTATTTCTCTAGCAAAACTCTTCAACACCAACATAATGTTGGATTATTATGTCACGATTAGTATTAACTAAACATGTCGCTGTGAGAGGGCAAACCACCTCTCTACGGTCGAGAACCATGGCCTCAGACTCAGCCTTGCTGACCCTCATCCCAGCCGCTTCACACTTGGCTGCAAACCATTCCAGTGCATGCTGGAGGTCCTAGCTCGATGAAGCCAACAGGACCACATCATCTGGGGCGGCCGTGGTGCAGCGGAAAGAGCAGTCGGCCTATTAACAAAGGATTCCAGATTCGGTTCCCGCCTTACTCGTCCATGTGTTGAAGTGTCCAAGACACTGAACCCCCACATTGTCTCTGATGAAAGGTTGGCGCCAGTGTTCGGCAGCGGAGTCGCCATTAGTGTGTGAATGTGTGTGTGAATGGGTGAATGGGACCGTGACTGTAAAGCGCTTTGGGCCTTCAATGAACGTAAAAAAAGCGCTATATAAGTATACGCCATCTGCAAAGAGCAGAGAGGAAATCCTGTGATTCCCAAACCAGACCCCCTCTGGACCCTGACCGTGCCTAGAAATTCTGTCCATAAAGACTATGAACAGAACTGGTGACAAAGGGCAGCCCTGCTGGAGTCCAACATGCACTGGGAGCAGGTCGGACTTACTGCCGGCTATGCGAACCAAGCTCCTGCTCTGGTCATACAGAGACCGGACAGCCCTGAGTAAGGCTCCCCGGACCCCATACTCCCAGAGCACCCTCCACAGGACACTACTGGGGACACGGTCGAACGCCTTCTCCAAATCCACAAAACACATATGGACATGATGAATGAACTCCCACGAACCCTCTATCACCCTAAAGAGGTTGTAGAGCTGATCCACAGTTCCACGACCAGGACAGAAACCAAACTGTTGTTCCTGGATCTGAGGTTCAACTATCGGACTGACTCTCCTCTCCAGTACAGGCTGAGGAGTGTGATTCCCAGGAAGTTGGGACACACCCTCCGGTCCCCCTTCTTGAATACGGGAACCACCACTCCTGTCTGCCAGTCCAGCAGTGGTTTCCGACTGCCACATGATGCATCCAGAGACCAGAGGTACTCAGGGCAGACCTCATCCACTCCCAGTTCCTTGCCACCGAGGAGCTTGTTGACTACCTCGGGGACTTCAGCTTGGGTAGCGGACAGCTCCACACTAAATTCCTCTGCGTCCTCAACAGATGGAGTGTCAGCAGAATTGAGGAGATCCTTGAAGTATTCCTTCCACCGCTCGACAATGTCCCCAGTTGAAGTCAGCAGCTCCCCACCTGCACTGTAAACGGTGCCTGCAGAAAACTGCTTCCCCTTCCTGAGGCGCCGGACGGTTTGCCAGAACCTCTTCGAGGCCAACCGATAGTCCTTCTCCATGGCCTCACTGAACTCCTCCCAGCACCAAGTTTTTGCCTCTACTACACCCTGAGCCGCAGCTCGCTTAGACTGCTGATACCTGTCAGCTGCCTCTGGAGTCCAACAAGCCAGTCAGACCTGATAGGACTCCTTCTTCAGATTGATGGCATCCATTACTTCCGGTGTTCGGGGGTTGCCACCACAACAGGAACCAGAGACCTTGTGACCACAGCTCCGAACAGCAGCAGAGACAATGGAGGTGGAGAACATGGTCCATTCAGACTCAATGTTACCAGCCTCCCTCTGTACCTGTTTGAAGCTCTCCCGGATGTGGGAGTTAAAGACTTCCCTGACGGAGGGTTCAGCCACACATTCCCAGCAGGTGATATTTGATTTAGTTCTTAATGTTTTATTGATCCTTGGAAGATGTTATATTAATAAAATCAAGTTTTTAAAAATCAAAACACTCTATTACATATCACGAGGAGATTTGTTCATATTTGACCTCACCTAAATTCATGAAAAGTAAAAACACAAGAACAACTTCTATGTTTGGTCGTGATTGCCATTAAGTTACTCTAGAACTTCTTCCCTTTGGTGTCATTGTTCTTAATATTTGAGCAACACACCAGTGGTTGTTAACAGAGTTCAAGCAGAGTCCATTGTTTCATGCTTTGTGCTGACTGACAGCAAAAATAGTGGATGTGATCTTTCAAAAATGTGTCAAAGTTGAACTTTCAATAAACCAGGCAGCAATAAAGAACTGATGATGAATTGTTGCTAATTCTTCATCGATTGACATTTTGGGCATTTTTTGTTTGGTCTGGTGGTTTTTAGATGACTTGTTGAAGAAAACCTCAACTCTGTCAACTGGCAAAGATTAAACAATGATTTGAGGAGATTTTTTAACAAGTGGTCAAATGAAACATAGCGATCCCAGTGACTGTAAAAAGAGGAAAATGCAAGAAATGTGTTACCGAAAAAAGAGCTGGAAGAAAGACAAAAAGGAAAAAGTAGAACAGAATCAAAGAAACTCAAAAAGAGGAAAACGTTAGTAAAGAATGAGAAAAGTGACAGAAAAGGAGAGAAAAGGCAAAAGGAGGAAGAGAAGATGGTAACTTTGAAAGGATTTTATTGATGTCACTCCATGTGGGAAGACTAATGTTTTGTTCTTTCATGCAAGTGTTTGTCCCAAGTAAAAACAATGTCTTTAAAGTGCATTTTTTTAACATTTCTCATTTTAACATGAATTCACCTGTCCAACCTGTGATTGACCTCTGCTACCTTCGGGGTCGGACAGCCCATGAAGAAGAGCGGGATGCAGACGAGGGTGGAAAGGATGAGCATGACTACAGAGAAACGTGGGATGATCTTCACAGAAAGCCCCACTTTCTTCATAATGACGCCCCCGGCCAGCATGCCCACAGCCACGGATGGCAGATTCACAGCACCTGAGGAGCACCAACAGCTTTGTTTTTGCAAAACGTCAGGTGGTCAAGTGGTCAAACGTTTGCAGCCACTGTTCTCTCAGACTGCATCTGAACTCCACCTTGGACTAAACCTACCCACTAGCAGGCTGCTGTAGGCCACTGAAGCTCCGTACTGCCGCTCCAGAAACTTGCTGAGGAAGGTGGACAGACCCGCGATGACGCAGGAGAAGCAGCACTGGGCCAGGATCAGCAGCAGGAAGAAAGGGCTCAGCAGGAGGCTGACAAACATCCTGGGAAACACTGATTCAACAACAGGTAGTCACAGATCAGAGGCCAGAAAATAAATCAGAGCAGGAAAAAGTCCTGTTCCAGACAAGAATCTGAACCACTCACTTTTCAGGAACTCCAACAGAGAGATGTCTGCTTTCTTCAAGTCCTCATTCACATCCGTTTGACTGTTAGTTTCCTGGAAAAAGAACCAGCACAAATGTTCTGATGGTCTGTCGTGTCCAGCGTTTATCCAGACAATCACATCACAGACCAGCATTGTACACATCTTAATATAAGGCACGCTCATACAACTTGTCTTTAGTTTATTTTTAAAGAATGAAATGCTTCTTTATAAAAAAGACAAGTTTTAATTACAGTGCAACCAAGATCCATCAGGAGAGGAAGAGTCACAGAGTTTTCATCTCCCAACAGAAATCAGTGGAGAAGGTTACTTTGATGGACAGGTTTTCTTCCTGAAACATCACTACTTCAGCCTGGAGGGATTCTCTAAAACTTCTGACGTCTCTGTGTGGAGTTTGCATGTTCTCCCCGCGCTCCCCCTAGGTGTGGGTGTGGGTGTGTGACTGTGGCCCAGTGGCGACTGGCGACTGGCGACCAGTCCAGGGGTGTCCCCTGCCTTCGCCAATGAGTAGCCGGGTTAGACTCCGGCAGCCCAGTGACCCAGAAAGGGATAAAGCGGTTCAGACAATGAATGAATGAATGTAAAGTCTGAGCATGAGGCTCACAACCAGGATCCCAAAAAAATTCAAACGATCGAATGAACGAGAGATGCAGGAGCTGATCAATCACACCAGTTCCTGCTAGAATATCTGATCAGAGGATGATGCAGTGCTGCACCGAGCCAGTAGAGGGCAGTGTAGCACGAACTCCTCCACAAACCTCCATGCTTCAGACTGTAAATAACCTCTGAGGAGGAAACATTTAAACCGGTGTGTGTGTGTGTATGTGTGTGCGTGCGTGTGGGTGTGTGTGTGTGTGTGTGTGTGTGGGTGTGTGTGTGTGTGTGTGTGCGTGTGGGTGTGTGTGTGTGTGTGCGTGTGTGTGTGTGTGTGTGTGTGTGTGTTGAATCAAAAGAAACTATAAGTTCTATTAGTAATGAAGTTTAGCTTTAACTTAAGAATCAAAAAACTCAAATTAGTTTTACAAATTGTTTGAGACATTTAAGACTAAAATGTGGTTTCTTCATCATCATCTTTTTCTAAAAATCTTATTTCCATCACTGCAGCGTTTGAAGCAAAATACTCATTCCAAAAATATGATTGTGTTTAATGTGAAAAACGTGAAATACTGAGGGACTTTAATGACTTGAGAATTCAAAGCAAATGTAAGAACTGACTTAAAATATGAATGAAGTCTGTTTTCCTTCTGTCCCAACATTCTGAGAACACGCTTTGCATGACAGGTTTGACTGAGACCTACTTTGCTCTCTGAAGGCAACCGGCGAGGGAAGAAGAAGTACGGGATGGAGGTGAGGACCAAGCAGCCTGTGGCGATGAGCAGACCCATCCACCAGGCCCCAACCCAGTGGGGGTCCCCCAGTGATAAGTCTTCATTGATACCCAAACCAGTCTTGTCCACGTCCACATAGATCTGCAGAACAAACGAGCCCAGCAGGTAGCCGATGGCCGGGCCGAACACAGACACCGCAAACAGGATGGCTGTGGATCAGAGGAGCCTTTGTCACCAAAGTGTAACAACACAAAGAACAAGCATCCAGAGAGAGCGTTACATAAGACCCAACCAGAAAACCGGACTCTTCCCTGACTGCTGTACTCTCCCTGCACCAGTTTCCACCAAAAAAAAAACATCACTTCAATCTTTTGTTCTGACCTCACCATATCTTCATCAGAACTTCCAGATGTTTCAACAAGCGTTCCTTTTAATCATGTTGGAAGAATGCAGCATTTATCCTCTATCAGATCCGCCTCTCCGCGCAGCGACATGAGAAAAACACATCCAGATCCCTATCAGCATGTCAACCTGCATCATGACGTCAAACCTTACTGCAAAAAAGCAGAGTTCAGTCCAACAGTTGGACTCTGACACTCGTTAGGGTCTTCTTTCTCATGTTCTTTGCATGAGAAATGTCCTCACATGTTTACTCTCTTTCATATGTCACTTTCAATGTCTCAGGGGACCGAAGAAAGATGTGAAATTTAAGTGATTCTCCAACAAAAAGCCTCTGTTTGTTCTAAGAAGGTCAGAGATACAGCAAACCTCACACACTGTACTGCTCTGGGATCTGTGGTCATTCACCTATGTACAGAGGGGAGTTGTTTCGGTCTGCAAAGTCATCTATGTAGGAGATGCCAAAGGGCTGGATAGGGACAGAGCCCACGCCGAACAGCAGCTGAGCGCTGCCCATGAGCAGCAAAAGGTTGCTGGTGTCCTTCAGCCGCTTGCTGTCGTCTCGGCTACAGGAGTCGCTGCTGCTGCTGTTTCCTTGCGGGATGCAGATGTCGTGGCGGTCTGGGTTCAGCAGGTGGTCGTGCAAAGACAAAGAAGACAAAAGCACAGAACAAGTTAATGACAGCACAGGGGGGTTCTTTCATTTCCTGAAGCGCCTCTGACCCTCCACTGACCCGCTGTCTGGAGCCAAGCTACACTGTGAGAACAAATGCAAAAGGCCTGAGAGGTCATCCTAATCCCTGCTGCTCTTAGTGAAGCACACCATAAATGAGCCCCCGGTTTATTAGGCTAAGCTTCTGATCATGATGTCCTGCAGAGGACGAAGGAAAAAGCTGCAGACATTAAAGATTCAAAAATGTCTTCCTGCTGCGCTCCAAATCCCATCAGTGGTCCCAGATAAGCCAGAGAGCTGCAGAGCTGCCTTACTGTGCAGAACAGAGTCGTATTCGTAGGGCTGGGACAGGAAGTGAGGTAAGGTGAGGATTATGGCACTAACAGCCATCAGCAGACCGCCCAATCCAATGATGCGAGGCCGGTGGACCCGGTTCCCCAAGTAGCTGACAAACACGATCAGGATGCTGTTGCTGACCTGAGAAGGACAGACGACAAAAATTCAGATTTTCTGAGTGTAGCCTTTTCATCTCTGCTGCTGCTGTTGCTGAGCTGCTGCTGCTGAGCTGCTGCTGAGCTGCTGCTGCTGCTGAGCTGCTGCTGCTGCTGCTGCTGAGCTGCTGCTCCTGAGCTGCTGCTGCTGCTGCTGAGCTGCTGCTGTTGAGCTGCTGCTGTTGAGCTGCTGGCTCATACCTCATTCAGAGAGGAAATGGTTCCTGAGGAGTAGCTGCTGAGGCCGTAGCGTCTCTCGATTGTTGAGATGGTGCTCTTGAAGTAGGAGCTGTAGAGCAGCTGAGACAGCTGCAGGAGGCCGTGGCACAAGACGAACAGCTGGAAGAAAGACACTGGAGTCTCATTAACAGGAAATGAGTCCGTACAGACAGGGGAGCAGTCTGGAGCCTGTTCAGGCTGTTGGCTGACTGCCTGTTTGATATCACAGCCCAGAACGTACAGGTCTCAAACCAGTTTCACTTCATTCTGTGTTTTATTGAAGATGAAAAAGCAAAAGTCTACAACCAGTTCACTTTACTTTCATAGAAAAACACAACAGATAAAAGAACAACTGCATCCAAAGCCAGAAGTTTGCTTATTTCTTGAGTTGCCCTTTTCAATGATGTACAAATGTTCAAAAGCATGATAGAACCCTCAAAAACAAAGTTTATGTCAGCCAGTATGTTTACAGTGATTTACCACGTGATGAAAGTCATGAAGCCCTCCCTCCATCCAAACAGATTTAGCTGCTTTTTCTGCACTGTGTCCACCTGCAGCTTTAAGGCTTCGCACTCTGAGGATGACGAGGACATTTGTGTGGGTCATAATGAGGCACTTTTCAGCATCAATCCTCTCATTTATGCACAGGTATTCTTTCCTGAGCTTTAAAGAAAGTTTCAGGAGGACTGGACAGAGATTTAAGGCGGATAATCTGTTCCTGAAGGTCTCTGCTGTTGCTCATTTGATTTCTCTGGACGTTCCTTAACAAAAGATGACAAATGATTGAAGTGACTCAACAAAAGAATAAATAGTTCTGCTGAATCCTGCAAGCTCCCTCCAGCCGTTTAACACAGAGCCTGTATTTTAAACAGTGACTTAACAGCATTGTTCTTCAGCACCTTTGATGCTCAGGCCCACAGTCAAGAGAAGCTTTGGTTCCAAATCCCTGAAATCCTGTGAGAAGCATGCATGGAAGCACAATAACAAACAGAACTAAAAAGAACATGAAGTGAGGAGTTTGGGCCACAGAGCACAGGCTGCACTCACAAACAGAGAGGGAGAAGCAGCTCGTGTTATCAGACGGGTTCACGCTGGGATGAAAGGAGAATCTGCTGTGAAAACAGCCACGACACAGGGTTCCAGCCTGCTTTCCTCACAGGCAGACCTTCCACAACAGTTACCGCTCAGCTTTATGCTCTGTAAGCACACACAACACATGCTTTTGTTCTGTTGGAGATTTCCTCACTTTCCTCCAAACGGGCCTCAATCATCAGAAGGTCTGGATGGGATCCATCTGCTCGTTCAGGCCAAAGATTCAGGTCAAGACAAAACCAACCGCAGGCTAAATCTGAACAGACATTTCTGATGAAAGATTCTCTTCAGAATGGAAGCTTTCCCTCCAGAAGACAGCAAGACTCCACACAGAGAAGGCGTGAAGCAAACGTTGAACTGCACACAGGTCACATGCGGAACGATGAGGCCGTGCTCGTCTGCACAGGGCTGAGTTCTGCAGCCACCACCTCCAAAGCTGTCTGAGCTGCAGGTCCTCGTCTCAGCCTTCAACCTGCTGCGAGGGAAGCAAATGCTTTTGTTTCTGGATCGTAGCATCCATCGTCACCAGTCACAGCAGAAGCTGAAGTGGAGGAGCAGTCTGAGGACGCGCCCCGCGATGACTCACAGCAGCTCCTCTTAAGCTTCTGTTTGGGTCGGTTTCCTCACCGCCAGACGTTCTGCCTGATTCTAAAGTTGGAGATGTCGGTCTCTGGAGTCCATCAGGTCCATCCGGCGTTGTCCTCTTGTACGTGATCATGGATCTGGATCAGCTGCAGACACTTCTCATCCTCATCACATCTGCGGGTCAGAGTCCTGCCGGGACTGTGGCTCATAGATCCCAGTTGGGTTTTCTTCTTGACTTCACATCAGAGAAGCTTCAATCTGGAGACAATGTCAGCTTCCTGAATCTCAGTCAGGCTTCCTTCTAACAGGACGGATTCAATGGAGGGTTTCTGAACATCTCCAAGCCAGTAATCACGAGCTGCAACACATGCACACGCACATGCACACGCACAGGCACACGTACTTACACATGCACACGGACACACATACATGCACACGCACATGCACATCCACACGCACTTACACATGCACACACACACACACACACGCACACATACATGCACACAAACATCCACACGCACTTACACATGCACACACACATGCACACACACACACACACGCACATGCATGCCACGCTCTAACACGACTCGGACAGGCATCAGTGGCTTTCAAACAGGAAACTTTAAAGAGCCCTGATGCTGCCAGAGCTGGTCTGGAGTGAAGATCAGGAGCAGGAAAACTCTCATCGTGTGGATGGATACGATCTCTCGTTTTCAAGCCTTTGAAAGTGACCAGTGTGCAGCTGATGCATGTCTCAGGTGTTAAGAGAACACCTCATAGGTCTGAGGAACAGACAGGAAGCAGCAGAAGTTCTGACTTCATGATGGCCCAAAGCAAAGTCCAGCACGTCCAGCAGCTTTTCTTTGGACGTGCACGTTCAGAGACAAACAGAAGGCGTGCAGGAGCACAGACTCTGCAGAACATTAAAGAGAAACGTTCAGATGACCTTCTGCTCTCCCGGGTAAAAGCTTGAGGATTAAAGGTGTCATCTGCACAGTCAGAGCCATCAGACATCAGGCTGCTGTGTTCTCACTCACAGCTGGAACATCCAGTTCCACTCCTGTTACTGATGGCAAACCAGCCTCTGACAAGCTGCGTTTCAGGAAATCCACAGACCCACAACGAAAGTACATCTGAAGACTCTTAAATCAGTCTGACGCAAAGCCAACATGCAGACCTGCAGGTTGCTCTCTAAAGGCTCCTTTTCTATCGGATCTGTTTGAGACCAAAAGAAGAAACGACACAGAGAAGTTCATTCAGATCCATGTCTCTCATCAGAAGCGCCTGGTAGAAGTTTGAACTTCTGACAGATGGGATCCTCTACAGAAAGTCCCGCACGGTCCCGCACAGACGCTGCGGGCTGCGCGATCAGACTCACCTTCACGCTGCAGCTCAGCTTCCCGGGTTTCCTCATGTTCTGCTGGGGTCGCAGGTCCATCCGAGTCGTGCTGGCTCCGGGTCCACCTCCGCCTTTTATCCGCCTCCTCTCAGGCGTGCGTGATGGAGGCGGGGCTCCGCGGCGATGTGCGGGCTCGCTGCTCTCGATCTCCAGCACTGATGCAGAAGCTGTTCTGTCCAGCAGCTGAGCAGACAGATGAGAGCTGAAGGCCTCTAGGGTTGGACAGATGTTACAGTAGGGCTATGACCTGCTGACACAGCAGCTGGATATTTGTATAAACCCCTTTTGGACTGGAGGATAAACTTATTGAAGTGAATTATGTTTGTAGCCTTTTTATTTGTTGAAGTGGACAGAAAAAAGGAAGAGGAGAGATGGAGTTGTGTCTGGATGTTAGAAATGGAGAACAAGGGTACAAAAGGAAGAGGAGAAAACAAAGAAAAAGGGTTGAGGAAGGTAGAGAAAGAATAAAAATAGGAGGGGTGGAAACAGCAGCATTGCTGCAGATTTCTCATCATCATCATCATCACTGTCAGGTGTAAATGTTAGTCTAAAGGGGCGGGGCCTGTCCACACACTCAAATGTTACAAACAAACCTGTTGGCTCCAAAAATCTTCAAACACAAACATGTCAACATGTTCACAATACAACTACAGCTTACACACAAACACATTTCATTCTGTCATGTATTTGTGCAAAGGTGAGCTGACACTACTGTGGTGGATGATGGAATGTCAAAAAGGTCAAGTCGCCGGTCACCCCCACACCAAGACCCCTGCTGAAGCCAAAGCTGTTTTCTATTTAACGATGATTCCGTTCATATCATAATTAGTGCTCGATGATCCGATTCATAGTCCAAGTTGGATCATTTTAAACGATCCGATTCACTAAAACTGATCCAGAACATCCAGAACTTCAACAGTGAGACTCAGAGATAAAAACCTGCTACTGAACAGTGAAGTTTTCCAGATTATTGTATCTCTTCAAGATAATAAAGTGTAAATAAATGTGTACAAACAAACAAGTAAACAAGAATGAAAGTCAAATCTATTCACATTTGAGTTTGATAAAGTTCATTCCACTGTTGTTTTTCCACATCAGAATAATCCAAAGGAACATTATTAGAACATTCTAGAACACTGTATGAACACATGACTTTGTAAATTCAAAGTGTTTCCACACGTTGGACTGGAATGATGGTTGATCACTTTTTACTGCATCACATGTGTTGTTTGCTGGGATGCATTTGGTTATTTTTACTTTATATTAAATAAAGCTACCATATCTAAATCCAAATGATGCTTCCCAAGATCGATTATGATCCATTTATATCATTTTGAGACCATTTTATAATTGTATAAGTCAATTCTAGTCAACCCCCCTGCAACAGACTGGTGACCAGTCCAGGGGTGTCCCCTGCCTTCGCCCATGAGTAGCCGGGTTAGGCTCCGGCAGCCCCGTGACCCCGAAAGGGATAAAGCGGTTCAGACAATGAATGAATGAATGAATGATTCTAGTCAGCCATCAACTTGCCTTAAACAGATCGATCTGGTTGGATCGTAGGCATAGAAATGTATTGTTATTAAAGTGCTGATGGTATCAGGAGGATGGGGGTAATGTCTGTCTGTCAGGTCTGAAGATTCCTGATCCACATTAAACAGAACTTCATTGGAACTGTCTAAGGACCTACAGCCAACCAGGAGCTGCAGTTCTACCAAGTACCTCTGGAGGCTGCTTTCAGAATGGAGCCTTTTTCTCCTCAGTCCCACCCAGTGACTGGATATGACAGCTGGACTGAGTAACCCCTGGCGTTCCAAACAGGAAATGCCTGCTGGCTCAAAGAAGCCAAAATCCCAAAGTCTTCTGACCTCTGAGGTTGAAAATGAGGAAAATGGAACTTTCATTTTTGAATCTCCTGTTGTCCTCATTGGCTGGTCCCTCACACTCAGTCATTCATTGTCAGATTAACCATTCTTCCTCTGATACGTTGTTTTTCTTTCTAATCCTATTTTTTTCATGACATCGTCTCTGTATCACAAAGCTCTAAACTGTCCAATCAGACGCCTCACGAAAAAAAAGCATGTGGCCCCCACCCCTTCAGGGGTGTGGACTTCCAACAAGCTTACTTTTGATTGGTGACAGTAGTTGCCATAGAAACGTTGACTCAGACACCTCGGACTAATCACTGTTATCTGGCTCCAACTTGGCAACGTTTGTGTCGCAGAAAAATGGCGACTAAATTGGCTTCATGTTGCTAGAGCCGGAGGTGAGGCACATTTCTGTGTTACGCCACTCACCTCCTTTCTGTAAAAGACAGCAGTGTGTGTATGTGTGTGTGTGTGTAGTTACTTTCTGTATGAGTCCAATAATCAAACTTTAAAGCGAGCTTTTCAGTCCAGACGTTTCCGCTCAGATGTGACATCTCTTCATGGTCGTAAGACTTCCTGCAGGAACCCCCCTGCAGCTGAAACACCAGGACGTCTTCTGTCCTGTTCAGTTTGTTGTCTGGATGTCTGATCTTCACTACATCCTCTAAAGAAGAAGTAAACCACGACTGGACAGCAGCAAAACCTGCTAAATACCCAAAACTATTGTGTACGTGAAGCCACTTTGGAACATGGCAGACTGAACGCACCTGAACCAGGTAATCAGCAGGCAAAGGTCACTGGAGAACAGGCAGGGAGTAAACTTGAGTACCGGGTGTGAGTGTGCGGCAGGATGAACATAAACATGACTTCCTGTTTTCTGATGAATCTGCTTTTTGGACACAGCCAGCCTTTTACTTTCATCTGTGCATCTTTGCTTTGTTTCAGATTTTTGGGTTTCAGGATTTCTAAGGTTGTCTAAGATGAGTCTTTTCAGGTTTGACGTCATTGTTTTTCTTCCTCTTGCTGCAGAACCAGAGCACAGACATCATGAAGTTTGACTTCTGAATCACTTTATTTCTGCCGATGAACATGTCAGCCACAAGCAAGAAACCTCACAACTCCAGTGACATCAGAATGAGAAGGCAAGCATTCCAACACAATGATTCGCAATTTGAAATGTTTTCCTGTTCGTGGAGACCATTTACATCATCGAGTTCACCTCAGTTCATTTACTTCATATCCTTCTACATTCTGTCTACAGAAGCATGTAAGAAAAACATCAAACCACAGAAAAAAGTGAGCTGTGTTTTCATAGATTACACTGAAGGATTCTTCTGTACAGACTCTGCATTCAGGCTACTGTAGAGGAAAGGCTTCAGAACCAGGAAACCTCTGGAAGGATCAGACTGAGTCGTGGAGACCATCGGCCATGACCGGTGAACGTCAGGAAGTGACCTAAAGAACTCTCTTCCCTCTCCAACAAGAAATGCATCCAGATATAAATGATAGAACGTTTGGCCTCCAATACAAAAGGGGTTTATAGAAATGTACACCTGGTGTGTCAGAAGATTCATAACCCCTGTTATTGCAATGGTAAAATCTGTCCAACACAACAGGCCTTCAGTATTCTGTAGAATCACAGAGACGCTTAGCTTGAAAACAGCTTAATAATCAGGATTAGCACAAGTCTAGTCTTCAAGTAAAAGATTTTTCTGTCCCTCTGAGACACTAGATCTGTGATTTAAGACGTTTTGTACATTAATGGAAAGCAGCTTTACTGATATAGCTGAATATTATTGGTTCATTATGTCGAACACAGAGCCCTGAGGGACACCATGTCTGACTGGAGAAGGATCAGTTTGATCCATCAAAGCTACTAGATCCTTCAACTCACCACAAGACACAAAAAAACTGATGAACAGTTCTGGACACTTCAGACACAGAGGAAGAAACCAGTTTGGGAACATTAGAACATCACAGAAACACAAGGTTGTGTTTTCTGTACATAAAAACACTGGGCAGCAATCAAAGTGACCGCCGCTGTGGAGCCAGATCAGTTCCTGGACGACAGTGTTGCTCAACTCAACATCCAGGCTGGACTTTGTTCAGCTCCACCTCTAAGCTCAAACATTTCACAGCAGTACAAAGGTGAGCTGCACGCCGTACTGCAGGACGGAAAACACGGCATCAGAAACCTTCCCCAAGCTGGCAACACGGCTTTTACTTCAGAAACAAGAAGCCCTCAAAGCTCAGAGTTACGACAACAGTCTGAGAGGAGCCGGACACTTGCTCAACCTTTCTGTGGTTTTGGCACAATTTCTCCTGAGAACATTAGGTGGTGTGACAGGCAGAAGGAAGTGATGCATTCATTTTTTCAGTGTTTGTCTTTTAAATAACTCCAACAAAATAACAGAAACTGCTCATATTAAACTATGTTTGCCAACAGTAAAATGTAGAGAGAAAACATTGAAAATCTGGTGGAACAGTTGCTGCACAGAAATCAAAGCAAGCACGACGTGTGTATTTAAAATACTGCCTTTATTTTGTGAATATGACAACAGGAAACTGTTTACAGCCTTTTTCATCATGCAGTGACCATAAAACACTTGGCAAAGATGCTACAGGTGAAAGAGAACCACAGGAGCCAGCTGGAAGGCAGCGTCTTCACAGTGATTAATAAAGCAGATGTCTTCAAATAGAAGAAGCACAAAAACTGAAGACAAAAAAGGACAAATCCAAACACTGGCTGATGTGTGCTGACACAGCAGATAAAAACTGGAGCCAGGCTGTCTCTGGATAAAAGCACTGTACCATTTGACCCCGCTTCGAGGTCTGTTCTGAGCTGCCTCTCACGCTGAGCTGAGCTGGTTCAGGTCCACTTTGAAACCCGGATGGTTCTGTTTGTAAAGCAAATCCCTGCTGGGCTGTGCGTCAGTGTTCTGGAACTGGACACAACACTGGCCTTTCTTAGGAAACAACTCTGTGGCACAAAACCAGTCTGGAGGCATCTGTCCGTGGTCCCGTCCTCAGGGGGGGTGCTTTGGAGTCAACTTCAACAAACACGATTATTTTCTAAAAAAGTCCATGTCACTATAAGAACTCAGTGAGACCAGCAGAAGATCAAATCATCAGGATCAAGTGTGCTCCTGCCGCTGATAAGGCACAGCTGTGTATGTTCTCCGTGCGTCTAGTGTCCTCTGGCTACCAGCACTTCACACGTAGGCCCCCAGAGCCGCGTGAAACTCAGTCAGACACTGAACCAGCTGCTGAAACTTGGGCCTCTCTTCAGGGTCCAGAGCCCAGCAACAAGCCATCACTGCGAACCTGCAACACAGCAGAACAAAGTTCAGTTCGTCTTAAAAAGCTGCTCTGCAAAGCCAAACACGCCACCATTTCCACGCTGCCGCAGTGCGATATGCCGGTGACGTGCACCCATCCGTGCATCAACCAGTGGAAAGAGGTGGACTGCAGAGCACACACTGTTCCAGCTGGGAGGCGGCGAGACAGCCCAGCTCTCATCCGCCACATGAATGTATGGAGGAAATGCTCTGTAAACAACAGCGCCGCGCTGCAAAAACGATGCCAGCAGACAAGAGTTCCGCTTGTTCTCCACAGTTGCAGGATGCTGATAAGCTGGAATCGCCCATCGCTGGCAGCAGCAGGACCTTTCAGGTCAACTGTAGAAAACACAGTCAGCAGCAGCACTTCTTTTGTTGGAAGTGTGCAGCAGCGAGGCGGCCTGCAGCAGAAGAAACACTCATACTTACACAAACACCTGGAGGAAGAAGCATGGACATTAAGACATTTGGAATGTGATTATTAGTGAGTTGACTGAGTTTAAACTAAACTAAAATCTCACCAGGCATTAAAAGATGTTGCCATTCATGTTAAAACGTTGTTAAAATCAAATGAAAACACAAGTGTTTTCTTGAAGGCTGAAACCCCCACACTGATGAGGAGTTTTGAGGTGTGTTTCTTTAGAACAGCCACAGCTCTCTGGGTTTATTTGACTGGAAGACGTCAGATGCAGCCATTGATGAGGCAGCTGCTCCTTTCAGGGTTCATTCTCATGGCGTTCAGTTTAGGACTTTCTAAACACGGATCCTTGACTGGGAAACACCAGAAAATGTCCTTCTAGCTGATCTCAGAACTCTGAAGAGGAAAACATCAACTCTAAACTATGACTTTCATTGGTATATTGGTGCTCAATAGAAATCATGACAGTTCAAACCCACAGAAAATCAGCTGGTGCACTCTGGTGCTTAATCATGTTTTGCCTTTTGTTAACTTCCTTCAAATCTAATTTGAATCATTGTATCTTCAAACTGCATCAGTGTAGTTCTCTTTGAAAACTGAAGAAAGGAAGAATGTTTTGATGAAAATCCTTAAGAGGCTGTTTGGTGGACAGCTTTTCTGCTGTGAGGAGGCTGCAGGAGGAAGCTTCTGCCCGGTCCGTCCGTCCATCCTCAGGGGTCAGAAACACTTTACAGGAACAGAGAAAACGCACTGGCATCGTTAGAGGATTCAAAGAAGCCAATGGTCGACTGAAAATCACCCCTAAGTGAGCCAAGGAATGAATATGAACAAATGAATATTTACAGTTACAATTTATAGTTACAAGAGTGTTTCAGGGAAAAGGAAACAGAAACGGTTATTTTGATTGAGTTGTAAATGTGTTGTTGCAGATCTCCCGTCCTGAACGCTGAGACCCATCCCCATGGCCTTGTTCCAGTCAGTTTAGGACAGGGGTGTGCGGTAAAAGCCCCCCCTCTCTAAAGCTCCTATGTCCTGTGAGGAGCTGTCCTCAAACCAGGCTACGAGGTTTGAAGTAACCGGCCCAGTGCGTCAGAGGACGACCAGCAGCTGGTCAGCAGACGGGGCTTTGGGTTACCTCTGGTCAGCAGCAGTATGCAGGCTCACATCTCAACATGGTTCCCTTTCCGTGTTTGGTTGTTGTGGTTCCAGCAGTGACAGACAAACGCTCTGAGTTGACAAACAGATTCTGTTCTGAATCCGGCAGATCTGTTGCCACACTGGCAGGGGCCGGACCTGTGGGCTCAGATGTTCTGACCCGACCTGAGGTCAGAACATGACCTGACCGTCACGCTACGTACACAAAGTCTGTGTAAATGTGCGTTTTGGGCTTCCATGTTCAAAACTCTGAAATTCACACGTGGTCACACAAGTTTTTATGCCCATTTTCAGGATCTACATACAAAACGCGTCCATTCAATGTGCAGTGGACAGGTGGAACTTTGACCAATCAGGGACTCAGATCTGGTAGTTACCTATGGATGGCGTCCCCTTCAAATCACAGATGCACAACTGTTTAAGAATTGATCCTGAAGGAGAAAGTAAGAATTGTTCTATGAGCTCGGATGGAATTCTATGACTTCATATATTGGAATAGAGCAGTGGAGCAAAACTCGCCAGATTTGCACTGTTTTAACATTTCACACCAAAACTCTTCCAACTGTAGGTGGCAAATATGAGGTAGTAAACATCAGGAAAAGAAAAGAGGAAGAATCGCTCCCTGCTCATCCAGTGAGAACAGCTTGCCCGCCGTCTCTGTTGCTTCAGACACGAAAAGGCAACGAAATGAACTCACAGCTCATCAGGACAGTTGATGGGTTGTGCTATCCTGTAGCCATCCTTCAGGTAGGCAGACATCTCAAAAGGATCTATGTCCACGTAGGGGGTCTGGCCAAGAGTCATCAGCTCCCACAGCGCCACTCCAAAAGCCCACTGTGGACACACAGCACTCGGTTAACCATGAAATCATTGTTTACCCGTTCTTCACGTTTCTGTACACTGTCAGCACACACTTATGCTTTGAATCAGAACGGATAAACATCATCACTATTTGTGTCAAGAGTGAGGGAAACCAGAGTGCCACCGAGGATTCCAACACAAAACCTTCATGGCGAACAATGCAAGGAAATTATGTAAAAATCTATCTGGAACACATATCAGTGGCACCAGCTTTTGTCAAGAGGCTGAACGTATAAACAGAGGCGCGGCCGCGGGTTCAAGCTCCCATGCCATCTGAGAATGCCTGCAAGTGTGGATGCTTCGCCTGAGCGTGCGGACTCAACAGGCATTTCCTCCTGCAGGTGTGGAAACATTTCCTCACTCACACATTCAAAAAGCAGGCTCCTACGAACACACGTTCTTCCTTTAAAGGGCCTGTATCATGCATCATAAAGCAGCTTTTTGAGCTCTTAAGTGTATTACAATGTTAAATCCTCAGAAAACAACAACCCCAAAGCGCTATTTTGATCCGTTCAGCAAAGCACTTTCATTTCTTGAACGGCAGCGGCTCAGGTGGTAGAGCGGGTCAGCCAATGGTCAAAAGGTTGGCGGTTTGATCCCAGCTCCCCCCAGTCAACCTTGTGGGCAACATTCCCAAGAGACTGAGTCATCTTATGTCCAGGTAAGTTCACAAAAATAACTCCTATTGCACGTATAATTTGTTCTTTCGTGTACCAAAGGTACATATATATATATATATATATATATATGTGGATAAAAGCATGGTATAGGCTCTTTAAACGCAGAACTGGACATGAACATAGGCAGTGGAGGCTTCATTCAGAGGCTGTTATTAGACCTTCTGTGCTTTAAGATCAAAATGTATTTCTACAGGTCTAAGCCTAGATAAAATGACCTGAATTTATCATATACAGTTGAGCTCCTAAGTTTGTAGTTAGTAGTTGGATTAAGCCATTTCATGTTAAATAACAGTGTCAACTCTCAACAGCAACAGAAACTTCCCAAATGACTCTGTTCAGAAGTTGACATACTCCTGTTCTTAATACCTCGTACTGCCTCCTTTTGCACCAATAACAGCCTGAAGTCTTGTGTGGTGGTTGTGGATGATGTTCTTACTTAAGCAGCCCTTTCTTCTTGCCAGAACACATCAAGTTCCTTTAAATTGTTGGGATATCTTGCTTGAACTACCTGTTTGAGATCTCCCCAGAGTGGCTCAATCATACTGAGGTCAGGAGACTGAGACGGCCACTCCAGAACCTTCTCCTTATTCTGTTGGAACCATTGACAGGTGGACTTGGCCTGGTGTTTTGGATCGTTGTCATGTTGAAATGTCCAAGTGCGTCCCACGTGTAGCTTCTGAGCCGTGGAGTGTCAGTTTTCTTCCAGTATCTTCTGATAATGTGCTGCAGTCATCTTTCCATCAGTTTAGACCAGGTTTGCTGTACCTTTGTAGCTCACACATCCCCAAACCATCAGCGGTCCGCTTCCGTGTTTCACAGTAGGAATAGTGTTATTTTCATTGTAGGCCTCGTTGACTCTTCTCCAAATGCAGCGTTTATGGTTGTGACCAAAAAGTTCAATCTTGGTCTCATCACTCCAAATGACTTTGGTCCAGAAGTTTGAAGGCTCGTCTTTTGGGGTTTGGCTATTTTATGGCATTTGTGTAAAACAAGTCTTTCTTCTGGCGACTCAACCACGCAGCACATTTTTCTTCAGGTGCCTCCTCAAAGTGCATCTTAAAACATTCACACCACACTTTTCAGAGTCCTGGATCACAGCTGAGGTTATTTGTGGGTTTTTCTTCACATCCATGATAATTTTCCTGGCAGTTGTTGTGGGAGAAAAGTTTGTGACCGTGATTTGGTTTTGACAGAACCCTCACTTTCCGCTTCTTACTGGCATTCTCAGTTCCTTGGATATCTTCTTATACCCCCTTCCTGTTTTGTACAGTTCTTTTACTTTTCCTGCAGATCTTTTGGCAGCTCTTTAGCTTTACTCATGACTCAGGATCCTGAAATATCAGTGCAGCCCTGGGTGAAGGATTCAAGGTTCTATTGGGAGTCCAGAAACTGCAGGACCTTTTGTGCACACACTGATTTTACCTTTACCTGCAATTCAAACCCTATTGTATCAGCTTGTGTTCATGATTTCAGAACAAAGTCATTGGGGTATGGAAACTTTTGACCACGGTCATTTGGGAAGTTTATGTCGTCGTTCTGATTTAAAAAGGTGAACAGATTTTTTTTAACACAGAAAACAACATTAAACTAAAGAGCAACACAACAACCGTAAAGGTCCATGCAGACACCAAATGCATGATCATTTCCATCCTGTGTGCTCTAAAGCAGAGAAAAACTTCCAGACAAAGCAATTAGATCATAAGACTTATGATGAATCACTTTTAGGTGCATTATGTCAACAGACTTATTTATTACTAGAACATTCTAATTTAGCTTTAACTGAAAAGATTGCGCACTGATGAAGAGAAAGGTAGCCCGTCTCTGACATCAATGTCTGAATGACACTGCAGCTTCAAGAGGACATTCACAAACGTCGCTGTCATTAATAAACAGTATGAGATTGGTGGAAGCTCTCAGTCAGCTGACCCGTAGCAGTTCAGTCTCAAAGGGGTTCACTCTTGCTGGTTTTGATGTATGACATGTCTGTAAGATAAACATTCAGTCAACTTGTCTTTTCTTAACAACAATAATAAACCTGAGGTTCTCCTCTTGTATCCAAGGACATGTCAGTGTGTAAAAACTTAAGGAACTGAACTACAAACAAATGAAGGAGAAACATTTCTGTCCGAGCTTTTGAAGCATGTCAGAAAGCAGCTGTTCCCGCTCTGATACTCGGTTTATAAATTCATAAAAAAGAATCAACCAAATCCCGAAAATAACGCTTGCCTTTAAAAATCAAATCCACTTGAAAACTACCCTGTTTGTTTCAGCTCTTCATTTAAAGCATTTCTGAATGTTTTTCTCTTTAGGACAAAGCCAAAGTATTAAGGGAAATAAACCTAAAGAAGTGGAAATGGTTCAGTCCTTCAAGCTTTAGAAAATCAAAGAGGCCGTTACCATGGCACCGGTAGAGCATCAGCAGCTGTGATGAAGTGAAAATGTGTCTGAAAACCTACAAAGGACAAACAGCAATGTGCTGAGAGGACTCCCCAGTGCCGCCATTCCCAGCAGGATGCCATCATGCCGACATAGCGCTCAAACAGACGCAAGCAAGAATTACAGCCAATGGCTATTTATTTGAATAACAATGACAAACAGCCACATGTCAGGATTTCAACGGGCACTTAGCTGCCTGCTTGACAACCATGGCTGCCACAAAGTAGGATGACCTAAGAGGAATGTTGGCAGCGAGTGGAGGGCATGCCTGGTCTCTGTCAGAGCCTCCATGGGAATGTTAGGCTTCCCGAAAGCCCCCGTCTTCTCTGCTCTGCTGTGACAGGAAGGAAGGGAGGAGCAGGGACACATGCAGCATCAGGGGTGGGGGCCTCCCTTTTTAACACCTTGACCAGGAATTTCAAAAAGGCTAAGACATGCTGTGGTCATTTCCTGGGCCATAATCTCGAAATGTCTCCTGAAAGTACGTCCTATTGTGAGACAGGAAAAGCTGTTTCTGCTGCTGTAAATCTTACCACATCACTGGCACTGGAGAAGTCGTTGTTGAGCAAGCTTTCCAGGGCCATCCAACGAACGGGACGGTTCTCATTATCCCCCAAACAGTGGTAATCCATAGGAAATAGATCTCGAGCGAGGGCGTTATCTGTAATCTTCACCTGCATGCTGTCGTCAATGCTGTCAGAGGGAAGACAGGGGAGAGAAAAGGTGTTTTCCTTAGCTCCTAATCAAATCCCAAACAGAAGCCACCTGCAAGCTGTGGGGAAGAACCAGAGACGCTTCAGGGACACTCACACGCAGTTCCTCGCAGCCAGGTCTTTGTGTATGACCTCCCTGCGCGCAAGGTAGCTCATTCCACATGCAATCTGGATGGCCATGTAAACCAAGTCCTGTTGAGAGATCGCCTGAAAGGAAATGAGAGACAGAGCTGCAATGTGCACTTCAGAGAAAGACAGGAAAAACTAAACAAGAAGAGGGAGTGGGAGATTTCAGGCTTCTAAGCTCCAACTTCTTTGTTTCCTTCAAACTTCAAACCGTTACAGGACACAGAAAAATCAATCAAATCCTGGATGCATGTGATTGTGGAATTAAAAATGTGTTTTTGGTTGATCTCTGTGGATTGTTAGCGTTTGGTCTTCATCGTTGCTAACTATGCCCATCAGGATTTTAGCAGCAGAGTATGGGATGCTGTCAACCTGAAGAAGGACTTCTAAGCAGCTGCATGCAGAGCAGGCAGTTGAAGAAACACGGATCTGGGAGCAGTTTAGTGAGGCCATGGAGGACAAAGTCAGCCTCAATGAAATGATGGCAAACCCTTCAGCGCCTCTGGAGGAGGAAGCAGTTCTCTGCCAATACTGTCAACAGAGTTGGTGGAGAGCTGACCTCACCTGAGGACTTTGAGAGGTGGAAGGAAGCCTTTGAGGATCTCCAGAATCCTGCTGATGAGCTCTCTGCTGAGGAAGCAGAGGCGATGGACGCTGGAGAAGGCCTTCTGGTGGTGGGACAGCAGATCAGCTGGCCACCTTAGGCAGAGAGCTGGAAGGTTCATGGGAGTTCTCCTGTCAATCCACACGGGCTTTGTGGATTTGGAGAAAGCTTTTCATCTTCTCCCTTACATTGTTCTGTGGGAAGAACTCTTGGAAAATGGAGTCCAGGGCCCCCTACTAATGGCTGTCCAGTCTTTGTACAACCAGAGCAGGAGTTTGTATTAGTAGCAGTGAGTTGGAGCTGGTCCCTGTTCATGTTGGACTCTGGCAAAGCAGCCGTCTATCGCTGGTTCCGTTTATAGTCTTTATGGGGTCAGATGGAGTCTGATTTGGGGACCAGAGGACTATATTTCTGTTTTTTGGAGATGATGTTCTGCTGCTTTTGTCAAACCAGGACCATCAGCCTGATTGGGGTGGTGTGAAGTCAAGTGTGAAGCAGCTAAACACAATTCAACACTTCCAAGTTGGAGACCATGGTTCTCTACAGGAGAAAGGGGGTTTGCCCTCTTTGGGTGGAGTGCTCCCGCCCAGATTATCTTGGGATTTTGTTCACGAGTGAGGGAAAAGTAGAGTGTGAGCTTGACAGCCGAATAGCTGCAGTGACTACAGACACAGCACCTATCTACTTCAGGGTTTCCCTGACCGAAGTGGAGGTAGTTTCCATAGAAAAGGGTTTTGCTCAGGCTGCTGCCCACACAACCCAGCTCTGGATGAGCAGAAGATGGACGAATGGAGTTCAGATCTACCAATGGTCAACTCTTTTTGATAAATAAATAAATAGATGCCGATAAACAGCTGCTCAGGGTAAACCAGTCCAAAGATAGCCGAATAAAGCAATATAAATACATGAAGGTTGGAATGTAAAACAGAGTTTTTATTTTGTAACAGAAGGACCAGTCTCTGATGCAGTCTCGGAGCAGAGTAATATCAGGGGCAGTTGTTTAGTTCTTGGAGGCACAGAGACAATAGTCTGAGCAGCAGGTGTGTTTGAGAAATGACCCCCAACTGTTAACAAAGCCAGGCTGCTCCCACAATGCTACTAAACATCCTGCATAGCTGAGAACAGAGCCCTAACAGAGAGGACATCCAGGGGTGTGGTTCCACAGAAAAACTTTGTTTTCACTCAGCTCTGCTCAGACAAACAGAGGAATTTTTGATGTCACTTCTCAGTCTGATACATTCAAATCTCATGATATCAGATGAAAATAAGTCTCTTCAACCAGTGAAAAAACCCATCACCAATCTCAGTCAACCACTTAAATAAAGATGTGGGCTGCTGGTCCAGATCATCAAGCATAGACAGGGGTGTAACGGATCATTTGAACAACTTGTAGCTTTTTTGGATAATGTTGGTTTCACACAAAACAGAAATGAACCCACTCACTGTCACAAGCGCACCCCGAGGGTTCTATTTTTTCCCCCCAAGGAAGGGTTTTATTTTTTAAGAGTTTTTCCTCATAGAGAAGGAGGGTCTAAAGGCAGGGATGCCAGTTTCGCTCAGTCTGTTTATTTCCTTTAACAACAAGCTTTTGTTTATATTTTATGTCTGATTTTATGTTCTTTGCATAAATACTGGTGTGAAGCACATTGAGATGGCTATGGTTGTGATGCAGGGATATAGAAATAAAAATGAAACTGAAAATTGAACCAACGATTTGATTCATATCATAATTTATGGTCGCTGACATAATTCAGACCATATTAGTCATTTGTAACAATCTGATCCACTGATCTAAAACTGATCCAGAACATCTTCATCCAGAACTTCAACTGTGAGACTCAGAGATAAATTCCTGCTACTGAACAGTGAAGTTTTCCAGATTCTTGTGTTTCTTCAAGATAATCAAGTGTAAATAAATATGTTTACAAACAAACAAGTAAACAAGAATGAACGTTAAATCCATTCACATTTGAGTTTGATAAAGTTCATTCCACTGTTGTTTTTCCACATCAGAATAATCCAAAGGAACATTATTAGAACATTCTAGAACACTGTATGAACACATGACTTTGTAAATGTAAAGTGTTTCCACACGTTAGACTGGAATGATGATGATCACTTGATAATCATTTTTATGAGCACATGTGAAGATGGAGTTGCAATAATCAAGTCAAAAAGAAATAAAAGCATGGATGAGCATCTCCATCTCAGACCGAGACACAACTGGACTCAGTTTAGCAATGTTTTTTAAAGGATAAAATCAAGAACGCACAAGTGACCCGACATGAGAGTCAAAAGATAAAACTGGGTCCAGAGTTAACCCCAGGTTCCTTACAGAGGCCTTTATAAAAGAAGCAAGTGGACCAAGCAACTGCACTATCTGGGGAAGTCATTTATTAGCAGCACAAACGAGGACCTCAGTTTTAGCTTTAGTTAGTTGGAGAAAATGATCATTTTTCTAACTCTTGATCAAATCCAAACACCTGCGTATAATCTGTATTTTAAAAGCATCCTGAGGTTTAAAAGACACATCAAGCTGAATGTCATCAGCATAAAAACGATAAGAAATATCATTAAAGGAGCTTAAGATATGCTGCAAAGGCAACAGATATAAATGAACAACAGTGGTCCCAGAACAGAGCCTTGTGGCACACCAGAAATGAGAGATTTTGAAACGATTCTATAATGGTTTAGGGTGATTGGATAGATAACTGGCCTCAGACAGATCGATCTAATTGGATCATAGGATTAGAAATCAATTGCTCGATTGTTACACCGCTAGTGTCAGGTCAGATCTTCGGTCTCCTTGCCACTCTGAAGGAGGTTTGACAAACAACTCATTTTAATCACAGTTTTTGTCTCCAAGAACTGCCAAAGGTGTATCATGACACAGGTATGAAAAAACTTTACAAATCCTTTCTGATGAAAGCAGCTGGATGACAAGTTTGGTCTTGTGATTGTGAAATGTTATCTGCAGCTTTATTCTGCAGCAGACTGATTGGTTGGTTGGATCTGCGCTGTTTTTTTTTTTTTTTTTTTTGCACCGTGCGTAAAGGACACCATGGAGACAGCCTGTGCAAAAACCTGAACGTGTTTACACAGAGAACATGGGTAATAAGCACCAGCCTTTGACTGGATCTACAGGTAAAACAGATATTACTGCTCGTTTTTAAACAGCAACTCTGATACAGACTTAATACACAAATAGAAACGCTCATGGCTGTGCTGCACAAAGGCTACAGATGAGACCGTAGTTCAAACATGCTGTAAAAAACAGCTAACAGAGAGGAAGAACTCTTAGATGAATAATATGTTTATATTGGAATGCTAAAACTGCTGATTTCCATCACAGTCCAGTGTGTGGCCTATCAGTTTCTGAGAAGCATCAATACTTCTGCATTAAGCAGAATGCAGAGGCTTGAAGTTTCATAACACGTGGCATTTCATAGCACCGCAGTAAGAAACTGCAATTTTTTTGTGTAAAATTTGCAGTTCTTTAAGCTAGACGTAGTGTAGTGTATTCCTGCAGTGCTTACTTGGCTGTTTTTTTCACTTATGAATTTCTCTGACTTAAAAAATGAAAATGCATTTTTGAAATGACTATTTGTGACCAGAGTAATTAATCCTGCATGAACTCAGTTCTCTGCTATTGGAACTAAATCCAGACATGGAGTCTCATGGAACACGCTTGTTGAACATGTTCAGAGGCTAATGTTTTTTAATAGTCAAACGCTTTCTGGCCAACAAATGACAAAAACAAAGCTGAAACACAAAGAATAATCACATCAATCAACCTTTTGACAACAAAGGTGAGAATGCCACTTCATTCATGGTGGTTTCAACAGACCAATCAGTTGCAGAGTCTCGTAACACAGACCAAGACACACAGGTGTGCAGCTATCTAACTGAACGAAAGAAAGCCACGCTGGAAAAAGATGCTCCCAAATGGCTTTGGAGTGGCTTCAAAATGGTTCTGACCCTGACTTTACACTACATCGTCTGCGGGACGAACTGCAGACGGACCAGTGGACATCAGCCCTTGGGGTCTGCACTGGCTGAAAGTTTCAAGCTTTAGCAGGTAGATCCTGAGTTAAAGCCTCACCTGAGGGTTGTTAGCTTCTGCCAGCTTGCACTGCCGCAGGAAGAGCTTGAGATTTCCCCACGTCATGAAAGGCAGCAGCACCATGGGCTTCTCCCCGTCCTCGATGCACACGTGACTGATGGGCAGCAGATTCCTGAAGGCAAGCGGAATAATCAGGTCAAAGGTCACATGGGCAGTGTGGGCATTTGGCTTTATTCTAACTGTATGTTGTTTGCAGGCTAACAACTGTGGAGATTAAGTCCCTGAAACTGGAAGCTAATTTGATCATTAGGAGCAGAGAAGCCATTGGGTTTGACTGAAGTCATGATGTCATGATGACATCACACAGTTGGTTCTTCTTCAAAAGGCTGCACTGTTGGAAAAGTAAAGACTTCTCACAAAAAAGTCACACAGACCTGGTTCCACATGTAATGCTAACATGCAACGATTCAGTAGTTTGTTCATCCAAAGGTAGAGAGGGCGGAGCTTAGGTCTCTTAAGGTGGGTTACAAATTCCTAATGCAGTTTTTAATGTAGATAAAGCATTTTTAACTGACTAAAGAATTGAAAGATCTTGCATGTGTGGAGAGAACAGGCTCATTCTGAGTTACTTTTGACTGGTGTTCACTGCAGCTGAATCCCTTCATGTTTCAGAGCTCAAAGAAAAAGACGCCACTTCATGGTTGCTGTTCAACCTGATTTTCCGCACAGACCTGATTTTGAAGTTCTTGCTACTGTTTTGTTCTCTGTCAGAACTAGTGCATGGTAAAAAAAGAAACATTTAAAATGGGTGTGGCTAAAGCAGGTAGCAGAGTGCATCATGGGAGAACAGCTAGTCTGACTTGCCTGTCATCATCTCCTTCAAAATCTTAAGGATTTATCTTCTTTCTCGCATGCAATACAAAAGCTGCAGTTTTCAATTGTTCTTAGATGAATAGGATGCCACAAAACACCTGTCATGTTTTGCTTTGCACACCTGCACTTACCTGTGATGAAGGCCCCTCAGTTTGCAGCTCTCAGTCAGCATCATGGTCACCTGCACCTCAGAGGCGTGATCTAGAGGTTTGATCAGAGAGTATGCCTGTGAAGATGCTCAGTCATCAGCGTATCGCTGGACTCTGCTCTTTAGGGAAGCTGAACCTTTTAAGTCCAGCCACCATAAAATAGAGCCTTGTGTTCTACCAGAGAGAGAATGCATTGAAAAGAAATCAGAATAAAAGAAAAAGTCATTTGGAAAATCTCTTCTTGCACCGCTCCTCTGTCAACAGCAGTGTGGACATTCCCATTCTAAAGGGAACTGATCTGTACCGGTTTTTATCAGCTTTGTCATCCTCTGCTAGTTTTGGAAAGCTGCAGTGTTCCCTCTCCCAAAACGAGTAAGAAAAGGAAGCAAAAAGTTTAACAAAGCCACAACTGGCACAAGGATATTGTTTGCAGAGCGGATTCCACCTCAGGCTGAGAAAACACCAGAACAGAGAGGTCAGACCACTGCTGGCACAGAGAGCGGCTGCAGAGGAAGCCCCGAAGCGGCTGAAGCTCTTATCCAGGGGTATCAAACTCAAGTCCTCAAGAGCCGGCCTCCTGCTGGTTTTCCAGAAATCCTGCTCAACCTGCTGCCGATTACCTGGATCAGGTGTGTTTAGCCAATAAGGAGCTTTAATGGCGGGTTGGTTGGAAAACCTGTAGGACACCGGCCCACCAGTGTTTATCAGTACTGTCTGTGTAAAAGTTTCATAGTTGTAATAAGACATTTGTGCGTCCATAAGAAGATGTACTTGTTGAAAAAAAGCAAAATGTCCATACATAAAAAGTTTTGTAACAGTAATAAGAAATGTGTCAGCCTGTAAAAAGGTTTTGTCTGTGTGTGTCATGCACATCTATGAGCACACGTAAACAAAGTGGTGAAAGATACCTGAAATATGGTAACTGATCTATATTGTTCTGACATTGCAATTAAAAAATATATTGTTGATCATTATTAGTTTTAGGAAATTCTAATAATTTCTGCCATTTTGTCTTGTCTCCTTAGTATGGAGTGAAGCTGGAACAATGCACCGACTGGGTGACAGTGAAAGCCTGCTGAGTGATTGATTTACTGAGATGCAAAATAATTGCACTTGAAACTCCTATGCTTCAGACACTTAAGTAATCAGATTACTCAATAAAATGCAGCCTGCAAAAGTCAAACCCCACAGAAGACAGAAGGTCCTTGTGTTTGAAATATTTCATTGCTTTGGATTCTCTCGGTGAAGTACAGCTGCTCAGAGTTTGGGGTCTGGTTTAGAAACAAAGCTAAACAAAGACAACTGTGAACCAGGACGCGTCAACAATGCAGAGCCCAGCTCAACGGCACTTCAGCTATCATAAATGATCATTGTGTGTGTAATTTTTCAAAAATAATACAATTTCTTTAGAGGCGAAGTCTTTGATCAACAGATGCTGATGAAACTAACTACCAGAGCCAACAGCCTGTTTCCAGTTTGGCTTTTTACCAAATGATTTGAGGGAATGTTGTTCCAGCAGTATTTCTCCAATCAGATAAGAGGATGACGTGCCGTTACTTGAAAGTGTGAGGAGGATGCCAGACTGTGGACTTCAGGCAGCTGAGACTGACCTTACACTCCTGCTTGTTTCAGTCAGTTTTACAAGACTCTGTCATTCCTGCTGTTGGAATTTGCTAAAAAGTGAAAAGCTAAACTAGGGAATCTGGTAGGAGGGCCAACACTTCACAGTCCCAAGCATACCTTTGACAGTTTTCACAAAGACTTCCTTTTCCTTGGTGGGGTCCTTTTCATCCAGCAGCACGCCGTGGAAGATCCGTCCAAATGTGCCTGTCAAAGACAAAGAGCAGCTCTTTGTATGTGGAAAAGGGCAGCAGTGAAGGAGCCAGAGGCCTCTCTCTCAGGTTAAAACGTCCCCTCCATCATCCACTGCCACGCCTGACTTATCTGTGGACAGAAGAGGACACCCTTCTACACTAAACACTGTCTCCTGATGGGATCGGGTGGGTTTGGACCCCATTTTGCTGACAAGCGTCTTAAACAGACACATCGGCTGAGTTTCCATCACTGAGAGATGCGGAAAAGCCAAGCGAGTGTTTTCATGGTCTGCTTCTTCACCATGTTGCTACAGGACATGTCTGAGGTTCAATACCATTTTAGAATGTAAACCATCAACATTAAAACTATGGAGAAAAATCCACGCCTGGAGGCAAACTCAGTTTTGTGCGTGCACAGGAAAGGAGAATAACAACAGGGTGATGGCTGAAGCGTCTGCCTCCTTTTCAAGCCTGTCTGGACCTGTCTGCTGCCAGAAACACAACCTCACTCTGAGTCCAGGACTCTGAGGGTGAAGCGCCTTCTTTATGCAGGCCACTCCACCTTTCACATTTATGCATTATATAGACAGACAGCGAAAGAGGAGAACAGAGGCGGATGCACAAATGCTGTTGTTTAGATGTGATTTTTGAAGAGCTAACTGCAGATAAATCTAGAACACTGTGCTCTACCTTCCATGTAAAAACAACTAATCACACGTAAGCAGGAGTTGAAACAAATTCACCTTTTAAGCAACAAATGCCTTCTTCAGTTCAGTCTGAATTCTACCCAGTTAATGGCTCAACAAAAACAGGCTGTTTGCTTTCCCATTGTGAAAACCAAACAGACATTTTGGCTTTAGTATAACTTTGAACACAGCCCACAGGACCGCCTCAACAACATCCCCAACACAGACACTGTGATAGTGTGCAGTCTTGAAATGCATTGTGATTGTCTGGCACCAAAGCTGCTGCCCAATCATGAGAAATTGTTTATTTACTATTTAAAAACGCAGAACATTTGTTTTAAAGAAGCCTGACTGATATAGAACATTTGGGCTACGTGACTGGAACTACTTTTATTTAGATGCCCCTCAACACCTGGCAGCCAAACAGATTTGTGTATTGACCCAGAATGTGCTGTGTATCAGCATCTTTGTTTTCTTGGAGTAAAACTGCAGATATTAAAGTCTTTACAGTTCTGCTTATCGCACTGTTGATGTGTTTTGTGCACACAAGCTACACTTCTGGGATATCTGTGTTAACACTTTACAAATGAAAACATTTCAGACAGTAAAAAAGAAGGAAAAATGTTCTCTCTGGCCTTTTTTTTTGTTCAAAAGCCGCATACCGTAGTATAAAATGTACCTAGTAAAACATGGTGATTAATTGTGATTAACCACAATCCAAAAGTGTGATTAGTATGATTCATTTTTGGAATTGATTGACAGCACTAATATATATACATATTTAGCCTTAATTTAACTAAGTGGTAAGCAGCACATCACATAAATAAGGTTATAATATTTAAAAATAACGTTGACTTTAGGATGTTTACAATATAAAATTTTAAGTTCAAGTGCAACAAAGTGAAAGTGATTTTAAAAGGCATCAAAGAAAACAACAGAGCACTAGGAATATTTTGAAAATAGATCAAAAGGTGATGGGAGTTGATCAGAAGTGGATACTGTGAACATGGGAGGCAGATACCTTCATGTAAGACATCTTTCAGTGTGACTCTCTCTCTTGATAGGGCAATGTCTTTCACTTTAGCCTTGGCCTCCATTAAAGTCACACTTCTAAGGTCGTTCTTCTCTATTCGCAGAGACGGGTAGCCTGTGAGGAAAGACAAGCACAGTTGGCATCAATCATCTACATCATGTACACCTAAGCCTTAGACAAAGTAATCCATGAATCTGCTAGCCTGAACTTGTGGCTGTTTACACAGTTAAACAATAATGTTCACTGGAGGACAAGCCCTCCGGCTTTGGGCGAGACATAAAAAGACAACTACGTGCTACAGACATCAGCAGAGAGAGAAACATGAAGCAGGAGACATGAGGGGGAAAAAAAAATCGCTTCCTATGAAGGATGTTTGCTTTACTCTTACCCGAGTGAACAAAGGTTAGATCTATGAAAGAATACTACATTTTATTGCATAAATCATTGTCATTGTAAATATAAGCTAGATTAAAATTCAGTCTGTATGGTGTATATAATAGTTGTTAAGAGATACATAACAAAGTTAAACCCATTCAAAGATACATTCACAGTCTGCAGGAAGTGAACAGTCTCTGTCAGTGAGCAATAGGACGGTCTGAATTCTTCCTGGTATGATGTCTCAGCTAAGTTTGTTTCTACAAGTTTTTGGTGTTCAGAAAGCTTTAGGAGGGTTTTCCCTGTGCTTCTGCCTGACTAATCGCAGGAGGTCGGGACTCTGCAGGGAGCAGTAGAACAAGAAGCCCACATGAAGACTCTGCATGAAGCAAGCTCAACCTTTGTTCTCTTCAAACAACCAGTTACAGCAAAGGAAAACTACAAGCTGTTAGTGAAGGGAAAATTGGAAGTGTATTAATACAGAATTCAAAAGAAAATCCAACCATCAGTCTGTATCTGAAACGTGCAGTAAAACCCAGAGCTGTTCAGAACTCCTGCAGGTCATAAGCATGTATCTGACCCGTTTGCTCACCGGTCCAGGAGACAACTATTGAATCAACCTCAAACAATGCTTTCCTACAAGGATTATTATTGCTTTGTTAGAAACATCAATACAGTTGTTTTATACGCGACAGCCTGTGGATTAAACTTGGTGATTCTGGAGGACAGATGTTCTCAACATCTTCCAAAACTGACAACAAGCAACGACCAAAACAGAGTTTGCTGTCTGCACGCGTCTGCGCTCAGTGTGAGGATGTAAAGCTCATTGAAGAAGTCTCAAGAGCAGCATCGACACTTTTAATCTCAGTAACATTTTTGATTTGATGTGTTCTCGATCATCTTGAGAAATATCAGCCATTTCTAGTAGTAGGAGCACTTTTCTTTGTGTCACCAATCTACAACACTACAAAGAAGCAGGGGATTGTATTATGAGTCACCTTTAAAGAGTTACTTTCCTTATGTCACAATAAAGTTTCCACTGAAATGACAGAATGGTCATGTCATTTTAAAAGAACTTCAACATTTACAGGAAACACAGCCAGCAGGACATGCTGCAGCCTACGCTGCAAAAAGGCTGCATGCAAAGCCTCTATTACGGAACTTGTGTTACACAACCTGTCTTTGTACATACTGTCATTAGGTGACGGCTTAAAAAACTGGAGAAAATTGAGATGCAGGAAATACGCATAAATCCCTGCTGAGTTTTTTCCTGACACACATGAACAAAACGCAGAAGCTCTTAGTGTCTTAGAGCATGCAGCATTTCAGTCCAAAGTTCATCCAGCTCCCAGGCTCTGCATAAACAGACTGTATATCTACCCACACATACCTCACATTACACAGAGGATGCATAGAAACAACAGAAAGACACACTGTCAAACAGCTTATAGCAGCGTTGGACCATGAGAGTATCCTTCTGCCACACATGCTTTTAGTGACATGTTAGAATGAACAAGTATATGCTCAGATAAATCCTTCAAGTGACTGTATTTAGGTGAAAAGCTACAGCAGTCAAAGGTTCAAACTTTCTGCTGCGTGTAAACATGCAGGCAGAGCTGAGTTGTCACTGCTGCCCCCTGGAGTACAGACTGCCATCAACATGTGAGGATCCTCAGAGCGCAGGAAGGAGAATCACGTTTAAGACGTCCTTCCTGCCTGCAGCAGACTCTCTCACAGAATGGCAGGCAATGACTGTTCCTCAGGACATGAGGAAATATTACTAGACATGAATAAAACACATTTGTATTTTCAGAACCTCAAACATTTGTATGTGGCTCTTTTCTCCATCTTTTGAGGCACTAGTATTTTACCACTCCTCCAAACTGCACATCAAATAACTGCTGCAGCAGAAGGATCTGAACGGATACTGGATGGATTTTATTTTTGAAAGAAACTTGTACGTGCTGCTGTCAAAACAACTACTACAATAACACAATATTTATTTTTAATACAACAAACATTTAACACTGTGATAACTAAATAGTTGTAAATATTTTAAAGCTACATTTTGTAAATGCACGGCTTGATGGCTACAAAAATATAAATATAGGGTATCTTTCTACAGAATAAAGTGGGATTTTGCAGTTCTCTCTGGGCGTTGGTCAGAAACAAACTCTTAGCGTTAAAGTTTGCAGGCACCTGGTCTAAATCTTCAAAGACGGGAAGCTGCTAAGATGATGACGATATACACTGTATTGATCCTGAGGAAAATTGGTTGTGGTAAGCTGACATGTACAAAGATACGTTGCCCAGTGGAGGGCAGCAGATCTGGTGGCGCTAATCGGCCAGAAAAGACCCGTCAGTGGAGTACATGTGAAAAATCAAGCATCTTCGACCCGTGTCGCAGTAGAACAACATAGATTGAAGTACAAGCAAAAATACATTGACATATAAGCACATCGATTCACAATGACCAAAGGTTAACACAAACACTTTTGGCTTTGCGGAAACCGTGACATCACACAGCGCTCTATGCCACAGTCGGGGAGGGGGGGCCTAGAAAGAGCTCATGAAGCAGGAGACGTGCTGAACTACAGCTCCTGAGGGTTTGGGGAGTTCCAGCATTGCTGTGATGGAGACAGAGAATGTCTCTAAACTTTAGCTTTCTAAAGAAAGGAAATCCAATATTCAAAAGCTACATTACTGACTGATACATTATTGAAAATTCAGGTTTCACGTCAACAAAAAGGGGAAGAGCTGAAAATGAAATCTGATCGCATGCTAGAGAAATGAGGGACTATTAGTGGAAATCCTGGAGAGCGCCGAGTCTGTGGACCGCACTGGTCAAACATGCTGCCAGAGGAGTTTAGAGTGAGGCAGCAGAGCTGCATAAACACCAGGGAAGACTGTGGTTGGATGGCTGAACTTCTAAAGCCAGGACCCATCCTGCTGCCCATTGTTAACCGCTTCATTCACATTGATAAACAGACAACAAATTCTGCTTTCTCTTGTCTTTCACTCAACTTACTTCTGTTTTCATGAGGGGGGGCACCAGGGCTTTGGAAGGAGGAGGCAGCAAGCTGTAGTATGGGTGCAGAACCAGGGTCTGATGACAGGAGGGAGGGGCAGGGAGCAAGGTGGGAGAAGGGACAAACAAGCAGTTTAATGTAACATGACCTGAGAGAGTGAATGGATGCATGTTTTCTTTAGCCAAACACATCCATCGATCCAGGCATGCTTCTGAAGGTTAAGAAAACAGTCATAAGACAAATAGAAACATTGTGCAAAAATAAATAATCACTAGAGGGCGGCAGGGGGAAATATACTGACAGTGAACGCAATCTTAAGAGACGAACAAAAGGGGAAAAAAGCGGATGTGGTTTTACTTTAGGTTTCTAAATGACAGCCAGACAGGGATCATAAACCATTTAAAACTAATTGCAACCAATCAAAGAATATGTTTACTAAATGTACAGAAACTAACCGATTTTGCTGCACTACTGTGCAACTTTTTTAAATGAGAAAACTTGACCAAGTGGAAAAGGTTAAATGATACCAAATCAGGCCCAACTAGATACATAGTAAATACCAATTGGAAAACAGTTTGTTAGAATAGAAAATAAAACATTCAAGAATAACCACAACATAAATACATTTATTTATATATGACATAGGTGATGCTGAAGAAACCTCAATTCCATCAAGAACTCTCAAACGTCACACAAAACAAAGCAGTGGTTCTGACAGCTAAGAAGTCCACGGACAGAAACGGCACATCTGAAAATAAAAACACACGTTAAAACAAAATGAAAATAAAAATCAGACATGAAGACAGCAGCACGCCATGCTGTATGATTGTAATGTTCTAAAAATAGCCTGCAACAGGTGAAAGCTGCAGTTGTCATCTTTATTTTTTACAATTATAGATGTTTTAAGGCTGTGAAACTCCTCACTACACACTTCATCCACCATTCTCAAACAGTCCTGAACATTTTCACACTTTACTCTCTGGTTCGAACTCAAAGTTCAAACATTCAAAGAAAAAAAAGTCCAGTATTATAGAATGAAAACAAAGATCTGACTGCAATCAAAGATTTATGTAGACTTGATAAACTGAATGCACTCTTTAGAGGAGATATAAGCAGCTGAATGAATTTGGTAGGTTGGGTGTAATGCTGGCACACAGGAAACCTGGGCTCACTTCCCAGGGAGCAACGAGCTTCATCAAGTGTGAGTCCCTTAAGCAAAACCCGTCACACTGATGCCTAACCATGTAGCCACAGAGAAGCAGTCTGAGAAGCAGTAAAAAGCTGATTCACTGCAGTGACCCACAACGTGCCGAAAGGTGAACATTCTGCAGGAGACATGGCACAGTGGAGAGTGACAAGTACTGCAGCCAATCAGGACACAGAACACAATCCACTATAAACAAACAAAAAAAGCACATGTAAAATTACAATTATAAACGAAAGGAACAGCAATGTAGTGAGGCAACATTGCATAAAAAAACACATTTGTGGGAGGAACAGGCATTTGCGTTGCGAATAAAAAAAAAAAAAAAGGATATCTTCTCTGCCAAAGTCAAGAAAAGTTAGGACGCCCTATTAAACCTGTATATTTTCCCACATATTTAGATACATACAGATTTAATACCAATTTTAACATCACTAAGTGATCCAAGTGATTTAACTTGACATCAAAATTGTTGTAACCCATTTAAAACTTTACATTAAATGTAATTTCAAAAGAATGTAATGTCTGCTTGTATTTAAGTTCAGACTCTTCACCCTTAAGACACATTTAAGGGACTGATAGACGCCACAAAAAATGTCTCCATGAAGCAATTTCTTTCTTTCATTCATTCATTCATTCATTCATCCATTCATTCATTCATTCATTCATTCATTTCAAGGTCACATGGCTGCTGGAGCCTAACCCGGCCACTCGTGGGTGAAGACAGGGGACACCCGTAGACAGGTCTACCGCAGGGGTCACAATCACACACTCATGCACACTCATGTACACACCTAGAGACAATCTAGAATGACCAATGAACCTATGAAGCATGTTTTTTGACAGTAGGAGGAAGGTGGAGTCCTTGGAGAAAACCCACACATGCACGAGGAGAACATGCACACTCCACACAGAATGGACCCCCATTGGTGACACTGTTTCAGGTCCCCCAGCCGGGACTTGAACCGGAGGCCTTCTTGATGTGAGGCTCCACCACACAGGCTGGCCAAAGGAGAAGCAGGAGGTGCAAACTCTGACCTCCATTAAAATATGAGTTTTAGTTCAGATGTGTTTTTTTCTGTGAGTAGAATAATGGTAATGTTTTTGTTTGATTTTTATTCAATCACTTTCATTTTTAGAACATTTTCAAAATAAGATTGGACATTGATATATGGACATTTTTTAAGACAGAACTGATAATTTAATGAGGGTGACCTCATTTTTTCACATGACTGTAGTTGTTCCTTTTGACTGTGGTTTTGAGCATCAAAGGTACTGCTCATAACTAACACACCTGAGGGCTGACCAACTCCAGAACTTGGGAGTGGAGATGGAGTGATCTGTCAGCTGTTCTGACTTGGACTCCATGGCAGACTCCAAGCATGACTTGGCTCCATTGGACACTTGCACGATCAGCTGTTCAAGTTAAAGTGGCAAACAAACCACTCTGTTTCTTAAATGTTGCTTAAAGGAGACCCCTCTCAGAGCAGTGTGTGACCATCATGAAGGGGAGCTGAGGTACCAGGTGTTTGGTCCTTCCACACATTACTGAGGTCTCTGCCTGTCAAAGAAATCCATCATTTATTGCCAATATGTCTGTTTTTCATCCAAAAATCCACAGCACAAGAGTCATTGTCAGATTCAGCTGTTTACTGTGGGCAGAGAAGGTTTCAAGTGTTTCATAGCCACAACTCAGTCAGCCCTGTTTGTCATCACATACATCCATTTTCCTTACTAATGTGGCACTACCTAAATAAAAATAAAAAAGGCTCTTGAAGTGTAATAATCATTTAAAAAATAACTTTTTCCAACAGAGTAATGTAACCCTTTCCCGAAAACATGTTTCTTTGCCGTTTCTGCAATGTTCAGGTTTCTGCACAATAGAGGGTCCTAACCCTGCAATTCATCTAATGGCCACCAGGGGGAAAGAAGGACAAGAAAGACAAACATGGAAGAGTTTGAAAATGAAATCATACATGACAAAAACCTTTTATTACTCTAAATTCTATTTTGGACAAAAGTGTTGATTGATTAGTTCGGCCTGAAAAACTCACCAACAGATCCATGGATTGCTCCCAACACCTGTAAGAGGAGAACCAGCAAGGCCACAACCACAACTTTAAAACAGAAATGAAGGAAAGTGACTTTACGGCTGCCTTTACCCGATACAAGAGCTGGAAGAAGAAGAGAAGGCAGAGTTTAGCACTGCCGCTTGGAACTCACTACAGCTGTGTTACTGCAGGTCTACCCTTACCACCATACTACAACAGAACCAGTGCAACTGCTTTCCAACTGTTTTTTTACCTGTGTGTGATGTAAAGCACGTGGTGGTAACATTCATGCAAGCAGAGCATCCCTGCAACAGCTGTGTGATTCATGAGTCTGCTGACACTCATGTTCTTCACAGTCTTTTATTGCATTAGGAAAGGCATCCAGTTAAATACTGTCACACTGAATGAATTCAATGAGAGCTTCTTTTCTAAAGCACAACGACCTGACTCTTCAGAGCTTCAGGACTTCATCCAAAAAAAAAGGAGAATTGTCTTACTGGAGACCGGAGCTGCGTTGTTTGGCGTGTCGGCCCTCAGGTACTGGGTGGTCTGGGTTGATGGCTGCGACAGGCCCTGCGAGCTTCCACTGTCACTCACACTGACAGACACACACAGAGAAAATACCTTCCATCATGCATCACTTCTATAATGTAAGCACGCTTCATCAAAAACAAAAGGCATGAAAGCAACAGTCTGTCTGAAGAACTGCAGCTACATCCGTGTAGGACACGCCAGGATTCACACTATACACACTTTAGACAAGCAGAAAGAGTCATCCACACACAACCATTCATTCTCTGATTTTACTTACGCAGTAACAAAGTAACACATGGTAAACGTGCATTAAGTTACACACTGTTAGGAGACCAGGCTTGATCTATCCATCACATAGCATTTTCAGTAATCATCAGGGCTGCAACTCATTTCTGTTTCTCTCCATTAGCTTTGTTTTAAAAGCATCTATTTCACATCAGTTTGAAAGATGCAGGAGAAAAGGTTACCGTAAAGTTTTAGTTCAAGTTTTCAAATAAAACTTTGTCAATGAACCAGGTCCAACAAAAAGCTGTAAAACTGCCTTTTGTTGGACCTGGTTTCTTTTTAGCAAATCTTTGTTTTTGGATGCAGAGGATGCAAGATCCAAATAGAAAATCCCAGTCCAGAGGATGTCCTCTCATGACTTATTTCATTCTCAGGCTTTCACCCTTTGAATTTATCAAGTGAAGTTTCAGCTTCAAACTATTGTACGCTGTTGCCCGTTAATATAAATGTCTGATAACATAAAAAAAATCCCTAGATTTACTCCATTTCACAACAGTTAGTCAGTTATATCTGTAAAGAAATGCTGCTCATGGACACACGTTAGCAATGATGTTCTGACATCACAGCAGCTGAACAGTATTAGATGATGAATTGTTGCAGCCCTGACCACGGTTGGTGTGATATATTATAAACAGAAACAGCAAAAACTGCAGCTTTGCTGTGTGTGTACTTTAACGGAAAGCTTAAGCGAGCAAAACAAGCTAACCTGTCCTCCATCTCCACTCGCTTCATGCTGTGCAGGTGAAGGATGGCAAGGATGATGGCTACCAGGAAGATGACAATGCAGCAGACGCTGACACTTATATAAAACACCTGGGTGGAGGTGGTGGGTGGGGCAACACCCTTTACTGTGGAAAGAAAATATGATGAGACAATCATTCAACGCTGGATGAAAACAGGATGATGAAGAGCTCTCGGATACCCTCATCCTACAAGAGCTTTTCAAGTGCCGTCATTGCACGACAGTAACAAAAAGTATGAAGTCAGCAATGAGATAAAGACAGGAGAGAGGGAGTGACACTAAAATGCACCCAGGGGCTGCTTTCAGAGTCAATGGAGGTGGCTGAGCTGAGGCTCCAATGTCTGAGCTTTTCTCATCGGCCTCTCTGAAAGCCCCAGGATCCTCTGGCCTACCCCTGCACAATAGAGAGCAGTCCACTAATGGCTGGAGCAGTGAACTCACAAAGCCCTCAAGACAAGAACAAGCACTCCAAGTAGTGGGGGCTGCCAGAGTGCTCTCCAACATGAACCAGAAAACCTCTGCTGACATAGTTTTACTGACTGTGGCATGTGCAGAAGTGCAGGCTGGATGACTTACTGTCAAATGGTGGAACAGTGTTGTTGCTGAGGGGAATGGGAACCCCTGGGTCTGAACCTATTCCTGTCCCTGGATGAGAAGAAAAGAAAATTAACTCCAGGTGAACTCCAACACAAGTTAATGTAAAAGCAGTTACAATTCACATGATGGAAGCAACAATTTAACAAAGCTGAGAAAAAGTTTTACACCAAAGCAAATCAAAAATGTGTTTCCTTTGTCTGACACCACAAGATGTACATTTCTGTGCAAAAACACAAAGACTTATTAAGTCTCTTCTATTCTGACTGTTAAAGACTTTTTAAATGTGTATTGAAATGTATTCCACAGTCAAAAAACACAAGTGATTATTACAAAAAAAGTACAAAATACAGTGAGGTGAGGAGCTCAAACTTCACCCTTTTGCTGAGAACATTCAGTAAGAGTGAATGCTTTCATCCTGACATTGGACTAACACCCAAATCAGGACAGGTAGAAGCAGACCACGCATCTGAGAAGGACCAGTCAACACAAACAGAAGCATAAACTCAATATGACTTAAAGGTGAATGTCTTCTGGCAAAATCTCTGCATTTGAAAACAGCAGTCAGAAGTGGTCATATTTCACAGGCACAGTAAAACAAATGGAACCAATCAAGGAGCCGAGCATCATGGATGAGTGCTCAGCCTGCAGTCAGGCATACAAAGAATCTCTTCATGCTGCTAATCTGATTCCGGCTTAAATAAGACAGGACTTCATTTTTTCAATTATGGACGGAGAAAGAGCCTTTTGGATAAGTGTCATTATAGTCAGGCAAATTATCTGCACTGAACTTTTCTCCGAAAAACAATGTTTCTGAGTGAATTCCCGTCTTCCCTCGTTTGTCGCAAGGAAATATGATAAAAATAACGCGATAGGTCAAGTCTGCAAAGTAGGATTGTAGATATAAAGCTGTAAAACCCCTCACTACACGCGTTATGCACTTTTCTCAGACAGACATGAACATTTTCCCACTTCTCTGTCAAAGTTAAGACCTTCATAGAAATATAAACCCAACATTACAGAATGAAAACAAAGATCTGCTCGTGATGAAGATTTGAGTAGATTTGGTAAACTAAACTCATTCTGTACAGGAGAGATGGCATGAGGAGACTGATTGACAAGTTTAACAGCCAATCAGGGTGCAAAGAAGGAGTGCAAAATCGCATGAAAACGTCTGCCAAAAGTGAACAGTGATATAACGAGGACACACTGAACAGCTGACAAGAATACTACAGAGAACTAGTAATACCACTAAACTAGGGCTGTCAATGATTAGTCAATCGACTATAAAAAAAATCAGCAACACTGATTTGGTATAACCGGCATGTCGTTCTCATGTCTTTTTTCAATTTTTTTGGATGCAAAGCAAATCAGGAATGTTTTTTTTTCCTCCCTGAGCTTTATATGTTCACATAAATGCTCAAACAAGCTCATACCACAGGAGTTGAACACCTGATTCAAAAACACCTCCAAGAAAGAAGGAAAGAGGAGAAGAATCGGGCGTGCAGTCAGCAGGGCGGGGCCAAAGGAGAAAAGGACAGTAGGGGAGGGGCGCTCAGTCGCTCTGCAGTTTATAAAGTTTAAGTTTTTTTGATCGTAAAATTGTTTTTTTGTTCCAATGTTTCACCAGAAGCTTTTGCATGGAGCTTCACAGAAGCCTGATTTGTTTCCTAATGTGGATCAATAATGGGTTTCTTTGTTACATTTTGTTGGTTTTTCTTCATGAGATGATCTTAGAATAGTAAAATAAATGTGTTTTTAACCACTACTTATGTGTTTTTAACCACTATGTGTTTTATCAATCCTCCAGAATACACATGCCAGATGACTGGGTAAAATGATTACATCTATTGTCAGAACTGTTCATTATTGGATTAAGTGGATTCATCATTAAGTTGATTCATCCTGAATTGATCTGATTTTGATTTTAATGCCCTTCATAAGTATACTGATATAGGTATTTTTGACCAACGCAATCATTGTGTCGTTATCACCATCAGAAATATCAAACTCCAAAAAACGAAACCTCGTATCCTGCTAAAAAGAGATTTGAAAAAGCTAAATGAACAAGCCTTTTTTCATGACCTCTCTACTAAGATGGGACAGAATCTCTCTAACTGATGACGTGGACTTAGCACGGCAATATTTCTATGAGTTTTTAAAATTCATAAATAAACATTTATTTTATAGTATATATTATTAGAAATAAACATAGATTTAGGGTAAAAGGGCGCAACAATCAGTGATTCTCCCCAGAAATTGATAATCTGATTAAAGGTCGGGATGCAACCTGGTGTAGGGCAAAGGAAAGTAGATGGGAAGTTGACTGACTTCATTTTCATCAGTTAAGAAACAAACGCACTCTTTCAATATAAAAAGCCAAATCAGAATTTTACCCTACCTATTCATTCATCATTGCGGAGCTCCTGTCAATCATTTTCAATCTGAGCTTCAGTTGTAAAAAAAAGTTCCTAAAGCCTGGAAATCTGCTTTTATACTTCCCCTTCTTAAAGGAGACCCAATCTCCAAGTTATGTATCATAGAAAATATTTTTTGTTATGCTGGTCGGTGAACAACTGAAGGAGTTTCTAGAATCAAACAGCATTTTGTCTGATTTTCAGTCCGACTTTAGAAAACAACATAGTACTGGAACAGCCACTTATAAAGTTTTAAATGACATTATCCAGGCACTTGACTATAAAAAATACTGTGTTGCACTCTTTATAGACCTCTCCAAAGCTTTTGAAACTGTGGATCACACTCTGCTGGTAAAAATGCTGGTCAACACTGGTCTCTCCAATCAAGCAGTAGCCTGGTTTGTCGACCGTCTAACAGATCTCAATCTGTAGAAATATCTCGCTCCATTTCTTCCGTCCATGAGTTTAAGAAGGTGTACCACAGGGATCAGTTCTAGACCCCATTCTGTTCTCCATTTATATTAACAACTTGTGTCAAAACTTACCAAATACATCGTCTCATGTTTATGCAGATGATACTGTCATTTACTGCTGCTCTAGGTCAATCGCACAAGCCTTTGAGTCTTTACAATCTGCTTTTAACGCTGTTCATCGCCTCAGATCGCTAACAATTGTTTTAAGCAGAAAAAAATGATGACATTTTCATACAAACGTGAATTACAGAAATTCACTCAGGTTCTAAAAACTGACAATTACAAATCAATAGAAATAGTAGACGGCTTTAAGTACCTGGGTTTTGTGCTTGGCTCAGAGTTTTCCTTTAAAATGCATGTTGCCACTGAACAGCACAAACTGAAACTGAAGCTCAGGTTTTATTTTAGAAACAAATCTTGCTTCTCACTCAGAGCTAAAAAAATTCTGGCAGCAGCTACTTTTTTCTAAATGATTAAAGAGATGTTCTTTATATGAATTCCTCATTCACCTGTCTTCAATCACTCAATACCGTATATCGCTGTGCCTTTAGGTTCGTAACTGGCTGTAGTCGTCTCATTCATCACTGTGGACTATATGTCAGACCAGAATGGGCCTCTCTGAACACAAAGGTACACACACTGGAGGACTAATTGGTTTGGTACCTTCAAATCTTAGCTCTCTTCTCCAAAGAACAGCCAGTCAATATGCATTACGTTCTTGTGATATCTTTCATCTGCATGTTCCCCATGTTTCAACTTATTTTTGGAAATTGAGTTTTTCTGCTGCCTCTACCTGGAACTCTATTCAAACCCAGCTAAAGTGAATTGGCTTCGTTTAGATCCTTCTGTACTATTCTGTAATGCATAGAGAAAAATTCCATAAATCAATGCTCTTGTTTCTGACACCGCTGTTAACCAATGGACTGAGAAGAGAACCTCCATGGTCTGTACCCACACTATCGCCCTTTGGAAAATAAATTGTAATAAAATCATATTATCAATAATCGTTGACTAATCAAAAAATAATCTGTGACTAATCGACTTTTAAAATAATATTTAGTGACAGCCCTACACTAAACTATAGTATTTTGACACATTCAAAATACAAAGTTCTCCAGAGACCATCTGGATGATTCAGACAAAGTCTGGGAGAAAGTCACATGATCAGACCAAAATGGAACTTCAAACATGACAGTTGCTGTGTTTGGAGGGGGAAGAATGATTAGTTTTATCCTAAGAACACCATAAACACTGTGGGACTGTTTTTCTGCAAAGGAGATAAGGTGATTGAACCGTATGAAGAAAAAGATGAATGGTGGCATCTATGGTGAGATTTTGGGCAAAAACCTCTCTCCATCAGTGAGAATGTTGATGATGGAGCTTTGAGATGAAAACAGAAACAGACCCAAAACATCACAACTATGGAGAAGATCTGCATGGGAGAATGGACCAAAATCCCATCTACAGTCTCTTCAAACTTGGTGTAGACCAAAAGGAAACCTCTCCCATCTATCATTAACAAACAAAATTACATTACAAAGTACTAAGATGAATTTTTGTTATTGACAAAGTACTTATTTTCTCTTCCATTATACAAAAATGTGTGTAAAATCAAAGTAGTTTCCTGGGTTCTTTTACATTTTGACACACACAGGTGAAGTGTTTTTATGATCAACATTACAAACCAAATCCAGCTTTTTAAGTGGGACGATCTGTAGAATCAATACTTTTTTGTCCCCAAGTATATTCTACATTGTAAGAACATGTGACAAATGAATTCGGTCCTGATGCTGTTGTACTTTTAAGGTTTTGGTTATGGTTCAGTTTAGATGATGTATTTTTTTCTGAGATCACCGTAGGATTGTTTTCTCACTTTTATAGCACATTTTCCTCCTCTTGAAGTTCAGCACTGTATAATTGTTGGCTTGGTTGGTGAGATTGAGCTGCATTGTTAGGAAGGCCTCTTCATCCACTCTGCCTGAACAGATGACGTCCACTTTGAAAACTGTTGAGTAAAAATGAATCAACATTCAACCTGAGGAAACAGCTCATGACAAGAATTGTATTTAAAAACCAAATCCAACAAGGCATCCTCCCACAGTTCAAAAGCATGACCTGTCCAAAGTGTACCCCGCTTTGCCCAACAGTGACCAGGGTAGGCTCTGTCAACCCCATGACCCCGGAAGGGATAAATCAAGTTAGGAAAATGGATGGATGGATGGCTTTATCCCAACATTAAAAAAGTAGAATGATTTAAATTAAATGTCAGTCTATTCAAAAAGTAAATACACTTTTCCTAAAACAAAGAGGCAGATTTTATTGATGGTACAGGTACATAAGTTGAATAAAAGAACATCTAAAGACTAATTATAACACAATCAACATGTAGGTCAAGCCCATGCATTTCATTTTAACTATATGTGATCAACAATTTTGAATAAACTAAAGCCTCAGTTTCTTTTATCTATTTCAACCAAAATCCTATATTTTGCAGAATACCAAATAAGCCATACTAAGAATGTTATCTATTGGCCATACTTTTGGATCTACTGTTAAGCCCAATCCGAGTTTTTCCCTTCGCCCTACATTTAGCCCTCCAAACGTAGAGTTATGGAAAAATAGTGTCAGACGTCACTACTACTCAGTGACGCCATCAATAGTCGCTGATCAGAGCTTCCAGCACTTGAATATACATAATAACAGCAGTTTTATAACTTTAAAAAGGTCATGCTAAAACAAACAGTCATTACTTACATTTAAATGTAAACTTGTGTGCTTTAGAGCACACCCACATGAAGAAAAGCACTTCTCCTCTGTGGCATAGAGAGAGGAGACCCAGCTCACTATGGAGGGCTCTGTATCACTCCACCTCAAGGGTGACCCTTAAAAAAACTATTTTCGGACACCACTTTCTCTACAAATGGACTGGTAGGGAGAAGGGAAGAATTCGGATTGGGCCTTAAACTTCATTTTAAAGCAAAACGTGTAACCATAACTTACAAGAATTGACTAAAGGTATCTTTACAAGAGAAAAACTAGAATGTAGAAGAAAAGATTTGACAAACCAGAAGGAGCACGGGGCAGCTCCCCCTGAATGCTGATGTTGCATCTTGGTTGCCTGAGGGCAACAGGGTTCTCAACATGGAATGCCAGGCGATAGTCAACCTTCAAACCATAAATAAAGATCAACATTCAACCTGTGATCAATTGATTCAACCTGTGCTCATACGAAAGGGGTTCAGATGTTGTGAGAAGACTCAGCCTCACCTTGGTCTTGGAATACCATGTGAAGAAAAGGCTGTTGGTCTCGGTAGGAACTGGCATGTTGAAAGAAAGCGCATAATGGTTCACTATGTCGTCCCGCACATAGTAGAGCTCTGCATCTAGACCTGTGTGAAGACAGTCAAGACAATGCTGAAGGTGAACTACAATTTTTCCTATTTTTCATCCACAGCAAGATCAAATGTGAAATAAAACATTTAAAAACTGCTTTCCGGGTTAGTGGATAGTACATGTAAATAAGAACAAAGCAGCTATGTCTAATGGTGTTTAAGGACTTTCACAGAGGAAAAAACCCCAAACACCATCAGATATATATATATATACATACAATGAGAAAAAAGGTAAAAAAAGAAGATTTTTATTTTTATTTGCAACAGGCTACTACAATAAATGATGCTTCACTCTCATTTAAGAACAGTAAATGAAAAAAAAAAAATTGTCAACTCGCCCTACTTCAGTCAGTGTGTGTACATGTGTGCAGATGAAATCCCCCCTGTGTGGCCTGAGGCACAGCAAATCTGTCAGGGGGTGTGACCCCCAGAATGAAGCCTCTTTAAAGAAGTCAAAGGATGTTGGGTCCCATCTGTGACACCCTTGGGCGTTCAACAGCTTTCTTTAAAAAAAAAAAAAAGACTTCTTGAGAAATTTGCTACAAACAAATATGTGTTCTTATTGTTTTATTGTATTGTTAACAATTTTACTTCTACCATAATGAAATAATAAAATAAACTGGAACTTGTAATCAGATGCAAAAACGAAGGTTGGACGTTAGCATTTTAATTTGAACTAGATTTATAGCCTTACCTACGATAATGGAAGTGTGATTGCTGCTGAAGATGCTAGTACTGATGGCTAAAAATGCTGAAGCTGATAGATGGAATGCTGAAGCTAATTGCAGAAAACAATGAAACTCATAGCTAAATAACGCTAAAGCTGAAAGTTTGCTAAATTCTTAGCTAAATGCCAATTTAGCCAAAAAAACTGGAAAAATATACATTTTTGCAAAAACAGTTGACATAATGCTGAAATATTATCTAAACCCCAAATTAGGTGAAATAACTGGTTAAAATGTCTAATTTAGCCAAAACAGCTAGCATAATGCTAAAATATTAGCTAGACTCCAAATTAGCTGAAAAAACTGGAAAAAATGTCTGGAAAAAACTCGTGCAAAGAACATTTAAGTTAAGACATGAAGAGTTGAAGAGTTATGTAGCAGAAATTTCGGAGTAGTAATCTCGGGAATATCATGAATATTAATGTTACAAAGAAAAACTAACTAAATCACAAAACAACTTTCCCATTATGATATTAACTTATAAATAAATAAAACTATTTGTCTTGAGTAGAAACATCTTCCCCTTTACTTTGTGCAGCCAAGCAGATCTAGTGCCACTTCCATGACAACAAGTGATGATTTAGCTCAAAGAAAGAGGATAGTTAGAGAACACCACACAGAAAAAGCACAAAAAGAATAGTCTGCTAAAACAGACCCAGGTTTAAACATTAACAAAACATGGAACAGATCCTTTTGAATGAAGTGATGGAAGTGCCAGTGGTTCATACACAAGCTCACTCTCACAGGGTCATCATCGCTGTTTCTTTGATGCATTGAAATTTGAATTTCTAGGGTTCCATATCGTTGCAGAAATTCAAATATTCAGTTTGTAATATTTCTCAAATATCATGATGATAAATTAACTAAATATGCTAAGTATTTGATAAACCCTGATTATAAGACACTAGAAGCATGAGCCCTCTTTATCCTTTTGTGGCCAATCATGGCCTCTGTGTTAAGGACACAGTCATCATCAGACTCCAAAACAAGATGCTGCTAAGGCTCCCAGTGAGAGTACAGTTACAGTGGGTACGGAAAGTATTCAGACTGCCTTATATTTTTCACTCTGTTATATTGCAGCATTTGATAAAATAATTTAAGTTAATTTTTCCTTTTTAAAAACACAATTTTTTGACATTTTTGCAGATTTAAAAAAACAAACAAACTGAAATATCACATGGTCCTAAGTATTCAGTCCCTTTGCTGTGACGCTCATATTTAACTCAGGTTCTGTCTGTTTCTTCTGACCATCCTTGAGATGGTTCTACACCTTCATTTGAGTCCAGCTGTGTTTGATTCTACTGATTGGACTTGATTAGGAAAGCCTCACACCTGTCTATATAAGACCTTCCAGCTCACAGTGATGTCAGAGCAAATGAGAATCATGAGGTCAAAGGAACTGCCTGAAGAGCTCAGAGACAGAATTGTGGCAAAGCACAGATCTGGACAAGGTTACAAAAACATATCTGCTGCACTTAAGGCTCCTAAGAGCACAGTGGCCTCCATAATCCTTAAATGGAAGATGTTCAGGACGACCAGAACCCTTCCTAGAGCTGGTTGTCCAGCCAAACTGAGCTATCGGGGTAGAAGAGCCTTGGTGAGAGAAGTAAAGAAGAACCCAAAGATCACTGTGGCTGAGCTCCAGAGATGCAGTCGGGAGAAAGTTGTAGAAAGTCAACCATCACTGCAGCCCTCCACCAGTCGGGGCTTTATGGCAGAGTGACCCAACGGAAGCCTCTCCTCAGTACAAAACACATGAAAACCTGAATGGAGTTTGCTAACAAAAACACCTGAAGGACTCCAAGATGGTGAGAAATAAGATTCTCTGGTCTGATGAGACCAAGATAGAACTTTTTGGCCTTAATTCTAAGCTGTATGTGTGGAGAAAAGCAGGCACAGCTCATCACCTGTCCAATTCAGTCCCAACAACAGTGAAGCATGGTGGTGGCAGCATCATGCTGTGGGGGTGTTTTTCAGCTGCAGAGACAGGATGACTGGTTGCAATGGAGGGAAAGATGAATGCTGCCAAGTACAGGGATATCCTGGACCAGAACCTTCTCCAGAGTGTTCAGGACCTCAGACTGGAACAAAGGTTCACCTTCCAGCAAGACAATGACCCTAAACACACAGCTAAAATAACCAAGGAGTGACTTCACAACAACTCTGTGATTGTTCTTGATAATGTTCTTGATGAAATACTGAGCAAAGGGTCTGAATACTTAGAACCATGTGATATTTCAGTTTTTCTTTTTTAATAAATCTGCAAAAATGTCAAAAATTCTGTGTTTTTTTGTCAATATGGGGTGCTGTGTGTACATTCAAGAGGAAAAAAATGAACTTCAATGATTTTAGCCAATGGTTGCAATATAACAAAGAGTGAAAAATTTAAAGGGGTCTGAATACTTTCCGTACCCACTGTATGTTTATTACGTTATTTTAAGGTGCAGCAAAACTCAATCCTGAAGTGAGCCGGTGTCTGCTTGTCCTGTTCACACACAGATAGTTTCTATATTCACCCAGTCAATATTCACCCAGAAAAGGCTATTTCAATTCATCGTGTATTAATTGAATTTTACTCCAAGGCAAAACCTTGAATTATTTCCTTTATAACTATGGAGTTAGATCTGTTGCTAAAGTATAGCGCATCTATAAAAATGTCTGTACATGCCTGTGAAAATGTTTTGCACTAGTTTAAAAACATTGTCCGTCCGTAAAAATGCTTTGTCTGTGAGCGAAACGCCAAGCGCGCATGAGGACGCGCATTGATCTACAATGATAAAACCTAAGTTACAAGTTACAATTCTTTTGCTTCTCAACAAATCAACCAGTCAGCGGCCTTTTTACTGTCAACCCCTAATCAGATGCAAGATATTCATGCTAGGAGAACAAAAACAAGACATTTAACATAACCTTTGGTTGTTTGAGGTGCTGTTTTAAAGAATTGTATGCCTTGACGTTTTGTACAGAAAAAAGTCCTTACATAAATCCTGATTCATTGTGCATTTACTTTTAACACAGGAACATTTAAACATAGACTTTGTAATAAAGATTTTTCTATTAACGTCAAAATGACGGCATACAACTGAACGCTAAGACGCGTCCGACTTTTAAGGTGGGATGGATAAATAAAACTTAACACAACTGTCAGAACACTGGAATTTTGTAAGAACAATAAGTCATGTTGAATGCAGTGTTTTTATGTTTTGCCATGTTTGACTGACTGATATGAAGTACTAATGAATGGATAACCGATGCTGAACAACACGTTTATTAAGACTTCTAAAACTAAAAGAAGATGGGGAGGCTTTTACACTAAAGTCACTGAGATTTTTGTCCAGAAGGAGAGACAAACTGACTTAATTTAGCCTACAGGTAAAGGTTGACCAGCGTGTGTTATGTAAACTAAACCTTCACTTTACATATTCATCAATAACAGGATCAATGTCTCAGTAAAAGCGGAGGTTATGGCAACAGGGTTTATGCATGTTGTGGGACACATGTTCCATGGATGATAATTATTTGAAATGTTTTGTACATTAAAACAAATGTTAGGGGCTTCAATGAAACAATACCAAAAAAATATTTTAAGTTCAGGCTGATCTTATTTGCACATATTTCAGCACAAAAAGTGACGGACATTCATGTTGGCCACATATAATACGTGTAGCCAAGATGCACATTGCTGCACGTATTTTAAGCGCGTCCAAGTCCCGTCAGCTGTCACATACCTATGTGCAGGTTCTCCAAATTTGATCCATCCCCAAGAGGAACAGTGAGCTGCAGAAACAGCCACGCGAAAGAGCTGTTTGGTGGTTTAACCCCAACTGTAACCGTAATCCTAATCTTGAACCTATCCCAGCCATGAAATAAGTTCAGCACTGGCTGCATGTAATTAGAAAATTAAGTGCGAATAGTCACTTTCTTAAGTTTCATTTAAACTTTTATTTAAAATACAGATTTGACATTGGGAAAAATGTTGATTTTAGGGGTTACTACCGACTGATAAGTTATTTTCAAAACAATTTTCCAGCATTCTTTTCTCTTAGTTTCTGTAGATTTGGTCTGAAGACGTGCAAATGTGGTCAGAAACTACATGTTTCAGCATTTTGTTTGTGGATCATTTGAAATATGATGGGTGGTACATTGCTGACCACATTTTAACCCCCATACCCTTCGGTCTGGTCTCTGAGGTCTTCAAACCAAAATCTACTGCAAATTCCGAAAACCTGCTACAAATCCAGAGGAGTCCTCGCCTTTCAAGCTGTTGCTCCTCGTCTTTGGAAGGACCTCCCTTTGTCAGTACGACAGATTGACTCTGGTGCAGGTTTTGAAAGTCATCTCAAGACGTTTTGATTTTTTTCAGAAAAGCTTCATTTATTTTTGTCTTTTGGTGTGTTTTTTCTTGGTTTTATTTTGTTTGTGTGAAATTTGTGTTTTACTGGCTGTAATTGTATTTGTTTTTACTTCTGTGACGCACTTTGTGGTTTTTATCTGGGAAGCAAAGATATACGTGGCTGTGATCACATCGTGAAGTAGCAATAGTTGTAAAGTTTGAAAATAAATCTGGCCTTTCAGAGGTAAAGTGGAAATGTAATGAAGTAAGAGTGTACCAATTCCCTTTTAGATGAGCTGTAAGATGGATGGACATAGTGGTCAACACCTCACTGGCACATAAACAGGCCACCAGGTAAATTAGGGTAACTGGGTGAACATTCCTGTCATTTTAATCATATAGTCACACCAGCAACGGATCAGGGTAAGACGAGCAGCTCTGCAAAACTTAAGGTTATCTCATGTTGACCAACATGCTCTGGATCACATGACAGACTGAGGTAGGAAAACAAAAAGATTGGAATAAGTAGGTAACAAAGTCTAGGAGAGACACAACGAAGACTATCTTGTGTTTGGAGTGCACTGTACCAAAGAGAACTCTGCAGAAGAACACACTTCAACAAGAATAAAAGACCTGAGCTAACATGCATTCAGAGTGACTGCATCTTATGTTAGCAACTGCAAAGGCTCATGGGAACACTTGGGAAGTGGTTTGGGACAGATCTGCAATGACCAAAAGCAAAAGTGTCAAAGACCACAATGAAAGCCCACCTACTGACCTAACCTGAACCCAGAAAAGCAAACATGGTCGTACTTCAAACACGTTAAGAAAAATGTATTTTCCATATTCAGTCATTTCTATTTATGATTTTGAAGTTTGTTCATTACAATCCTATTATTATACTAAATCATGGTTTTGAGAAACCTGGATTGGTTTGATGTTTCGTTTTACTCGTATCGACATCTGTGTGTGTCCAGAACAGTAGAACTGAGCGTGATTTTTGAATGCACCTCCAGTGTTCAGATTGAATGTTACGGTTGTCTGTTGGCTCCTTGTTTGCAAGTAAAATGCTAAAAGATCATTTTTTGACTCTTCAGTTCTACTGAATCTTTTTGCATGTCTGGAAAACTGGGTAAGAACTAACAGCATTTCTTTACTGTCCGTTTTCAGAAAAGGTTTCCTGACAAAAACAAAACAACAACAAAGACCTGTTCAATAACAACCGTAGAACTTAAGCCATTTATTGAAAATATTTCACATGATTTTTAACCATTCCAGCATCAACATTAATATAACCGCAGTGACAGCAGCTGACAGAGGGAGAATTTGTCTTAACACTTGTACTGATTTTTAGCCACAAGAAGAAACCATTTCGTAACCATGGTGATTTAATGCAACATAAGCAGAGCTTAATGTGAGCATTTGAAGCAAAGATCGTGAATGTTGCTCCTTTATAAAGTGCAGACTTAAAAAGTTGGAGTTTTTTTTCTCTGTATGGCTTTTCTCCATTTTTGTAAAAGATTGCTCTTCTCACTGAAGGACAACATGTGCTTTGGCCTTCAATGGAGGTTTAAGCTGCAGGCAGATCAGCTGAAGACCCCACACAGTAACTGACCCTGGACTCTCATGCATACCTTCCCAATAAAGTAACTTTTGGTCAGAATGGACCACAGCAGCTGCGATCCGTTTGGTAGAATTGTATTTCTGCATTGAGACTGCTGTTTCAGCAGTCTTTTCAAGTTCTCCTCCATTTTACTTTTTTCATCTAGAAAGCTTAAAATACTACAGAATGTCACTGCAAATACATGCATGGTGCATTAGAGCCAGAATGGAAGAGGAGCAAACACAAAGCGTGTGTGAGAAACACAGAAAGCAGTGATGAACTGCTTGTTGCTGCAGTTAAAGGCTGCTTGAGGTGACATCACAGTTTTTCCTCACACTGCAACGTTATCATTACTACATAATAAACAGGGAACTGATTTACCTGGAAGCATCAAGGGACAGATGAGAGAAAAAATAATGACATATTGTAAAAGAAGGAAAAAACAGTGGTTGAGTTGATCAAGGAAAAAGAACAAATATTACAAATTACAGAAGATTAAAATTTAAAGTTTTAAAATCCCGATGGCTTTAAGTTTAACAAAGCCACACATTAGAAAATGTATCTGAACAAAAGGTTAAACGAATTTGAAATGAAGTCCGCTCACTTTTCATTCAGTGTCATCAGCATATATCATTTTTCACAGCTTGAGAACAGAGATGACCTGATCATTTGTTTGTAGCACACGACTCCAATACAGAATTTAAAAAAAAATGAATTCATTGGTTTGCATTGATTTGGACACATTCAGAAAAGGACAGCGATGATGTTGGGAAAGGATGCTGAAGTTGGAGCTGGCAGAAAAGAGGCTTGAGGAGGACCAAAGAGGAGGTTCATGGATGGAGAGGAGGAGGACATCAGGGGGTTTGTGTGAGTGAGGAGGATGCAGAGGAGAGGATCAGATGGATGCAGAGTTTGCTGTGACCGCTCTGAAAGGGAGCAGCTGTGAGATAAGAAGAGCTTCACTTCTCCTTCATAAGACGGTACATGTGCTGATAACAACATCGAGCTAAAAAGAGACAAGTGCATCTCTAGATGGAAAAACTCTGTTTCTGCTCTCAACATTAAAGTGTGACTATACTGTGACCCTCTTTAGAGGGTTTTGTAATACTTGCAGAAACGCACTAATGAAAAAAAGATTGTAACGACAAACAATATTTCATATAACGGAAGAACAACAGTGTTAAAACCAGCATTAGAGGCTAAAAGTAGGCACATTTTAATGATCTTTGAGCTCAAAAAAGTGCCTGCATTAAGTCTCAATCTCTGTGGTTTTCTTTGACTCACTTCAAAGACACCATACTTGAGTTTCCCTCTTATTTCTTCAAAAGGCCTGAAGGCAAATCAGGCGGAAGGCACAACAAGAACTCTGAGCAGGTCTGTCTGCTGGGGCCCATTAAAGGCAACTCATTCATGGTTATTTGCTGCGCAAAGAAGCTGTAAAGTTTACTCAACAAATACCAAAGGCTTTACGGAAACACTGTTACCCGTTTGTGATTGTGACGTGACTCAAAATGTGACATTGGGAGCGAGGGCGCAGTTTCAAAGGCTAAGCTTTGAACACGCGTTTTCTTTTTAGTTTTATTCAAAGAGGAACACTTATTTGTTGCATCAGAACCAAAATTAAACCTCTAACTTCAACTTTCTAAACAACCTATAGGGCTGGACAAAGAAGTGAATTAAATAAACACTGACATGAAATATTTCTAATGAGTACATGGTATAAACATACATAAACTGTGCCATGTTTCTTTTTTTTTTTTTTAGCTATCCACAGGTGACCTTCCTAGTTTTGCTCCACTTACAGCAGCTAACTCCAGGCTTCCAGAAGCCTCCTCCATGGGGGGTTTATGTCCCATCAGGGACAGATGATTGAATTTACAGATGTCAATTCATCTGGTGATGAGCTGGGTTTTGCACACAAGATACTGAACAAAACTGTAAGATATGCACATAAACACTATACTTCTTTTTATACTATTAACACTGCCTTAAAGGCAGCAGACACAGCAGACTTGTTCCATCACCAACAATGATCTCTCCACAGCACAAAGAACGCTTGTTTTGCAGAGAATGTTAAACTGTTGGAAAAACATCCACCAACACAGAAGAAAATGCCACAGAACAAACTATTCAAACCTTTTTCATTTATAAATCAACTCCACATGACAAAGGAAACTAAAGTGTGTGACTTCCCCTTTCATTATTATTCTGGTAGTTTTTGTTTCGTATTTCAAACATGATCAAGAAAATAGAAAACTCTGAATAAAATGTTTTGAATTGTAACTCTCGGGACCTCTTGTTGGGTTTTTTTCTTGACAATTTAATTATAGGTTGTCCTTTTATGGCTTGTGCTTTTTGTATTGATCTATAACCACGAACATTCATGCAGAGAGAACACACTCTTTTGCTTGGCTTTGAAATATCTGATCATGTATTTGTTAAAGATCTGTGAGTGCTAGGCCATGTCTGCTGAATTGTTTCAGTTCAAATTGTTTAAATCAAAGTGGCTTATAAAGTTTGTTCAACTTCTCTTTGCATTACATGGTAAGTTGGGCCATTAAGTTACAGGCCAGGCCATTTTTGCTTGCCTATTTTGAATGTTTTAAATTAAAGAGGGAAGCATCTTTCAACAGAAATGGTCAAAAAGAAGGTTGAAACCTGCTGAAATGTGTGCCAGGTTTTTTTTAACCAGCAAAACCAAATGTATTGTACTTTCGTAGAGTCCTGGTTAACTCAAGTGTACTAAGACCTCATCATGCTTAACATTAAATTGCAACATATTTGTCAAACACACTGAGATGAATAAAGTCTCTGGGATTGACTTTGAACAAACGAGTAGCAACAAGGTCATGAGAGTCTTCAGAAAGAGCCGATATAGAATCTGGAGGTTGGAAGGTATGTGGATTCTAGACGTCAGCTACAGACATATGCAAAAGAAATCAGGGGCACTGCCTGCCGGAATCCACAGACTAGCACTGTATTTATGGGAAAACAACTCTCGGTTCAGGTGTGACAACTTCCTCACAAATCCACTGAGATCAGGATGTTTGGTGAAATGATTGAGTAGAAACAAACCTTCAGGGAAACCATTCAGTTTAAAAAAATACTGCTAAGATGTATTAAGTGAAACATTTTCAATTTCTGTCACAACCTTAACATTTATTACTCATTTTTGATGTGATGTGAAACTTGAAATAACTACAAACGTTCCTGTAACTGGGAACCTTTGGATACGCCCTTTCATGATGTTAAGAGTCAATGAGATTCTTTAAAACTGAGTGAGATTTTTTTAAATATTTACTCTTCCGGAATGTTGGCTACACTTAATCCAAACACTCAAGGTGATACATGGTTGGAAATTAGGTGCAGCATCCCTTCACAGCTTTGGGGTCTGCAATGTGGACTTTAAATGTTTTATATGTGCTTGAACTTTTCCTGCATTCCACAAACGTTTCAGTTCTGAACCTACTTCCATGCTTTTTTAAGTCAGTTAGTGGGATCATACAGCTATTATCAGGAAGTGCAGGATTCACCGTGGATGCAACACAAATTCACCACACTGCTTTGGAGAGACAGCAGCCACTTAGACGTCTAGTCACTCCCACAGGCATAAACACTACATTTCCGCTGAGCAACGCAGTTTGGTATGGTTTGTTTTTACCCGGGTTTTCACTGTCTGATGTTCTAAGATCCTAAAATTATACCGTCCAGCTTATTTGAGCTCTATTCCTGGCATACCACGACCAGCAGCATGGCTCTGATAGAACAGTAGATTATTCTACTGAGAACATGAGGGGAAAAAAGGTCAAACAGATCTAAGCAACAATCACAAAGACAAAAATGCTTTGACCTATAAGATGAATTTTTAAACATGGTCATCTTGAAAGTAATGCTACTGGAATGCAGTCTAGTTTGATTCAAGTATTTACACTGGCTTTAAAGTCAGTAATGTATAGAATTTACTTTAGGAAATTACGTGTTATTGAGCATGTTAACTGCTGCGGCTATTGCAGTGAGAGAAGAGCTTCTAATAACTGAGAGCAGAATCTTCGATAACACTGCACAGAAGTTCATTTCCCTGTAAAACAAGAAAACCACCAGCTCCATTGCTGCCTTTACTGGTCCATCCGTACGCCTTCAGTCAACATAGACCGGTAAAACACAAAGGTGAGGTGTCAGTAACACCAGTAACTGGCAAACACAGACAAATCATTGTTTTTTAAGCAGCACGCAGAAAGAAACATGTCAGACTCTAATTTGGATACCAACAGAATACCTGCCATTAGATTTGTGAATCATTTCTATCAGCAATTCAGTAAAAAAAAAAAAAAAGAAAAAAGAGAAAGAAGCATCAGATGTTTTGTGAATTAGATCCCAAATTCCCAACTACCACCAGTGACTTCCACACAAATGTATTTGTTAGTGTTCAAATCACAGGCAACACTGAATGAAAAACATTAGCAAGACAACGAAATAAAATGTACTTATTGACTTATGACTTAATGACTTATTTCAATTCTACAATCATGATGGAGACGAATCTGCACACATTTAAGGACACTTAATGAAAAACGCAAAATACTATTTCACCATGAAAATACAAAACATCCCGATCCTTTTGTTTGTTAAAAAAAACCAAATAAATCAAATGCAAATAACTAAGTTAAACTGCAAGCTCAGCACCAATCCTGTGACTTTTAAAAGGATCGTTATTGAAGTTTGATTCCCTCAGCAGCTGTTGCATCATGGAAATGTTTGTACTCCACACAAAACTGTCAAACAAAAGAGATTTCTACTTTCAACCAAATGAGGTTTCAAGAAAATCACAAAAGAGGCTGTGGTCTGGCAATGCAGCGTAAAGCACGCCATGATGAAGAACAAGCAAATCCAAAAGGGACAGTCCTGCAAGGAGTTTTTTCCAAAGGAACAATAACACTTCTGTAGAAAAACTGAGGGACAACCATTGGTGTAACAGGAAAAAGAATCATTCCACAACAAATCCTAAAGCATTTTGCAGTGTTTTATACAAAGATGTTTTCTTAATGATACTTTTCTGGGTGAAAACCGGGAGAGTGAGGACAAACTATATGCATTAAATCTTTCTTTTAGAACAAATTAAACACAATGTTAATCTATTGTCCTTTCAAACATTAAAATAAAATTATGAATAAATACTGACGTGTATTTGTAATAACAAACACTTTAAGGTAACAACTTAAACAGTGGCAATTTAGAACCAAAATGCAGAGTATATCAAACCGCATCCTCACTTCAAAGAACAATAACAGTAGAAATGAAAATGAACAATGTTGTTTTTTAATTAAATTAACATTTTATGTTGGGTCATTTATTATTATTGAGGGACGATATAAACATTCAGCCTCTTAATAAAATATGATCATTGTTTTCACAGTGACTGTAGACGTATTCATTTTCTCCTCCTTTTAATTAACATTTTCTGCACGTATCTTTCATAAACAACACTTTAGTCATACTGTACACCTAGCATACACACCTGCTGAAACAATATCGACACTGGATGTCTCACTTGACTGGTCAAGCGCTGTGCACCTCTCCAACAGAATCCAGTGCAGCGTTTGGACAGGTTCATGGTGTCAGCGCCCTTCCAGAGACGTTTTGTTACACTTGAGACAGCGTACTGTCTGCATCGACTTTGGAAAAAAAATCAGACACACTTTGGACCTTTCTGCCATTCACGTGCATTAATTGTTACTTGTCCGGTGTGCCTGAGTTGGGGGGCGTGAGCAGCCCCTCTCTTTGTACTGGGGCCAGAAGGGAAAGCATTAAGGAGAGACGAAGAGACGGGCCATGTTTTTAAGCCGCATTGAAACAAAGTAGTGCACGCCATGTCCGTGTTGTTGCCACGCCGGCACTGTTAAACAATACTGATGAGGCTGAAACTTATCGGTCCAGTAAAACTTGATGATGTAGCACCAGGAACAAAAAGTGCACATCCCTAATGCTGACAGATACTAGAATAGCAACTTTTTCGGAACTTTCACAAATTTATACCAAGTTTTAGTTTCGGTGACCGTATAGACACTTGTTACCCTGCTCAAGGTCGAACCCTGAGGAACACATTTACAGTTACACTATTGGCGTGAAGAGCTGCTCCTTCACACATGATCAAAATGAAATTTCTGCAGCTCCTTTCCAGTGAGGTTTCTGAAAGCTCAACGAAGCTAAAATGATCCACTTTCACACAGCAAGTGATATTCCTGGAACGGTCAGAGAGATCAAACTAGAAAAGAATAATCACATCAGGCATCATTTTGTTAAATGGAGGGATCAATTTCAAATTGATCCTAGAAAATATGATTCAACAAGTTCAACTTTAAAGTGCTTTCTTTTCCTTTTAGTTTGCGTGTGTGCACCTAAAGCCTGTTTTCTGTATTCATGACGTTATCATTTAATGCCCCACTTTTGACCAATTAAAATTATTGGCTGTAAAAACAGTTTATGACCAAAGTTTCTTTTTAAGTTGGAAAACAGCAACAACTCAAGAATGAATGTTAGATGAAATCCCAGCTCTATGTGTGAACCTGGTCTTTGTCATAAATAACAAGCATCACAGGGCAGAATAGTTCAGATAAGGAGGGTTTCACAGCTTTGAAAGTGAATTAAAAAACTGCTCAAACTGTCAAGTGAACGCTTTCAATGAGTACTTTAGTAGAAACTGCGGCTTATATTCAGAAGAATTCTATCTCCCGTCCAGATCATCATGTTCTGTAAATGAAGGTTTCCCAAAAACAGCATCATGGATGTAAGATCCAGCTGGAGGACAGACAGGCTGAACGCGGGCCTTACCCAGCAGCTTCTTCACCTCCTCCACGCTCATATACACGTTGACCGAAGGCTTGTTGGAGTGGTAGGCGCCGGGGGGCTGCCCAGGTTGGCCAGACAGCGCGCGCCCTCCAGCAGCAGCAGGAAGAAGAAGCCCCCAGTCTCCACAGCACCGAATGAGGCCAACCGCGACACCCAGACGGGCTGCCGGAGCTGCGAGCCAAGCCCAGCATAGCGTCGGTGTTCTGGCTCGCTCTAGTAGCGCCCGTAGACTTTAGGATCATCCGTAGGTGAAGTTAACCTCGTGATGCGACATAACTCGTAACTTTACGTCGTAACTCCAGTTAATTCCTCTGTGTTTAGCCTTTAATGATTAGCTTAGAAGGCTAAAGTAGCCGGAGAGGCTAACTTTGGTGAAGTTGTGCTAACCGACCGCGGTCAGACTGCCGCGGAGTTTGATCCCCGAAGAAAACAAACCCCAGACACCGACGCATTGAAACACACTGATTTATGCGGACAGAAACGAAACCAAGCGGGGAAAGCACCCGAGGACAGGACCAGCTAATCCGCGAGACGTTCTCCCTCCACGGTCCGTCTTCCCGTCGCTTTTCCCCGAATCCCCTGGTTTTCATTCGGGGTAAGAAGGCGGGCGGAGGGGCGGCCGGGGCAGCTCCGCTCCCTCCAGACCGGAATGTTGCCTTCAGGAGCATCGGAAACGTTCGTGGACTGTGCTCGTTTCAAGAGATGCACCTAAGAAAAGAAGGGAAAAAAGAAAACTTTTCATGATTATTTTGAAACATGTTTTCAATTGTATTCTCTTTTAAAAAGGCTATGTAGGTAGATAGATACGGTGGCCCTGAAGTACTCATCACATTCACAAATCACTTCACTCAATTACACTTTAACTATAACGACAATTAAAAAGCGAAACAAATCATAATAAAACTCCAGATACCAGAAATAAATACACGAAAACTTTTAAGAAAAGAAAATGAAATGAAACATTTTAAAAATCACAACGACAATTAAAAAAGTAAAACAAATGTAAATGTTTTTTAAATTACATTTTAGAAATCAAAACAAATCCCAGAAACAAACAAACAAAAAACTTTTCAGAAAAGAAAATGAAACATTTTAAAGATCACAATAAAATTGTAAAAGCCAAAATAAAAAAACAATTGCAATTTAGAAATCGAAGCAAAATTCGAGGCACCCGGCAAAGAAAAATACACAATAAGTTACCATACAGTATATATATATATATATATATATAAGATTACACAAAACAATCCACTTTGTTTCACCAATAATTCACATAATATTTTTCAAATAACTTTCATATTTTTATGGTTCTGTAATTATTTCAGTAAAGAACTCTCACGTAGATTGAGCATCCCCACAATTATCCATCATGTTTAACTAACTGACTGAGTTTGATACGACTGCACCAATTTTCAGGGTAAATGCTCTTTTTTTTACTTCATTTTCCTGTTCTTTTTAATACGTCTTAAGATATAATGTTAATGATGTTTTGACATAATAGTTCAGTCATGCATCATTCACTTATGAAAATGTGATGGCTTTATGTGGCGTTTGTGAATGCCAAACCTGTTTTACAAAAGACACAAACAGAGATAGCATTCAAAATAGAAGAAAAAAAATAAACATTTTTAAAAAGTTATATTGACACAGAGGAGAGCGGATTTCATCCTATATTTGACCTGTAGATACATATAAACATAGTCTTTAGGCTGTACATTTGCTTTGTCTAACAATGCTGTTTTCCAATCCTTTTTAGTAAGTGATCTGTTGACTTTTTAATTAGATGCATGTTAGAACTATGAAGAAGAATGGATGCAAAGGGGAAGACGGGGCTGCAGGCAGAAATTCTCCTGGACCAGAGCAGCATTTTTTAATTCTTTTTCGACAAAGCAAATGTACAGCCTAAAGACTATTTTCATATGTATCTACATAAAAGAAATCTATTTGGAGCAACATTGAAAAATATGTTTAAAGGTTAAAAGTTGCATTAAGCAATTGATTCATCTGTGTTGTATTTCAATGTGTAAACCACTACAATCTGATTGTTAGAGCAATATATTTAATAACTGTTTTTCCCCTTACACGAAGGAAGCGGCTGTTGCAGTAACATCCACGTTTGTTCCTGATATTGCTAAATCTGCTACAGCTTTCAATGTTCGGAAACAGAGCCATTTGTCACAGACAAGTTTGATTTGTTTAATCAGATGTATTAACTAGGCTATACCTTGTGTATTAATTAACAAGATAATTAATTAATCAAAGCCACACGCAGAACCTGGTGACTCTTTTACCAATGTTGTGGCAGGGCCTGACGGTAGGACTGGGCTATTTTATTTCAATCTAGAGGTGGAACAGTCAGGCTCTGACACCTTGGACCTTATTAAGGACAACCTTGCTGAGTGACCCTAACACACCCACGCATCTCTGCACGCCACTCAGCCAGCACCAACTCTGCGTTCTCCCGTCTCGCCAGAAGTTTACTTCCAGATAACTCACCCCATGGTGGTTGATTGAAATGACAACAGGGGTAAATCCAGATAAACTTTGGTTTCAGTGGGTCACACAACAAGCTAGTATTAATGAAATGAGTGATTGTGTTGCCTGTGCCAGTGCTAGACCTAAACTTTACACTGAACCAGCTTCATTGATTCCTGGGGAGGGGTGAGTAGGGATGTAGTCAGTGACGTGCGGTGAGGCTCATGGCTGGTGAGGCACTGACACCGTGAGTCAGATTTACAAACGAACAAACCCTACAGAGTGACCTATTCACCATTTGATTGACAGCAGTTAAAGTGCATTGTTTAAAATGTCATTTTAACGTTTTTCTTCCGTTTACAAACTATGAGGAAGAGGAAGAAAATCACCAAAATTGTTATTATTGACGTACTTTTACGTATAAATGAAGTCCATGTGTCGCTCCCTTGTTTTGTGTCTATGTTCTCTCCTTCTGCATTAATAACCTGTTTGTAGAAGTCTTCCTTTTCTTTCTTCACTTTTAACAGTCTTTCTGTCTCAGTGGAAATCATTACCAGTGACATGTCTAAACAACTTCTTGAGTTTAAGGCAGGGGTCGCAACCCAAAATGTTGAAAGAGCCATATTGGACCAAAAAAGACAAAAAACTAATATGTCTGGAGGCTTATAGTAAAGGCAACACATGCTGCATGTATCTATATTAGCTATATTAGCCTACTATCAAATGACTAAGTTGGCTACAAATAAATAATGAGCATTCATGATTAAACGTTTATTTTCCTGCAGTGCATTCTGTAGAGAGCGACGCACCACGTGACTGCTCTGTTGTACGATGCCGCCTCAAGTTTAACTTCATTACAATATGAATTAATTAAGTTTCATTGCTTTGATGGAATTAAACAAATGCAATAAAGAAATCTAATTTTTGATGTCATTTTTATTTTGAGGATTAAAAAATCAATAAAATGGAAGGTGCATAAACATGCTCCTTATCTGGGCACTAAACAGAGTGCAATAAAACGCAGCCTGTATTCATAAAAATAAAACAGAAGCCTTTCAAAAGGTAAAGTACATAAAATCAAATTAATACAGTTTAGGTTTGATTTCTGTCCAAGTAAGTCAGTGCAAGCATCCTCTTCTCTTTTGACCCACAGCACAGCTATCCTCAGACCTGAGCAACAAACCCAAAAATATCTCTAAATTTCATTCCAAATATATACCGAGCGACGCGAAACCCCACCCCTGGACAGCCATCAGACTTTGTTGTGTAGCAGGAGATCAGAATATTTGCATCAAGCAATCCACGGAAGTGACGGTGGTTGAACGCTTTTCCAATTATCTTGTTCACCATCTCGATGACAAGGTTCATCCCCCGCCATACTCCGATGAGAATGTTTGTGCACACAGTGCCTCTCGATGCAAGATGCAGTGGAATGCAAGCAGATTTCGATCCAATGCTTTCTCAAGTCACAAACCCCCTTCTTGATCCTCTCATGCTGGGCGCCCCATCTGTAGCCACTGAAATCAGCTGGCTGGTGTTTATTCCATAGTCATTTATTCATCACAGTCCCACAGATGTTCTCCCCCCGTGTTTGGCCATTCAGTTGTATTATTTGGATCATTTCCTCTTGTGGCCTTTTGGATTTCACATACCTGTATGAAAGTCCAGTCTGTTCAATACTGGCCACATCACACGACTCCTCACAGGCAATTGAGTTTGCTGGCGCTGAATTAATGTCCTTGATTTGCTGATCGGTGATGTTTCCTGCCATTTTAATGGCCCTTTCCTTCACTGTTTTAGCGGAGAGAGGCTGTCTTTGATTTTCTGTATTATCTTGGTTTTGTTTTTGAACTCTGCAAATAGGTGTTCTGATATGTTGATGAATGACGCCTTCATATAGTCACCATCTGTGAACGGCTTTCCATGCTTTATCTCCCAGGTTGCAACAAAACCTGCAGCAGTAGTGGAGTTTGGACATGCAATCCACTTCTTAAATCCATTTTTGTGCTCCTATAATTTCTCCAGAAGTAAGCAGTCGCACTGTTCTCTCCTTCCCAACTGGGTACTTGGCTACAAATGTAGCATGCCTTCCCACACTACTTTTTGTTATTTGACAACTAATCGCTACAAAGCAAACATTCAGGCAATCCTTCCGCATTGGCAATGAATGCAAAATGCATTTGGTCCAAGAAGCGTTGAACCTCTGTTCTCCTCAGTTATTTTTCTCTTTTTTCGTTTTTTTTTACAACAGCCACCTGCCTAGCATCCCGCCCTGCTGATAGAAACGAGTGTCGCAGGCTATGATGCAACTCTTCGTTGACAGAAATGTTGAAATTTTACATTTATTCTACACATTCTTAAAGCATTGGGAAATGTTAAGAATGTTTGTCGTCCTAGAGAAACCACATTAAAACAAAAAATATGTTTCTCTCCATCTTTCTCCATTTTCAAACATTTTTAAAAGCTCCTGGGAGCCACTAGGCTCTGCATGCGGCTCTAGAGTCGCCGACCCCCGGTTTAAGGGTTTAACAATGTAATTCTCTATTTAGAAAATGATGCTAAACTATATCAATGTCATGACAAAGCAGACCCAGATGCTAGCAGCCCAAAAGGATTGTGGAGGCACTAAGGAGGGCAGAAAAAGACTTGTTTGTTGGGAGTACGTCATCTTGTAACTGGGGCAGAGCTCTGTGGCAGAGGGAGACTGCAGACAGGAACCCGAGCTCGTCTTGTGGTGAGTGTTGCCCCGGAGTGGCAACAAGGAGATACTGGAGGTGAGTGGGAGGATGGCAGCGAGGCGTGGAAACGTAGCTAACATAGGTATGGCGTTGGTTAGGAACGAGGCAGTGGTTGAGGTGTGTGGACCCAGGTCGGCATGTAGGTAATGATCCTAAAGACAAAGATTTGGTGATGAGAGTAGGCAAAGACTTAACAAGGAAAACTAGATTTAGGATGAGGGGTAAACAAAATACTGCACCATAGAAGGCAACGAACTGGCGCTGAATTCTGGTGCAGGTTCATCCTTTATAGTGGTAGAGATTGATGAGAAGATAGCCGACAGCTGAGTCCAATCAGGAGGGGCACAGAGCACCATGACAATAAAAGAGTAATGTCATTGGTGGAAAGAATGGCTGCCAAGGTGCGGGCACACAGGTTGGTAGGTCCTGCGAGCGGAAGAAAATGGATAAATGGAAAAATGCAATTCATGTCAGAAATGTTATTCGTTGCTCAGCAGCTCATTTACATACATAGATCTGACAGTCATGAAAATAGCCTGCTTCCTTGTTTGAGGGTTTATTTTGGCTAAATATGGTGTAACAGGCCCGTGATTTTTGGTTTACTGTGTTTTTTTATTTAAAAATAAGAACTTGCATAACATTTTTTAATGTTTCGAGAACAATTTTAATGATCATTTTGTCTTTATAATAATCTGTAGTTCATACATGTGTGGTGATGGAGGGCGTCTGAAGTGAGCTGGTTTGGTTCTGAGAAATTTCTCACTTTCAACATCTTATGATGTTTTGTTGTAAATAAAACTTTGTCCCATGTGATTTGAAAATCTTTGGAAAATAAAGAAGTTGTCCCAGTTTTCCCGAAATCTGGGTTGTCCTGACAGACATGGCGGTGTGAGTCCATAACTTCATGGTAGGAGAGTCGATTCTGTTTCCTGCAGTTTGACATGCGAGCCAGCAGAGGGCAGCACCAGCAAACGCATCAGATAAAGCTGCGTTCAAGTGACGGCAAAAATGACATTGTAGGTCACGTGAGGATTGTAAAAAAAACTAAAATAAATCTGAACTAATGATGTAGAAAATACCAACCTTAAAGTTCTTTAAAAGAAAAATGAAAATACTGTAAAAACAAAAAAATGCAGCAGACTATTTTATTTTTTATCTACAGAGGTTACAATCATTTTAACAGGCTGATTGTGATGCTTCGACAATACCATCTTTTAGCTTTAGCCACATGTTCTTCTGTAGAGGGATGGAGAGAACAGTGATGTATCCGTGTCCTCTTCTAGTGTGATGGAGAAAACGACAGAGCCTCTTCAACTTTGTGCATGAATGGCCCTTTTATTGTGAAAAGAACAGAAGAGAACACCCTCATCCGCCATACTTGTTTTTATACAAACATTTGCAAATGAGCAGCTCAGCTCAGTCCGCTGCCGACAGACATGTTCAACCTCTTTGACAGTTTTAATTTTTTTTCAAAGGAGAAACCTATATGCTCTAGATCTCACTGGGATTTCATCTTGTATAAAGATTGTGTTTTTCTACAATGGTCTTCTCCAAAGCGCCAGAAGTAACAGTAAGACAGTCTAAGTTTTGTAGCAGGCCTGAACTGTCAGTGTCACAGGTTTGAACCATGTCAATGGCATTAAAACAGACCAACAAGGCGGTAACTCACCAGGGCGGAGTGTGTCGTAGAGAAGAACAGGAGAGAGAGACAAGGAGAGATGGTTGATCTTTTCCACTCCCTGAAAATTCCTGTCTGGGGAAGAAATGCATGGAATTTACAGCCCGGATCTGTTTTCACTCCATAACTGTTTTGGGCCAAATTAAGAATTGTCTCTGAAGAGAAAGCCAAATGGCGATCTTCCATCACACGCATGTTCAATGTCCACTGGTGCCCATGACACTCAAGACATATGGTCTTCTGGCCCAAAGCCTGTTACTAAGTAACATTTACTAAAGTAAGTGAAAAAAAGCGTTAAAGTATTAATAGGGCAGCAAACCCATGGTAACTGTTTGAGGTTGCGGTTTAACAGCATGGATCTTCTCCATCAGTTCACTCAGTTTTACTCAAGTAACGTTCCTGTTCTTTTGGTGCAAATTGATCTCTGTATGACTGTTCCGGTTTCTGTTCAGTATTGTCACCGTTCGCATGAATACTGATCTCACGTGAAGACAATGTTTACAACTGAAACAAGTAACTGGATTAGTGACGTCAGTTCAGATACTTTATGCCCTCACAGCTGACGTCATCACAGAGATGATGTGCAGCTCTGCTAATTGAGTGTTGGTCCTTTTAAAGACCAACTCCAAGGAAAATCCTGTTTTTGCTGTTTTTTTAAAAAGCTTTTGAAGCTCTACACTGTATTTGTGAGTACTTATTTAATCAAACTGTGGTGAATCAGAAGAAGATGAAAAAATGCAGTTTGAAAAAGCTCTCAGTTGTGAAGAAGCTGCAAAGGGTGGGTTAAAAGCTCCCTGCTGGCTCCGCCCCATTCTGATGCATCTACTTGGAGACAAACAATGGCTTTGTTTTCCTGGAATCTGGTTCAAAACTATGGCTGGATAGCTCCAATATTGCCTTTTTTTGATGCACCGCTAATGTTAGCTTTGGGTTATGAAGGTCTGTAAGCTAGCAGAAAAGCGTGTCAATAAAGGAATGCTGGGAAATAAGAGGAGGCTTACTTCCACACAAACAGACCCGCTCAAACTTCAGAGTTTCTAATGAACTCCTGCCACTCTGTAGATAATATGTCCTTGAAAACAACACGCTTTTAGATTTGGGCTAAAAACTGCATCATCCTAATCAAGAGACCTTTGGACTTACAAGAACAGAGGATTGGAGGGAACTTTAAAATAAAGATTACAATAGAATACTGTAAAATAAAAACATGAAGTGGCCATCTTGATATTATCTATGGAACTTATAAAGTAGTAATAAAAAGAAAAACAGGATCACAATTGAGTGAATGCTTCACAACATTCACACAAAACAATAAAATAATATAATTAAAAAAAGCAATTTAACTATTCAAGCATTTTAGTTCCTCTCACTTTTACTAATTTATTCTTAAGAGGTAAGCTCAGAGGTACAGCTCGAATGATGTAAAAAAACAATAGCTTCGTTATAAATTCTTAATTTGAAGGACAATGAATAAAAAAAAAAAAATCAGCAAAAAATGTAAAATAAAACAAAAATGTCAAAAATACGCTTCTCTCAGCACCCGGCTTCTTCATCTTGAAAGAGGCTCCTGCTGGGTCCACTGAGAGTCTCTAGACCTGCACAAAAGACAAAATGAATGAGCTTATGTTAAGCATCAGTTGAATATTTTTAAAAAGGTGTATTGAATGCATGGATTTTTAGGTAAAAAAGGCATTTACTGCTCATTAGGGAAAGAGGTAATGCATAGATGAAAACACAGTTGAAATATTAATAGAAACACAGATAATTTATTTGGGGTGTGACTTTCAACCCCAGCATAATTAAATCCATCCTGCATCCTCATTTTTTTAAAAAGCAACAGAACGTAATAAAGGTAATGACTTACTGGAGTTTTGGACACCCTGCCGTCTCTCTTCTCGTCTTCGTCTACCTCCATCTCTGTCTCCAGCCAAATGGAGCCATTTTTTGATAAACATTTCTATTTCTCTATCAGTGGCTGTCTTGGTCAGAATGTTTTGTCTGACAGTTCCTACAAAATAAAAAAAATAAAAAAAAGGTAAAACTAAAATTTTCCAAAATACTATTCATATTAGCTTCTCATTTAGATGCACATACACACACCCATCCACACACACACACAAAAATAAAAGGACTTAAACACTGTTAGTGCAATAACACTTACGAGAAATTACATCTTTCAGCTCCAGTCGTTGCAACGCAGTCTTGCCATTCACACCTCGCCAGTTCAGCTGCTTGGCGAGGGCATTACTCAAACATTCTTTCATTATTCTCCAAACGTTGTCCTTAATGTCCAGTCCTCCGATGACACTCAAAGCAGTGATCTAAAATAATTTAAAAGGCCATTAATGCATGGAATACTTAGGTCAACACTCAGTTTAGAGTTTGGAGTCTCAGACTAATGTGCTAGCTAAAACAAATACAGTCCTACTCTGTGAAATGGAGTCCTAGTGAGTCTATACGAGAAAAATGTATAAAAATGTAATTTGACGCATACGTTTATTCAACATACGAGATGTGGTGTTTAGTTGCTGTAATACACACAGAAAAAAAAATCTCAACATGTTTTTCACCAAGAAGTGCTTGATATAAATCAACAGTGGGTGCCAAAGACGTCTGAAGGATGCTCACACAAACTGATCGTCCTCATTTCAAACAGGCTGTGGGGAATGCAAAGACCATGCACTGTTCCCTTGCACAGCACTCCCGGGCTCCCTACGTACTGTGTAGGGTTTGAGGGGTGAGTTGAAATAAAATAAAGATTTGATGAAGAGGATTATTCCCATCTTGTTTTTGAGGTCTGCCTCTTCCCGTAGGCGCCTTTCCATGGTCAGTAGAGAAGAAACATCATTTAGAGGAAGAAGATCTCTTTCAAAGTTGCCTTGTTCAACTTCGTGTTTTTGCAAGAACAGCAGAATACATTTCTGTTGGTCCATTACAATTTCTATTTTTGTCAGCATTTTGATGCAAAAGAGCTGATAAAATAAGAAAAAGTACATTTATTATTTAGTACATTATTTTATGTTATGTATTTATGAGTTTTTAGAAATCACAGTAGGGTAAATAATTATAGAACAAGGTTTTAATTTTGATTTAAAAAGTTAGAGTACTTACAAGCAATTTGACTTGCTGATGAGAATCTAATATCTTCTCGTTGGTGAGGCTCAGTGGTTGACATGCTCCATTGTGAATTAGGACTGCTCACATTTGGGGTTGAGCTTGTCTGTTGCGATCCAGGAGTCGACTTGAAACCAAGTGAAGTGGACCTTGTGTGTATTAGAGCGTTGTTACTCAAAGCCGGGTTTGTAATTGCAGCTTGCACCTCAAAGCCAGGTCCATTTATTTTTGGTGGTGGAGGTAGATTATGAATGAAAGAGTTTGATGGTGTTTGTTTTTTGTTTAAACCGTCATCATCACTGTCGCTCTCACTCTCAAATTGAGTTTTTGATCTTAAGGGAAGAAAGTAGTGAAAGAAGCAAAAAACAACATAGTTAGGCAATAGGCAAACAAGATTTTCTTAACTAATAACACTAATAGAGAAATTGCAGCCTATTATTTATCTTGAAGGTACAACAGCAACAGTAGTATAACCTAACACTCACAGTCTCTTCCACTTCTTTTTTGGAAATTCATCCTCATCTTCTTCCGCTGTTTGAACATCAGTGTGGTTTTCTGCCTGAGGTGGTTTCAGGCGAGCCCTCTTGTAGTTTTCTGTGAAAAAACATTGTGAAAATAACTGTGAAAAACATATTAAAGAGAAGTAGTAAATCTATTACACATACCAGCTGTGTATCAAATCCGGTCATTAAACGTATCGCATGAAGGTCCAGGCTTTTCTTTATTTTTAATAGCTTTTATTATTTCTTTAGGAAGACGATGGTCTGGTTCAACACAAACATCCTCCTTCAATTTTTCAAATATCTTATTTACTCTTCTAACAGCCCTCTTCCTTAAAGTGCTGCGAAATGTGTTCCACTTGACCCTCTCCATGACAATCACAATCAAGAAAAGTACCAGTAGAAACCAATCTGAAAAAGAAAAAAAGAGTGCCGGGATTGTGGCGTTCACATACAATAGGAAATTTGACAACTTCAGATCGAACTAATGTTAAGGTCCGTTGTAAGTCTAAAAACTGTGAAGCAACAGATAGCTATTAGAGTGTTCTTAGCATTATAAATATTTTACATATAGAATCAAAAACAAAATTATATAAAATACCAGTTTGCGAAATTACAGGAAAGTAGAGCTAAGATAAGTTATTTAAAAAACGTGCTCATCTAAATGCAGCACTGGAAAAGAAAACTTTTTTTTTTGCACTACGTCAAACAGTTTCTCACGTAACTTTGAACAAAATGATTATTAACTAACTCGGAATTGATTTACTGCCATTAAAGAAGAAAAAAAACGTATTTATGATCAGGTCCAAACGAGGTGATGTGTAAATCTGGTTGCATTCTAAAAATACTTAATTTAAATTTCTAACTAAATAACTATTTCATGTTTTCATTCTTTATTTTGCAATGGTACTTTCATTTATTCACAGGAAAATAAATCATTGTGATTTTCATATTTAAGGAAATGAAATCAAAAGTAATGAAGAAAATGTAGCTGGAAAAAAACCTCAACATCTTGGTTCATATGAAGCGTGGATGCCGTTTTGGGTCCAGCATCCTAAATTGGAGAATATCCAGTATTGAACGCTTAATTCTACATTTATGTACAGGAACATAAATACAGCCGATTCACACGTACAAATCACAGTGATTTAACAAAGAAATCTGTTTGGCTATAAGACCAACAAAAATAATCATATTTTGGGTGTTTTTAATGTGCTCATTCTCATGATGGAGATATGAATTAGGATTAAAACAATCTTAATTGTGGTTACGGAGCAGACAAAATTAAACAGCCTGACAGCTACATTCAGCGGGACACAAGCATCCACTTGCAGTATGTTGTTTTCCTTGTCTGAGCCATTGCTCGCCATTTTTGTTGAACGCCAGCAATATGAAGCAGGAGTGTAAACAAGATCATGGGAAGTCACGGCAGGTTTACTCCACGCCAATAGTCCTGCACATAATGTGAATATCCTGCTATGTAGGAGCTCTGCAAAAATGTATCCTAAAAACAGCAGTTTTTAAAATTTTTATTTTATTGCAGCATGTTTGCCAAAAGTGGCCCGGATTTGAATTGTGATTGTGGCCCACACTTTGATTTTAACTAGTGGGCCACTTGTGGTTGACTTCTGCTTTGTCTGGGCCAGACAAGTGCCACACTTGCCGCACTTCAGCCAAATGTGGCCCATATCCGTCTGCTATCTGCAGAGCCTAGAGAGGGGCACGCCCGGCCCTCCTGTCCCGGATTACTGCCTGGCTAAGCGGGGATCCCCCACGCTAATACGCCACCGCTGGCTGGTGTTGTGCCAAAGTACGTTCCCCCTGCTAGAAGGAGGCCTAAGACTGGGGAAACAAATTCTGGCAGAGGAAACATGCACAACACCAGCAATGCAGGCAGACAGCAGAATGGCAGAAGCAGAGACAGGGATCCCTCCAGGCATGTCCCACTGGGAAGAGGCCCCGGGGAAGACCCAGAACACGCTGGAGAGACTGTGTTGCTCGGCTGGCCTGGGAACAACTCTGGGTCCCCCCAGAGAAGCTGGAGGCCGCTCTCCGGCCACTTCCTCCAGCTCCTGCTCCAGCTCCAGCCCCAGAGGAGCTGGAGGAAGTGGCCGGAGAGCGGGAAGTCTGGGAATCTTTACTTAGACTGCTGCCCCTGCTCCCCGGTCCCGGATAAGTGGAAGAAAATGGATGGATGGATGGATGGATGGCATTCTCTTATTAAAAATCTCTTTATTTGCCATCTCTTAAAAAAAACTTGGCTGTTAATATCTTTTTTTATTCCAGAAAAGCTACGGTTTTAAGATAATTTCACTGCCAGAGGATCAATAACATTCTAAAAGTCTTAATTCTATGGTAGTTTAATATATGAGTCATGTTCTTTCAGTTGAACCAATGTTCTGGGACTCACTGTTTATGCCTGTGACCCCATGACGTATTTTTTGACTGTTTGTTGACATTTGTATTAAAAAAAAAAAGGCAAATCGTTTATTAAAACAGACATGTCAAACATGAAACTAAATGTATTCACATTTTTTCTGCAAAGTTGGGCACAAAATATACATTTGTGCCCAATGACTCAGACAAACTTGGACCAGTTTGGCATCATCTGGTTCCAATATGTCAGTGTTCGTATCCCAATCTCCTAATCTGAGTCACAATTTCTACAGCAATCACTTCTGTAACCCAGTAGAGAAAAGCCCTTTATAAAAAGTACCATTACTAAGGAAAAAAATAAATAAAATAGGATAATAGAAAATAATAAAATACAATTTAAAAAAAGTGTTTAAGACTGTTGAAAGGTTTAAAAGTCACGTTATTTTGTTTATTTGAAATTCCATAAAAGAATCTGTATACTTGTGTTAAATTGTTTTGAAAGTTGATGGACTCTTATTTTGAAAAGATGTACATTTTCCGGTCGACGTGATCCATATGACTGGCAACAGCCTATCAGGTTGTCACAGATGAGAGCTTTCAAGTGGGTTAGCGGAGCAACCTTTTTTCACCAAGCTTCACAAAAAGAGGGAGAAGAGGAGAGACAAAAAAGTGTCAGAGGTAGTTTTTTGTTCAAATTTACATTCTGGTGAAATTGAGCTTTATTTTCTTTTTGTTTTTTCCACCTGTCTTTTTTCTCTTACCAAATGGGACTTGGTGAGTGTTGAGACATTATTTGCATCTGCCAGTTCTTGAAATGGCAGACTTAAGGTGTAAATTTCTGTTGCTTTATGTAATATTCGTCAAGTGTAGAAGTTGTTGGTGAGAAAAAAAAGTGTAAGTTTCGCCAGACATTCCATTGGCCATTTTGAGCGTAACTTAAGAGTTCTGTTAACAGAAAATAACCTTATTTTTATTTATTCCTATGGACCGCACAGTATTTTATTTTGTTTAATTAAGTGTATTTATGTTGCTATGATAGGCCATTAAGGTTGGACTGAAAGAAATAGACTCTTTTCCAAGATCCATGTGTGGATGAAACAAGATGGCGAGTCAACCCCGAATCCTTTGAAGTTATCCTAGCAGACAGCTTAGCGCCCTCTGCTGGACACTCGACAACTTTCCTTTCCACTGGAACCTGGTAGGAACTTTCCTCACTCCACTGCAAACATGCAAACAGCAGAGCTCTCCTGGACCATATTAGGAGAAAAAAAAACAAAAACTCACAAACTCTGTTGAGCCCGAGTCACGAGAAAAGAGGGTTTTATTTATGAGTTTATTCAGCCTTTTGCTGAATCACTTTGAGTTCTGCATTTGTTGTTTTGTTTTATTTCATGGTTAATGCTGTAAAGTGTTCCTGTGAAATCTGAAATATTGTTGGTCAAAGGAATGCACCAGGAGGAAAATAATAACATTTAGGAAACTTTATTTAGATAGGGATGTGAAAACAGAACTAAACTTAGAATTTAAAAGAACTTGAAACTTGAACTCAAAATAGAACTAAAAGAAGAACAAAACTAGATCTCCACCTTAAACTAGAGGTTGAAAAGTTAAACTCCAGAACAAAACCTAGGTTGAAAAAAAAATCATTTTAATTAATTAATAAGATTAACCCAAACAGTGATTTTTTTTATTGTTGTTTGTGTATTTGTATTTGTTCGTATTTGTATTTTAATGTGTGTCTACTTTAATAATAAGCCGGCTAACTTAAACTAAATTGTGGTCTGTGGTTCTTTTCTTTTAGGTGTTATAAAAAACAAAAATAATACGGTCACAGTCGAACCTACTGGTCCAAGTGACTGTAGCTAACCCTCAGAGGTTATACACTTCCACCAGTTAGCAGTGAGCTTTTTGGAAGTCCACTTCCACTTGAATCTGTCTAACGTTTTGAACTTTCAAGCTGGGAGCCAGTAGGCACCACGTGCTTTTCATTGATTGGCCATTTTACAACTTGAGTAACTTTCACTCGTTGATTGTTTATAGAGAACTGGACAGAGTGTTTGTGATGTCACCCATACAAAATGCCTTACCTCCGGCTCCAGCCAAATGAAGACAATTCAGTCATCATTTTTCTCCGATACGGACATTGCCATTTCAAAGCCAGACGACGGTGATTGGTCCGAGTCGGTCTGAGTCAAGGTTTCTTTGGCAATTACTGACACCAGTCATAAGAAAGCTTGTTCTAAGTCCCCACCCCTTCCACTGAAAGCGAGCTCAGGAGAATCAGTCAGTCAAACGTTTTGAAGGTGGGACCAGCGGGAAGCACGTGCTTTCATTGAGGCATCTGATTGGTCAGTTTATAACTTCAATAACTTGCACAACAAAAAAACATATCAGGGTAATTCACAAGGATTATTCACAACATGCTAAACATATATCAGAGGTATACATATAAATGTTTTTTCTGACAAATAGAATGAGTAACAGCTGTTTATTTCTCTATAGAAGTCTATGGGATTTTGGTTTCTTTTTGGTTTCTTGGAGCCAGCAGGTTCCTGTTTGGAATGCCGGGGGGGAAGGGTCGCTCAGTGCAGTTATCTTATACAGTCAGTGATTTGAATCAGAGCCTTCTTGCTGGGAGGATGGAGGCATAACCACTACGCAACCATGCAGCTTTTGTCATTCTTCATGAGGGCATAATCAAACCAAATAAAAAATATTGTTCCACTCTCAGTTTTGTCATTCTGGTTTGAATCAGTTCACTTGGTTTTTGCCCATAAATCTCCACATTTTTGGTGATTTGCTTCATGGTCTTTGATCATTCCTCTGAGGCATTTATGTCATTTTCTGTGAGGACTGGTGAATGGTCAGCCTAAGCCTCTTGAAGTATTTTTAAAAAAAACTGAATATCTTTAGCTGGCACCCTCTTAAAACTGGTTCAAATGTTTAAAGGTGGATGGGTTTTTATGGACTTCCTTAAAACAAATCACCATCGATGAATGTCAGATGTTAAAATGAATATAAAACAAATCTGCAACAAAAAATCAAAACATTTGAACACTTTTATTAAAATATTCACCTACAAAATGACCTATAAACACTATTTACAAAGTAGCAAACAGTAATGCCTGTCCAGACAGAGTCCAACATTTTACACAGAAAACATTGTGGACAGCTGGCATTGGAGAGGATGAGTTTGTGGGGTGTGGTAAAAATATATGTTTCCTGTTGACTCCACAACGAGCAGCATAGGGAGGTTTAAGGAAATGACCCTGAACAGTTGAAGCTTTTATTTTCTATGAGGGGAAAATCTGCAGCTGGACCACAGATCAAACCCTCTCCCAATGTGTCAGCATGGACATAGAAATGAGGTATATAAGGTTTATTATGCTGCTTACTTTAAATTTGAACTGGTTGTATGTGACTGTGAGAGAAATGAGCCTGGAAATGTACAGATCACTGCATCAAATATCAGGTGGAGCTGCAGCCGTAATGGAAGATGGTTTGCTTCTTCTCAGCACAAAATAAGCAGGTGATTCAAGTAGAATATTTACATCTGAGTTGAAGTTCAGAGACTTTCCATGTGACAGCTGTAATAGCATATCTGCATCCAGGAGTTCTGAAGAGAGAAAAAAAAGAATAAATTAAAGACCTCCAAGTTTTAAAAAGATACGTTCTTCTACTTTGTCTTTTGGCTCTGCCTTTAGGGGGCGCCACACAGCAAATACATGTAATATCCTCCTCTGCATCCTCCTCACTCACACCAGCCCTCATGTCCTCCTCCTCTACATCCATGAACCTCCTCTGTGGTCTTCCTCTAGACCTCTTTCCTGGTAGCTCCAACCTCAGCATCCTTTTACCAACATCATCATCATGTTCTTCCTCTCAGTGTCCAAACCATCTGCTTTCCTGCATGTATCTCCAGAAGAAGTGCCGTCCCACCTCCACCTTCAACTTCTCTGTCACATAAAACATCTCGCCAGTTTTCCAGCTCTCATACTTGTCCATAACTACTTCAAGATTCTTCACAGTCAATCCAGACTTCCATAGCTCCTTTCTCTATGTCCTGTCACAGACGTTCTCTAGATCTACGAAGACACAATATAGCTCCTTCTGATCTTCTTTGCTCTTCTTCAGAAACATCTTCAAGGCAAATATTACAAATGTGCTTTTCCTTCTCTGCATGAAACTAAACTGTTCTCAGAAATGTTCTCTTCTGACTTAGTCTAGCTTCCACTGATCTTTCCTATTACTTAACTGGGACTCATCAGTTTATTCTTTTAAAGACTGTGGAGCTTTTAGCCAAGTGCAGTTTTTAGGTCTGTTTGCACACTCATGTGTGAGCTTATATCCCCAAGCTAGCATTACCGGCACAATAATGGTGAGCAATGTTGGATCAATCCAGCCATACAGCCAAACTGAGCCAGAATTGTAATTCGCTACAGCATGAGTGTTGAATGCTCATCATTTCTCACACACTAAGCATGAGCGGGCCAGTGTGTGTGCAGGGGGGAGGACATCTTTTTTAGTAGCTGCATCATTAGTCTGAGCTTTTCAAGCATCCAGTTTTTTGAGCCAACGTGATTTAAACTAAGAAATACTCAGAAGACATCAGTTTAAATCATCAATTCTTTTCTATAGATCCTCTATCATGAGAAAAAATGCTACAAGAACATGTTAAAAACCAAAAAGAGGATTTTCATTGGAATGGATCTTTAAAGATTAATAACTTAAACATGACCAAAAACCCAATGAACTCAGGGAGCAGCAAAAATGTGACAGATCAGATGACCTGACAATGAACAACTCAGAACCAGACAGTTCTATATGCTGAAGACATGTGGACGATTATGAACACGAACCTGGAGTGGCTGTGGCAGGACGACAACTCAAAACAGAACATGACCAAAGGGTTATCTGAAAAGACTAACTTCAGCGCACATTCCTCACAGATGTAATCATGTTGTGTGCTTTTCCTCCACTCATAAGTTTCTTTATGCAGCTCCCCTTTCTGTGAAAATGTCCTCACCATTCTTTTAGCAAAGTCAAAGTTCTCCATCACTTCCTTATCACCTCTGCTTCCTTCACCTACATGTCTAAAGTCAGCCCTGATCACCAGTCTTTCCCCTCCACATAAACCTGGGATTATCTCATCCATCTTCCTCCAGAATTTCTCCTTCTCCTCTAGCTCTCATCCCACCTGGGGGGCATGACCACTTTCAACATTCCACCTTCATCCTATGGCTTCAGACTCATCACCCTCTCTGACATTATCTTCACCTCCAGAACATTGTCAGTAAACGTCTCCTCTGTTCCTCTTTCCATCCACTCTGTGATAAGTAACGGTATAAATTAGATTGTCGTTAGATGACAAAACTAACCTTTTATATCTTTATTATTGTTGGTAATTTGTTCTTCTGGCTGTTAAGAAGAAAAAAAAAACACAAGTGAGCCAAAAAAAAGTGTAGATTAAATCAATATCTTCATAACTTTGTGAGGATATAGTTGAGCTTACTCCGATTTCTGCTGTGAAATATCTGTTCACAGATTTCTCTATAACACACATCCTGCTGTACTTTATATATTCTTTTATACCTGCCAAGATAAAAAGGACTTGTTAAGCGATGAATGTCATGGTCACATTTCAACCTCATCTGTCAGTGTACGACCAGGGAAGGCCGCAATGGGTTTAATGAGACTTACAGGTAGTGGCACACTCCGCCCTCCCACACGGGCACACTCCTGGTCTCCGAGTAGAGACGGGTGCAGGGGTGTGGCATCCGCTGGCATGCTGGAAAACCGCAGGCACACAACAATGTTTGTGGTCAAAAAAGTCTTACCCAGTTGATTCTAAACACCTACGATTGTTTTGAATTGTAAAATGTCCTGGAGGTGCATCAGCAGCAGCATTCTGGCTTTCCAACCCGTGAGTATCAAAAGAACTCCCAGAGGCAAAAATTAAGCAAATACTTGAAGGTCCTCAAGAACAGCACTGAGATTTAAACAAGGATTATGACAGAAAGGTTGTTTTAAAAGTGCCAGGTCGCCGATTCTTCAGCCAGTCTATAATGTCTTAATGTCCTTTATTGCAAAGCCTTTTGGGATGAGTTGTCATCCTCTGCCAGGGGGGTGGGGGTGGGGGTGTTGCAGACAAGATGGCGGCTGAAAATCATCAGCCGGAAAGAAGTCAAGGACCGGGAACACCCCCGCCACGAGCGCCGCACAAGATGGTGCCCAAACTCATCATTAGCCGGAAGCGGAAAATTTGTAGGGTGATGCTGAAATATTGTATGGTGTTGCTTTGTCATGTGCTGCTTAAATAAAACCCATTTTAAAATAAATATTTAGAGAAAATGTTAAAACTTCATGAAACTTTACCCATTTCAAAAAACATATCTTAAAAAGTTCAGATTTGTAGCAACTTTTATTAAAGCTTTAAAATGTAAATAGATGGTAATTCAAGGTCTCAGCACAATATAGTTTTAATGTGCATAACAAGTTTAACATGAGACAGAAAACTTCTATCATTTTTATTTCTTTCAAAGTTAATATTAATTTTGAAAATATTAAAATATTATTAAAATATAATATTAAAATATTAACTTAATATTAACTAAAGTGTTCCAATGAGTAAAACTACACTTGTTTACAATGTACAGTGAGTACAGAAAGTATTCAGACCTTAATTTCTTCACTCTGTTATATTGCAGACATTTGCTAAAATCATTTTTTAAATTCATTTTTTCCTCATTAATGTACAAATACCCCACAGAAAACACAGAATTTTTGACATTTTTGCAGATTTATTAAAAAAGAAAAACTGAACTATCACATGGTCCTAAGTATTCAAACTTGCTGTGACACTCATATATTGAACTCAGGTTCTGTCTGTTTCTTCTGACCATCCTTGAGATGTTTCTACACCTTCATTTGAGTCCAGCTGTGTTTGATTCTACTGATTGGACTTGATTAGGAAAGCCTCACACCTGTCTATATAAGACCTTCCAGCTCACAGTGATGTCAGAGCAAATGAGAATCATGAGGTCAAAGGAACTGCCTGAAGAGCTCAGAGACAGAATTGTAGCAAAGCACAGATCTGGCCAAGGTTACAAAAAAATACCTGCTGGACTTAAGGTTCCTAAGAGCACAGTGGCCTCCATAATCCTTAAATGGAAGATGTTCAGGACGACCAGAACCCTTCCTAGAGCTGGTCGTCCGTCCAAACTGAGCTATCAGGGAAGATGCGCTTTGGTGAGAGAGGTAAGGAAGAACCCAAAGATCACTGTGGCTGAGATCCAGAGATGCAGTCGGGAGAAAGTTGTAGAAAGTCAACCATCACTGCAGCCCTCCACCAGTCGGGGCTTTATGGCGGAGTGACCCAATGGAAGCCTCTCCTCAGTGCAAAAAACATGAAAACCTGAATGGAGTTTGTTAAAAAACACCTGAAGGACTCCAAGATGGTGAGAAATAAGATTCTTTGGTCTGATGAGACCAAGATAGAACTTTTTGGCCTTAATTCTAAGCTGTATGTGTGGAGAAAAGCAGACACAGCTCATCACCTGTTCAATACAGTCCCAACAGTGAAGCATGGTGGTGGCAGCATCATGCTGTGGGGGTGTTTTTCAGCTGCAGGGACAGGACGACTGGTTGCAAAGGAGGGAAAGATGAATGCGGTCAAGTACAGGGATATCCTGGACCAGAACCTTCTCCAGAGTGTTCAGGACCTCAGACTGGACCAAAGGTTCACCTTCCAGCAAGACAATGACCCTAAACACACAGCTAAAATAACCAAGGAGTGACTTCACAACAACTCTGTGACTGTTCTTGAATGTTCCAGCCAGAGCCCTGACTTAAACCCAATGGATCATCTCTGGAGAGACATGAACATGGACGTTCACCAACGTTTACCATCCAACCTGACAGAACTGGAGAGGATCTGAAGGAGGAATGACAGAGGATCCCAAATCCAGGAGTGAAGAACTTGTTGCATCTTTCCCAAAAAGACTCATGACTGTATTAGATCAAAAGGTGCTGCTACTAAATACTGAGCAAAGGGTCTGAATACTTAGGAACATGTGATATTTAAGTTTTTCTTTTTTTAATAAATCTCCACAAATGTAAAAAATTCTGTGTTTTTTGTCAATATTGGTGCTGTGTGAACATTAATGAGGAAAACATGAACTTCAATGATTTTATCAAATGGCTGCAATTTAACAGAGTGAAAAATTTAAGGGGGTCTGAATACTTTCTGCACCCACTGTAACTAACTCCTGTGTTTACATTCCTTGTTGAACTACCGTAATTTTTCAACTCCGAAAGTGATCAATGTGAATCGGCTCTTTTTATCATGAAGAAAAGCGGTTTCTGCAACCCATTAAATTAGTTAAGTTTTGCATATCTGTATAAAAACCCAGTTTCAAGTGTTTAATACGGGCGAAAAGCCCCAACTAAACGCAAAAACACTCACGCAGCGTTTTGTGCGTGTGGTTCTGGTCAAGAACTTCTGCCTAATGATCTCGTGCCATGCTGTCTGCAACCAGGTCCTCTTGAGCTCAGAGCAAATGTCCAGATAAGGAAACATCATTCCAATCCTCAAAACAGCCAAAAAGAAACTGTTTATCAAACACTGAACATAGAAGAGAAAAGGACCTGTTTGTTTTCAGGTCATTGGTTTTTCACTCAACAATCTAAAATAAAAGGCTAGAAAATCTACAATTCTTTGAAATTTGTGTGGAGGAGCAACTTTTTGGAGTGTTTTCCTGAAAACAGGCAGAGTTTGTAGAGAGTGTGTGTGGAGGCCCACATGAACGTACACAGTTCACAGTGTCTGCCTTTGAACCCTGGGGTGCAGCTGCAGGTGAAGGTGCCGCCTCCGTTAACACATGAACCTCCGTTGTGGCAGGACAGATGGCGGCAGTCCTGAGGCAAGTCTGAAAAACAGCAGCTGCCATTAACCTCTTTAGAAGAGTTTTATATTTCAGACTCTATTCCACCTTGTCTACAGCTGATACCATGTGTTGATAGTCTGCAGCTCTACCACCACACTCAAACCTCAAACACACAAGCGGCAGATCAGCTGGAATCCAACAAGCCGTAGCCTCTATTAAAAAGAAAGCATGATGCCAAAGACCTACCGGGCTTTGTTCTCAAGCTCTCCTCTTGAATCTCTAATGCAAGGCTGATTCTGTTTGTTGTTTCTTCCATCTTCTCTAATCTGATTGGTGAATCTGGTTCTGCAAAAATAAGACATTTTCCAAATCACTCATTGACAAGTTCAGAAATCGCTGGATCAAAGTGAAGCCAGGGATCAAAATTTAGATGCACAGCTCCTCAGGAAAAACAAAAAAGTCATAACTGAAGCCTCATGAAAGCCGTCAATCTGAAGGGGAAGCACGTCCTCCACACCACTAAGATAACATTTGAGAAATCGTTTATCTGATGATGAACTTCTGGAGTTAGACGGATCAAGAGGGAAAAAAAACAGAAATACAATAATGTCGATTGTCATAAACCAAACATGTTTCTGAATTTTATCCAAAACTTTAAAAGTTAGTAAAAACAAGGTTCAAAAGAATCATTTTCTATTGAAGGACAGCAAGTATTTCTTCAAGCCAGGCATTATTGAGGAGACGGATGACACTGCTGCTGCTTCCCATTACGGAAGCACTTTACAGTAAGTGAGGTCAAAGTGGAAGTTACTCTTAGAGTTCAGACCGCAGCTTGAGAAAGGACTGTGTTGTAAATGAATCTGTGGGATATAATCTAGCAGTGACTTCTTCTTGAAGGGCTCATTCATGCTCCACCCACCCATCCATCCATCCATCCATCCATCTATGCATCCATCCATCCGTCCATCCACCCACCCATCCATCCATCCATCCATCCATCCATCCATCCATCCATCTATGCATCCATCCATCCATCCACGCATCCACCCATCCATCCATCCACCCACCCATCCATCCATCCATCCATCCATCCATCCATCCATCCTTCCATCCATCCATCCATCCATCCACCCACCTGTCCATCCATCCATCCATCCATCCATCCATCCATCCATCCACCCATCCATCCACCCACCCATCCATCCATCCATCCACCCACCCGTCCATCCATCCATCCATCCATCCATCCATCCATCCACCCACCCATCCATCCATCCATCCATCCATCCATCCATCCATCCATCCATCCATCCATCCACCCACCCATCCATCCATCCATCCATCTATGCATCCATCCATCCGTCCATCCACCCACCCATCCATCCATCCATCCATCCATCCATCCATCCATCCATGCATCCACCCACCCACTTACCCATCCATCCATCCACCCACCCATCCATCCATCCATCCATCCATCCATCCATCCATCTATGCATCCATCCACCCACCCGTCCATCCATCCATCCATCCATCCATCCATCCATCCATCCATCCACCCACCCATCCATCCATCCATCCATCCATCCATCCACCCACCCACCCATCCATCCATCCATCCATCCATCTATGCATCCATCCATCCATCCACGCATCCACCCACCCATCCATCCATCCACCCACCCACCCACCCATCCATCCATCCATCCATCCATCCATCCATCCATCCATCCACCCACCCGTCCATCCACGCATCCATCCACCCACCCGTCCATCCATCCATCCATCCATCCATCCATCCATCCATCCACCCACCCACCCATCCATCCATCCATCCATCTATGCATCCATCCATCCATCCACGCATCCACCCACCCATCCATCCATCCACCCACCCACCCATCCATCCATCCATCCATCCATCCACCCACCCGTCCATCCATCCATCCATCCATGCATCCATCCACCCACCCGTCCATCCATCCATCCATCCACCCACCCCCCCACCCAACCCGGCCACTCGTGGGCCTTCAAAAGCAGGATACACCCTGGGCAGGTAACCAGTTTGTCAAAGGGCCGACAGTTGCCGATCAAAATAAAAACCTCAAAACAAACAAGCATTATATTAAATACTACAGTATGAACACATAGATAACCTATTACCACAAGTAGAATAATAATTCAAGTTAAAGTCCCATCAAATGTCACACATTTGGGCAGATGATTTTCTGCATTTGACCCCTCCTCCAAGGAAACTGTGAGCTGCAGTTTCAGCCGCACTCAGGAGACATTTTGTGGTTTAACCCCCCCAATCTCAGCCCTCAATGCTGAGTGTCAAGTAGGGAATTTTTAGTATGACCACAGAAATGCAATCACATGCTGGTGTGAGTTGTGCCAGTCCTAAGTCCGGGTAAAGGCAGAGGGATGTGTCAGGAACAGCTGACCTAAAGTAAAGCCACACCAGTCATGTGAATTACACAATTTGCTGTGGTGGCCCTGAAAAAGGACCAGCCAAAAGGCAAAGACGAGGCACAACCAAGACCATGGACTCGAACCCATAACCTCCCAGCATCAGAATGTCCACTAGCACGATGTGTCACCTGTTTTTAAATGTTTTCCATTTTGAGCACATATTCATATGTTGACACTTCTTTGTCAATATTGATGTCATTCTGGATTTGATGTTTTACTTCTGTTCTTTCTCAGCGTGTCTTTAAAGGATGGTGATGAATATGCCTTTTCCTGTTCTGGTTAAAAATGATAGTCTCTTTACACATTCTGTCAGTGGAAAAGTAAGCTAAATAGATGTGTGCTTTAGCCTTACTGGGTCGATGTCTTAGGGTTTTTCGAGGCAGGTGAGTGAACTTTGCTGTTATTTTTCCTCTTGTGTCGGCCAGTTCTGTGAATCTGCACAGAGACACAAATGCTTAGCCTTAGCACTGACCTTCAGCTCATTGTGATGTTTTGCTCTGTTTAGTACCTAAAAGAGTTGTCTGTTTCTGCTGGACCTCCAGGGTCTGGCGTCTGGGATGAAGTACCTGGACGCTCACTTGGGGTCTGCTGACCTGCCACTGATTGCTTCTCCCTCCTCGCCGGTCTGACCTGCACAGGTACTTCAGACAAAAACACAGTGGAATCAGAATTCAGAATCTTGATTTAAACTATGACTTTGATTCAGTTCCTAACCGCTCCACATAGTGGCGTGCATGACTCACGTGTAGTAGTGAAGGCTAACTGCTGCGGTGTACTGTGGATCTGCTCTTGCCCTGTGTTTTTGACAGCACTGAGAGCCACGTAGTAGTTGTGTCCTGGATTCAGTTCACGGATCGTATATGATCCCAGTTTCCCGTTTGGCAGGAAGCGACTCCTGGTGTTCAGCCCTCTGGTCACATTGATCACAAAGCCATCTGGAACGTCTGTTGAATGGCGACTCCAGGTGACGAGCGCAGAGTTGGGCGTCACACGGGATAAGGACAGGTTCTGCGGGGCAAGAGGCCCTAAGGGCAAGACATTTAATCAGATGGTGGCAACAATGGCACTAAAAACTCTCACTTGCTGCAGTTGTGCTCATAAGTTTATATACCTGTGAAAAATGGTCAAACTACTATCTTGAACTTTTGTACAAGCAGCAAAAAAAGCCTGGTTCTGGGTTGACTAATGGAACTGGATCAAAGACTGTGGACTGGAGGATGAGACTACTGGAGGAGGGCGTTGAATTTCTTGACAGTCTTGATTCAAGCCTCCCTCCCCTGGACTCAGTGAAATTCCCCGCTCATACTGGGGCCAGCCACCCCCCAAGGACTGTGCTGTCAGTCCAAAGCCCAGCTGTATCCTGCTGTTCTGAGCCGCTAAGAATCTGCTCAGTGCTGCCCCCTTCTTTGTGGAGGATCTGGTTCCATCCCTGCCTGCTTTCGCTTCTGACTATGTGAAATTTAAAAAATAACCTCAATCATTATTTCATTAGCTGTTTATTGAGACTAATATTTGTGCATTTTGTTAAGCCAAACCTTTAAAATGCAGGTGCTATAGAAGTCATTCAAAAGAACTTTTGCCCCTTTAGTAATACACTTCTGATGGACATGTTTGCACTGGCAGTGTCATGATCTTCAGGTTTAAAACATAACATTGACATGATTTGCTGATCCAAACTGCAGCATTATCCAATGTGAAACAAGCTCCAACAATGATGACGTTTACTTGTCCAGAGGTGCAGCGGTCCAGCTGGGTGGCTGGTAGAGGGAAACTCGTCTGGTCTGATTCCACTTTGAGTTACCACGTCCACCGTGTACATCTGACCAGGCCCTAGAGAACTGTGGAGCACAAGCAGGCACACAGAGTTTTGGTTCCTCAGGAATTGTCTCATCACATTCCCTCCACAAGTGTGCCCTCTGCTGGGGAAAAAGTGAAGTATAAAACTCTGAGGCTTTTTAGGAGAAGCATCTCCCAGTGGACACGGGGAGCTCCAGCCATGTTCCTGGATCTGTGTGGAACAGGTGTAGTGCAGATGCTTACCTGAAGGTGTATTGAGTGGTGCTTATGTTGAGGACAGCAGTGCGAGCCTCACTCCCATCTAGTGGCGATAGAGACACATGCACCCGGTTGACTGCCGCATGATGTGCAGCTTGAACGAGCCAGCTCAGCCAAACCTGAGAGGACGACACATTGACCACCTTCAGCTGCTCGACTGGTGGTGGTCCTGCAACACAGATACACAGTAAGCTTGAAAATGGGTCATGAGTCTCACACATTTTTGAGCAGTTTTCGGGCTCACTGGTGCGAATAAGAGCAGTAGCAGGCTGGCTGGTGTCATTGCTGTTAGTTTTGAATTTGATGGAGACTACAGAGATGTTGTAGAGCAGCCCGGGCTGAAGGCCTCGCAGAACGTGGGTGGACTGGTGATGCTCCAGGTAGTCTGTTTTGGTGCTGCTTTGACCCAGTGGGGCGTAGGTCACAGCAAACAAGCTGATGGGGCTGAGTGAGGGCTCCGGCTCCGGCTCATCCCAGCATAGCTCCACCTCTCGCTCCTCCACACGCAGCACATGGAGACCGTTTGGAGGCAACAGGTCTGGAAAGCAGAGGCATCCCCACATTTCTGATCAAAGTATACAGCATGAAGATGCAATGCACAGTGCAACAGGGAACGTACCTTTCTTGCAGTTTTTGCCAGTGAGGCCAACTTTGCAGACGCAGTTGTAGTTTCCTTTCCTGTCACTCCAGCAATGGCCACGGTTTCCACAAGGTTTCAGTATACAGGGGTCGTCCACTGTGGGCGGGACACACACAGTTGATGCAACTCGTGGTTCACGTCATACAGAAAGCCTCCAGTCAAGCTTCTTTATCTGATTTGATTTTTGATTTGAAATGGTTTATTTCAAGCAATCAAGGCAAGAAATAGTACATAAACAGTACAATCAACAAAGGTTTAAGTTCAAAGACATATCAAACATTGGATAATTGTAGCTTGCTTGAAAGAAAGAGAGAGGAAGTGAACTTATATAATCCCACCCTGTATTTGCCTAATCATTTACTTAACATTTGTCAAAAGTATCTGGTTCATAACTTCTAATCAGACCTTTATACCGTACCAACACAGATTCAGGTCATTAAAAATTCTTAAGCTTCAAAAACCACATGACTATGTAAGCAGACATAGCACTAGACTTTATCAATGCATATGCACATCAGAAAGGTCATTGATAAAAACCATCAAACAAAAAATATATGTATTCTGATTATTTTTCTTTTCCATTAGAAAATCATTCATATAAATCAAATGCCAAAAAATAGAAAAATAATTAAATGCAGATTATTTAGTCATTAGTGATGAAATGTCAGAAATCAGAGCTGCAGTTTTCATCTCAACACATAGTTGGTATTTGCACTCCGTAATCTCTGTTGCAGAAATGAGGGCAACATGCAACTCTACTGAAGTGCCTGAAAATCTTCCTCTACCTGCCTATTCTCAGGTGTTTGCCTGTGTTCTTAAGAATAAAACAAATAAAAACTATTTTAAATCAATTACAGGGTCTCTTTTAGGTACAGGACATCCTTTTTAAAAACATTTTTACGTATTTCCATAATCACAAAGACAAAGTAAACTTGATTAATGATGTTGATTGTTTCGTGAATGTAGGTTTTCTAAATGTTACCTGTATTGTTTTAGTCTGGGAACAGGAGCAGTTTTTCTCTGTGTTGTGATGACATCACATTTACATTTCACAAAAGTATTTTTAACCTTAAAAGCACTTCAGGAGAACATGTGAATGAATCCAAAATAAATCTAACGTTTTATGACTTCTTAAGAGTCAGGGCTTGAATAAACCACGAGCATTGTTACGACCCCAGTATGGTTCAGGTCTAGGGGTAGACAGAAAGGGACCATAACATAAAGAAAATTTGACACCAGAACTAAAAAAGAACACAGTTTATTAAATGAAAACGACACTGTGTCCGGAAAAACAGAGGGGAAATAATTAGCGTGCTGGTTTTAAAACAAAATGACAAACCAAAGGGAATTGGAACCTTGGCCAAAAATAATTAAAGGTCAAGGACACAGCTGACCCAGCCTTACTGACCGTCGGAGTCGGCAGCTCCCTGCATAGGGCTGCCTAACTAAAACTACCTATAACAGAAACAAAGCCCGTAAACTAAGACTACCAAGGTCCCAACCCCAAAATAAAATAACAAAACCCAGCAGTATAAGACTGCTGAGGAAATAATTTGGGAATCTATTCATGCCAGGAGCAGCTTAGTCACAGGAACATCGCCGCAGTGTCCACCCAGACTGGGACAGCAACGAAGTTCAGGCCACAGCTGTGAGGCTACAATGTAGAACTCCAGCCGCCTCAGCAAGGGCAACAACTGCGGCAACGACCCCAGACCAAGCCACCAAGCCCTAGCACAAAGACCCCCACAGAAACACTGGGGATAAATTCATAGTAAAATACTAAAATTAAATACTTCAAATGAATTAAAAAACATAAAATAGAAAAAAAGGTAAAAAGCATACAATAAAATACATAAATACATAACAAAATGAAATACACAAAATAATATATAAATTAAAACTCATAGAATAAATAAGCAGATAAGCTAAATTAAAAAGTTGGGTCTTGAGCCTCTTCTTATAAACCTTTACAGTCTCTGCAGCCCTGAGGTTTTCCAGCAGGCTTTTCCACAGGCGAGAACCAGAGTGACAGAACAAAGCCTCACCGTAAGTTTAGGCCCCCCCTTAAGGGACAACAAAAAGACAAGCAACAGAGGACCTCAGGGTTCGCGAGGGTTCATACTTTAAAAGTAGATCACTTAAATAAGAAGACCCAAGACCATTAAAGCCCTTATAAACCGTTAAGAGAACTTTAAAATCAATCCTGAAACGCACAGGGAGCCAATGCAGAGATTTAAAAATGGGAGTAATGTGTTCCCGCCCCCTGGTCCTCGTCAGTTCAGCAATAGTTGTAGGTTTTTAAAGAGACTTTTTGGGTAAACCAGAGAGCAGGGCATTATAATAATCTAAACGACTAAAAATAAAAGCATGGATCAGCATCTCTGTGCTGGCAAGAGAGAGGAATGGACGGACTCTGGCAATGATTTTAAGGAGATAAAATCCTGTCTTCACAACATTTTTGATGTGTGGGATAAAATTCAGCTCAGAGACAAAAAGAACACCCAAATTTCTCACACAGTGAGAAGGTTTAAAGTTTCTGAGTTTGGGTAAAATATTCTCTCGTCTTCTGGACCGACAATTAAAACTTCAGTTTTGTCCTGGTTGAGCTGCAAGAAGTTCTGTGCTATTCAAGACTTTATGTCTAAAATACAATTAAAAAGAGTGTTTATAGGTTCAAGGTCATCAGGAGACACTGCGATTTAAAGCTGTTTATCATCAGCATAGCTGTCAAAGTTAACACCGTGTCTCCTGATGACATCCCCATGAGGCAACAAATATAAGTTAAAAAGTATAGGTCCTAAAATGGACCCCTGGGGAACCCCACAACTTATTTGATGGATTCTTGAAGAGCATGTATTCATACTTGCATAAAAGTGTCAATCTGTGGGATAAGAATAAAACCACTTAAGAACATTTCCAGAGAGGCCAACAAGACTCCTAAGTCTATCTAATAAAATCTGGTGATCTATTGGATCAAAAGCGGCACAAAGATCCAGCAGCACCAGAACAGAAAGTTTCTGGGAGTCTAAATTAATTCTGAGATCATTAACGATCTTTAAAAGAGCCGTCTCTGTACTGCGATTCATCCTAAAACCAGATTGATATTTTTCTAAAATGTTTTGGTTATTTAGAAACTGAAGCAGTTGTTGTGCCCTGGAGGCGTTCCTTCTCCTCGTCAAGCATCGCACCTGTTCCTGATCATCATCACCATGGTTTTTTAAGCAGCGTCAAACCTTCAGCCACTGTCAGATCGTTATGCCGCTTGTGTGTCAGTCTGCCTGCCACTACGTCATCTCACCTGCCAGCCAGCCAGCCTGTCAGCTCACCTGTCTGCCAGCCATCCAGCCCGCTCTGTCAGCTCACCTGTCTGCCAGCCATCCAGCCCGCTCTGTCAGCTCACCTGTCTGCCAGCCAGCTAGCCCGCTCTGTCAGCTCACCTGTCTGCCAGCCAGCCAGCCCGCTCTGTCAGCTCACCTGTCTGCCAGCCAGCCAGCCCGCTCTGTCAGCTCACCTGTCTGCCAGCCAGCCAGCCCGCTCTGTCAGCTCACCTGTCTGCCAGCCAGCCAGCCCGCTCTGTCAGCTCACCTGTCTGCCAGCCAGCCAGCCCGCTCTGTCAGCTCACCTGTCTGCCAGCCAGCCTGTCAGCTCACCTGTCTGCCAGCCAGCCTGCTCCACTATTCGCCTTATCAATAAAAATAACCTTCTCATCTTTTAAAACGTGTCTGCTCTTGGGTTCCACCCACCTCCTTCGTCACAACAGCAGTTGAGTAGCAACACTTATACTCAAAATGGTAAGTTGGATACAGCTCTGTAGTTATCCAGAGTATTAGGATTTAAATGACTCTTCTTCACCACTGCTGTTTTAGAGGCAGAGGGGAAGACACCCGTCTGAAGAGACAGCAATGATACAAAGAGCTCCACACCACTGGTTTAATGCTAAAATGGTTTTGTTTGATCTGTTACTTCAAACTACAAAGAGATAGTTAAGCATGTGTGCAACCAGAGACCACTTATCGCCACTTATGCCTCCTTTTGTGGAATGCATACCGCACTGGGCTGAAGCCGCGATGACAATGAATTCGTGGTCTATTGTGCAGGCCTATATAGGGCAATAGTAAGTTCCTGTGAAGGGTGCAATGTGGGCCATTTCCAAACTCTGGCTTGACAACATAAACAGGGCCACCACCCATCTGCTTGGCGACAACATAGATGGGCCTTTCCCATTTGTCAGCTAACTTATGCTTCACATGTATGGTGACATTCCTCACCAGGACACAATCTCCTACAGATAACTCAGCAGCTCTTACACTTGCATCATATCTGAGTTTATTTCTAGCTGTTACTTTCTTAGAGTTCTCTGCTGCCAGTGCATAGCTCTCTTGGAACTGCTGGTGCAAGTTTTTGAAATACTCAGTATGTTGTGTGGTTCTCAATAGGAGGGTCAAACCCTAGAATGAGGTCAACAGGAAGTGTAAGTTGCTGGCCGAACATCAACTCATATGGTGAGTAGCCAGTAGTATCATTTCTTGTACAATTGTGGGCATGTCCAAGAGGGTTGACAAAATCTTTCCAGTGAGGCTTATCTTTCTCATCTAGAATTCCAAGCATGCTTAACAGAGTCCTGTTAAACCACTCCACAGGATTTCCCTGTGGAGTGGTATGGTGTTGTACACACCTTCTCTGCTCTGACCAGGGAACACAGCTCTTTGATAAATTTGGATTCAAAGTCATGTCCTAGATCACTTTGAAGATAACTAGGGAAACCATAATGCACCTAGAAATTCTCCCACAAAGCCTTAGCAACTGTTTTAGCCTCCTGATCATTTGTAGGCACAGCCACTGCAAACTTGGCAAAAAGGTGGGTGATAACCAATATATTCCTGGTGTCTTGACTGTCTGGTTCAAGGGACAAGTAATCCATGCAAAGCAGTTCTAGTGGTATGTCGTCTGAATATTCACCATAGGGGGCTGCCCTCTGCTGTTGAGCTTTCCTTCTAAAGCACTGTTCACATCTCTGGCATTTTTGACCAATAGACTCTTTCATCTTTGGTCAGTAAGATTGAGTACGAGCATGATTTAATACACGTTCTGCCCCTAAGTGACCAACTTGCATGACCCTGTCTCTGTTTGTTTCTGGCAACACGAGCTGGAAGATTTCATTTCCCAGAACAAACCACTTTCTGCTTAGGAGCAACTAACTTTCAAGTGACTCATCTTTAACAACTCTCAAGTGAGGCTTTTGTCCATTCCCCAGAAAAGCAATGACTCTCTTAATTGATTAATCTTCCCTTTGTGCTTTATACCAATGTTCTTGTGTTCTGAAAGTGAATTCACTTTCAGATGTCCACTGTTCACCACGGGAGGTTCAGGGGTTTATTTCTTGTTTAGTTCTTGTTACTTTATAGACTTTACCCCGCTTTTTATATGGATGTATCCAGAAGTGAAAATATTTGGAGGCCTAGCAATTTTTTAATAGCCATCTATGAATCGCAGATAATAACCTGCAAAACCGAGGAAACATTGTAATTCTACTCTGTTTGTAGTACAAGGCCAATTCTTGTGGGCAGAAACTTTATCTGGGTCTGTGTGGACCCCTTGGGCATCTACGATATGCCCAAAGTACTTCACAGAGGATCTGAAAAATTGGCATTTCTCTGGAGACAACTTGAGGCCATAGCTTTTTAGACGACACAACACTTTCATAAACCTCGCCTGATACTCTTCACCTGTCTGGGAGAAAACAATGAAATCATCTAAGAACACCATAACTTTGCTCAGATGCAAGTCATGAACAAATTTCTCCATGAAGCGTTGAAATGTGCTGGGGGCATTTGTGATGCCCAGTGTCATGCGATTGAATTCATAAAAACCCAAGGGACATGTATAAGTGGTTTTTGGTTTGTCTTCCTCTGCCATTTCCACCTGGTAATAACCAGATTTCAAGTCCATCACCGAGAATCATTTAGCTCCACTCAAAGCTAAAAAGACCTCTTCAATATTTGGAAGGGCATATGCATCTTTGGTGGTACGAATATTGAGCTTCCTATAGTCAATGCACAGCCTAATTTTTCCATCTTTCTTTTTTTACAACAACTACTAGTGAAAATGCAAAGGGACTCTTGGCTTCTCTTATTACTCCTGCATCCAGTAGTTCCCTCAGATGCTGCCTAACAGCTTCTCAATCACTGGGGTGTATGGGCCTCGATTGCTCTTTGAAGGGTGTCTCATCTTGCAATGGAATATTACGTTTTACTGCTGTAGTGTGGCTACATGACAGATCATCAACTGCAAAAACTTCAGGGATTGAATTTAAATTTGGCTAAAACGTGTTTTTTCCACTCCTCAGGCACTGGAGAGTCATTGAGGTTGAATGAATGTCTTCCAGCTGATGTTTGACAATCAGCTAGCGCAGTGGAGGTTGAAGGCATTACACTTTTCACAGCAGAGACTATTCCAATGATACACTTTGGAGCCAGAGTAACATTGTGATCTGTAGTGTTACTGAAGACAACAGGAATCTTGCTTGAGGCTTTAGTGTCAATGCTGATCAGTGCACACTGGAGAAACAATCCACCAGGCAAGGAGGAAGACTCAGGGGCTTCAAGGACAAAACTTAGTGTGGGGATTTGATTTTCCCACTCTGTTTCCAAAGAGGCAAATTCAATGTTTAGCTGGAATAGTGATGGGCTTTTCCCCATGTAACTTCACAAGACAGGCCTTAGTTTCACTCTTATGCACCCGAACTACACGTTTGGAGCAGAAGGGCAATGCTGTCTGACCTCTTAAGAAACTGTAACTTGTCATGACTCATCCCATGTTGGTAGAGCTGTAGCAAAACATTGGTGCCTACCAAGACTGCAATTTGGCTGTTAAACTGGCATTCTGGAACAATGAGGGTAAGAACCAATAACTGTTCTTTAGTGCCAGTACTCTCAGGAAAAGTTACGAGGACTTCGACAAAACCAAGATAAGGCACTGACTGTCCTCCAGCTCATTCAACCTCAAGAAGCTGGTGTAGCCTATTGGCTGAATAGGTAGAGTTGACAAGTGTCTTGAGTGAAACGCTTCTGAAATTGTTGTAACTTGGGAGCCGGTGTCAAGAATGGATTCACATGTTACATATCCTATAAGTCCTACTATATTCTCCTACAAGTCCAAGAGGCAGTTGAAAACTTGGCTCATAGCTGTGTTCTGGAAAACCTTCATTATGAATCCTTGCTATGAGACTCATCTGATCTTGGTTTTAAGCTCCTGGTCGTCCCAAGGCAGGAGCCTCTACCGGTTTAAAGATGTTCTGTGAGCTGCATGTTGGACCCAGAATTGATCCCTCTTGTCTCTGAGCTCTGCATTCTTTTGTCGAACAAGGCCGAGATTGTCTTCAGAACTGGACTTTGCTGTGATGTGTCCATCTACTCACTTGAAACAGAACCATGGCATAGGTGGAGTAGATTCTTGAGCAACTGTGTTTCTGTTTAAAACATGAACAACTACATGTTCACTTTGAATGGGCAGTTTACCTTAGTTGAGGCTAAAATGCACTTGCTGTGGTTTTTGCTTCTCTCTCTCCCTTCATGTGTTAATTTTTCCACTTGTTTGTGGAGCTCTGCCACTTTCTTTTCAGGTTTAGAGCTAATATTGTGTTTCTTTGTTGTAGTAGTGGCAGGTTCATTTTCAATTGCTGGCATGCTGAGGACTGAATGCATGTGTGTTGCAGCCTTTGCACTTCCCAGGTGCTTTTTCATACAATCAATTTTGGCTGCTCTTCGATCCTCTTTGGTTCTCAAAAGTAGTAACAAGTCAGAGAAAGATGGTGGGTTGGCTTTTCTTTGCTCAAGCTAGAGGCCAACAATTTGACTTTGGTCCCAGCAGCCACTACAAGATTGTCAAAGCAAATGTTTGTCAGATTCAATAACCAGGATTCTTCCTCTAGATATGGCTTTGGTTAGAAGAGTTTGTAGACGATTTAGGTAGATGGAAGGCTTCTCACCTGAGTTTTGGTTGGAGCCTGAGAAAGTAGCAAACAACTCTTCACTCTCTTCTACAACTCCAAATTCAGAATGGAGCTGATTAAGATAAGTCTGGGGAGCTGCATTTGTCCCAAATGGCTTGACATTGTCCGCAGCTGGACTAAGAAGGCTTTCCAAAATTCTTCTGACTTTTTGTGTAACAGACAATGACATATCGCTGAGAAGCAAATCCATCTGAGTGTGCCAGGCACCATAAGCAACCTCACCATTTGGTTTTGGCATCCGTCCAGAGAAAGTTCTGATCCTGTTTTGGCTTTAGTTAGAGGTAGAGACACCATTGTGAATGAAAGGCTCTACAGTGACCTTTGGAACAAAGGGTGGGTTCGCAGTGGCTTGGGAAAATGGGACCATCTGTAGCAGCTTTGGATGAAACATAGTGAACAACTGGACTTCGTGGGATTTCCTAGGAGGCTTAGACCGAACTCCACCAATAGCCTCACCTTCATTAATTACAGAAGTAGCCAACTGAATGGGAGAATGAAGGTCAGTATCTGAACTCGAAGGAAGGACAAATTCAGGCTGAGCTTTTTTGCAGTTCAGGCTGTAGAGCATCCCAAAAACTAGTTTTACTAGTTCCTGCTAGGAAACTTAATTCAACCAAACACCTCTAGGCCAACTCTCTCCCAGGTTAACACACTTCATGAATGGTTTTGACATTCCAGGTAACACCTGGATCTATTGAGCTGGGTTGGTTGCCCAGTTGTGCAGGTCTTAATACTGTTCCGCTCCATTGAATACTCCACAAGGACCCTGCCTTGGGGCTGATCTGGATCATCAGAGACTCATACTATTTTCTTAATATCCCCATTAACTTTAAAAAAAGCAGCAATACCAGTTTCAGTGTAAGCTTCGCTTATGCCTGTTATACACAGACAACTGGGCCCGCCCATGCAAATCAAGTTGATTACAAATGTCCATTTTGTAATCAGCATAGAAGCAGTTACTAAACTTGGGGTGGTGTAAAATATGAGTGCTGAAACGATCTCCTGGCTGACTTTCCACCTTTTGTAACCTCTAGGTGGTGCTGCTGTGTATGACAGCTCTAAAAATCTTCAATTGGAGTTGCTCTAGGTCTAGGTTCAATGAGGAGATTGGTTACCATCAATATTCCACAATTTAGAATAGTCCACCCCAAAGAAATCCCACTGCTACAATAACCGGTTGAACTAAAATTAATAATGCAAAATTTCACAACAAAACAACAACAAAAAAAGTGGCCACCAAACATAAAAGGATGTTTAAAATAAAAGTGAGATATTTAAAAAAGTATCATATTTCAAAAGGTACTCGAGTCCAATCCTTTTTTGTCTTTTCTTTAGAAGAAAATAATAAACCCTCTGAGTGCTCTCACTAAAGAAAATAAAGGCAACCCACTTAATGTCCAAACGGAGATCCAGGTGGCAGTGTAGAGTAGCTGAGATGAACCCAGAAGGTAAGATGACGGAATGATGATTGAGTAGATGAGATGATAGAAGGAAGTCCGGGGATCCAGAGGAACTCCAAGAAAGAAACCAGCTTACACAAATGTGCAGACAATTATTAAATATTGTCCATATATATGTCCCTTTAACATTATTTCCATTGTTTCACAGTCATTTCCAAGAGTTTTAGCTCAGCATACACAACAACGTAATAACTTAACATGCAAAGTCAAACTAGTTTACTGTGTAGTTAACCTGCAACACGCGGTGAACTGAGGAGATTTCACACATTAACTTAACAGAACCATTTTCTGTATTTTAATCAGACATTTTCTTAGTTACCTCACCTGTTTTTTTCGCCTGTAACTTTTCTTTATTAAATCAGTCGATGCACTTTACCAGTGGATACAGTAGGCTAATGCGACACAAAATGCGGTTACCATTCACCAAGATAACATATTTTCCCACAATTTATCAAAGTCCAACGTAGTTTTTCACCAGATTCATCATCTTCTCGGGGTACACACTAACTGTTAGAAATTCTTTGTTGTTTTAGTCAAACTTAGTTCAAATAAAGTTTTAAGGACTACATGTCAGTCTTTTTGCTTTTGATTTGACCTCGCTTTGGTCTTTTTGTCCCTCTCAATTAATGCTTTGAGCACATGTGTGACGTCAAAGATCAGTGCAATAACAGGATGATCACTCCTAAAAAAACTCAAAGACCAATGTTACAAAATAATGACTGCCACCAGTGGATAAACTCAAAGTTACACTCTATAAAGTGAGTGTTAATAGAAAAAAAGACCAAGTAAATTCAAGTAGGGTTACAATAATAAAGGCCTTCAGAACGAAACTAAGAATGTGGAACATTTCATATGTCTAATTTCTTTCAGGAGAACCAAAAAAAAAAAATACATGAAAGCAAATGAAACAAAAAAACAAAAAGATGAATTTGGAAAAAGCCTACTTATAACAAAAACTAGATTAAAAACAAACTAGACCTCCTTCAAAACAGCTATTTAACAGAAACCTGAACAGGACATGGAGTTTTGGACATAAAAATCCAAATAGAAGAGCAATAGCTCAACATGGCGCATCTTTAGTTCTACTTTAAGCATCTATACAATAAAATCAAGACTCTCAGAGCAGTCTGTCCAGTCGGGATGAAAAGAGCATTAGGCAGAAAAACAAAGACAGAGATAGATCTGTTTTCTCTTCAGCTAACTATGACTCACTACAACTGATCTATCAGGGAATTCTTTAGATGTTTTTCAGTTTCACTTATGGATAAAAGCATGTGAACATTAACATCAACTCTACAGAGACCTACAAGAATCCTGTTTACTGTAACGATTTCCTTTCATTCTAACACCTTGATCTTGTAAAGCTCAAGCTAAAGCTAAAATAGAAGAGAACAGTGCAAATTCACTTACGCATTTGGCACTGCTCTCCAAAGAAACCGTCTTTACACAAACACACGTAACTCCCTCTGTTATCTCGACACACACCTCCGTTTAGACACGGGCCGGACTCACAGACGTCCTGCTCTGCACACACACATATTCACACTTTGGTGGAATCTTTTCTCCTTGTTTCCTGTAGGTTATGGCTTAAATGTGATTACAGCAAAGGTTAGAAATAAGAACTGCACCTAGTTCACAGCTCTGGCCTCTGAAGCCTGGCCTGCAGTGACACAGATAGGAGCCTGGCTTGTCCTCACATGTCCCCCTGTTCATGCAGGGCTCTGACAGGCATTCATTTGTGTCTGAAGGGAGGTGAAACATACGCAGGCACTAAATATATATCAGTGGGTGTGAAGAAGTGTGTTTGTGTCAAGCGTTTACCCCAGCATTACCTAAGTGGCAGCGGTTTCCACTGAAGCCATCCCTACACGTGCAAAAGAAGGATCCAATGTGATTTTGACAGGTTCCACCGTTGACACATGGCTGTGATAGACACTCGTTGATCTCTGGAGAAGGAAGTTTGATGATCAGAAACTGCTGCAGGAACAGCAGGCTTTGTGTCATTTTCTGTGTGTTCCAGACCTTCACAGACAGGTGCCTGGCTCCATTTTCCCAGAATGCCGCAGACGCTCGTGGCAGCCCTGGGAATAGATGTGAAGCCTGAATGGCACACATACACAGCCACTGAGCCGGCTGTCACTGAGGAGAAGTGGACATCAGCGTGCTTGACTTGTGGAGGCGGCCCACAGCCCTGCTCTGAAATGAATACAGGCAGACAGACAGTGGCATCCAGGCTGCACAGGGCAGGAGGTGAAACAAAAAAGGCTGCACAGAAACACTGTTTCACAAGCTTAAAAAAGCGCATTGAGAGCATACTCATGCCAACAGAGGGGCTTTCCATCTGGACTTCCTTCTAAAAAAACCTCTAGCATGTTGTTTATGCTTGTAAGTTGAGTCATCAGGTCTCACTTTTTTTATAGCTTCTGGAGCTTTTCTATGTGTGAAAATGTGGGTCTTCCAATGCAGCAACACCGCTAAGATTATCTTCAGAGAGGAGCACGTGTTTATGCTATTGTTCTCTGCCTCTGCCAACCTGATCCAGTCAATGTGGTGCCAATGCCGACCCGTACTGAGGACATGCTTACCTACTGAGCTCCTGCCTATTTCACAGTGCCTGCCGCTGAAAGCTTCCATGCATTCACACTTATATTTTCCTATGTAGTGAAAGCAGGTCCCACCGTTCAGACAGGGACTGGAGGCGCAGGGGTCAGGCCTTCCTGAAACAACCAAAGAAAGTTTAAAGTTCAGAGATGTGAGTGTTCAGGTTAAAGTGTGAAGTGAAGGGGGCTCAAGTGGACAGACTAAGGTTGGTAGATGTTGAGTGGAGTTTCAATGATCAATTTGACTTCAGTTATGGATCATAATCATTTCTAAAAGCTTTGTAACACTGTAGCAGCAATTTGAGCTCTTTAAAGTTTGTGTCAAGTTTACTAAGTGATGGAAGAAAAGATGATGAGCAGTTATTATTGTTTATGTAGCTTTTCTCACATATCAAATATTTCAACTCTTTCTAGATGTCTGTATAATCTCAAGACATAAGAGGGCAGAAATGAGCAAACAGCAACAAGCCGTAGTGGCTCTAATGCAGTGTTCTTCAACCAGAGCGCCGTGGTACACTGGTGGGCTGTGAAAGATGGTCAGGTGTGCTGTGGGAAATTATTCATCTTCATGTAATTGGCCTAAAAACATTTCCCATGGCCAGAATATCAGCTCTGTGTTCACCCAAACAGGTTTGACACTGAGTAGTTCAGAACGTGGAAGACCATCAGACACTTTTTTCTTTAATGTTACTTGATTCCTCTTCAAGATATTGTTGATAAGAATGACTGCTGCTGATTGCTATACAGACAACAGAGGTCCTCTGTTTGCTGTTTGTCCGCTGATGTCCTTGTGATTTTTATCAAAAAAGTGCACCTTTGCACACAAAAGGTCAAAATCATTGCTCCTATACATCAGTGCCCAAGAATTTAAACTTTAACCTAATATATTTTACAACTGCATGCTTCACTTACGGATGCTAATACGACTTGGTTAACAAATAGGCAAAAATTGATCATGAATTTCATTTTTTTACAGTTTTCTTTAATGGTATCAAAACAGAATTCAGTACAGCACAGCTGAAGTGTCAAAACAAACAGATTTCATCCATCCTGTGAGCTGCTTTGTATTCTTAACTCCAGAGTCTACACGTGATGCCACCATTTAGGAGGTCCTTTTTATTCGTCTCTGCAGGATGGTTAACAAAGCCTTACATTGGAGAAAAAAACTGAAAAAAACATTATAATATAATAATATATAGGTTTATAGATTTCAAATTCAAAGGGCAAGTCTTGAGTACTTGTTTATTTTTTTTTAAGTGAATTTTGTAACTTTTGCACAATATTTTGCAGGTTATAGTGGGGGGATTGTGGAACAGGATGTCATGATGCTTAGCTGATGAAGCAATGACAGGAGAAAGGACTTAGATTGTGGAGACAGAAACACTACCTTTGTTTGAAACTCACCTACTTCACAGTGTTTTCCAGTGAATCTGTAGGGACACGCACATCTGTAGCCCCCCGCCTCCTCTTTACAGGAGCCTCCATTGCGGCAGGGGCCAGAAGCACAGGTATTCAGTCTAACTGGAGAAAGACAGTAAGAGGAATCCTTGAGGCAGAAAGTATTCCCACTTTTAATCACAAAACATAAATCATTTGAATTCCACTCAAACAAAAATCATTTAGAGAAACAGCCCATTCCTGTAGATGGAGTCTAATGTAGAAGCATAGCAGCGCAGCAGCAGCAGCGGCAGCAGCGGCAGCAGCGCAGCAGCAGCAGCGGCAGCAGCAGCAGCGGCAGCAGCAGCAGCGGCAGCAGCGGCAGCGACAGCAGCGGCAGCAGCAGCAGCAGCAGCAGTGCTGGCACTCCTTTGGTTAGGGAGTCTACCTTTTTCACAGTGCTTCCCCCAGTATCCATGTCTGCACTCGCAGGAGTAGCCCCCGTCCCGTTCATAGCAGTATCCCCCATTCAGACAGGGAGAAGAGTCACAGACCGACTGGGGCTGTACTGAAAAACACAAAGCGAGACTTGACTGTGCTCTACTGAGGCTGAAAACAGCTCAAATCCTCTGCATGCATAAAACAGACATGTACAAAGTTCCCTGAACACTGACACCCATCGTATTACTTGTGGGTCAGTAATAACCTGCAACAAAACCTGTGTTTATGGTTGAAAAAAAGATTCAAAGAAATGTTGGCAGAAGTCAGAGCTTATTTCAGACCTCAAGCTCCTACCATCTGGGTAGAAGTCCTGAAGATCGAAGTCTGCTCCGGTCTGACATGTGCACACGAAGGTGCCACCGTACTCCAAACACGTACTCCCATCAGGACAGGGTCTGCTGCTGCACAGTATCTGAGTGACTTCTGACAGACAGGAGGCAGTGAAGAGAGCACACTATAGTTGCAGAAAAATTGCAGAGTTTGTCAGCGGAACCTACCAAACTGACAGAGGTCTCCAGTGTAGCCTGCAGGACATTTACAGGTTCCACTGCTGCCCACACAGACACCCCCATTCTGGCAGAGGCAATGCCCTGCAGCAGACACAGAAATACAGGCTGGAAAGCAGGTACATTGGGTAAAATGGTCACTATTGATGTCATTTCAAACACAGACAGGAAAGCTATGTGATAAATCAGCATCGGCAGCAGGCTTGTCTCTCATCTCCTAAACAGTGAGGCACATTGGTTCACGTCATTTCTCCTCCCAACGGGGTTCAAAGAGGAGAAATTGGCCATCAGCGTGCAGTACATCCTCTGAACAATTTGTAGGAATGTTTTTGTTTTCCTCTCCCTGCTAATTGCAGCAGTGGATCAAAGGCAGCGGCTGCATGGCGGCTCAGTGGCTCCACTTTGAAGTCCCGGGAGCTCAGAGGAGGGTAGGAATTTTCTGATGATATGGAGCATATTTTGTGACCAAAATGTATTGCCCCAAGGGCAATTCATGGATTGTTAATTTGCAAAAGCCACTTTCATTGGCCACCTGTGCAGCTTGGCTCCTTTCATCTGGGGGCATGATTACGCCTCTGATTCTTGCCACTTTCTCCATCTTCCAGGGTTTTGCTCCTTTTTCCATTGTGCCTTCCAAGTGAGCCAAGCAGGAAAACATTTAGGAGATTTAAGAGTCTTTAAAAGCACTGATAGTTAATGTGGACTGAGGTGCAAAGTACTTCAAATGATTTAGTTTTTAGCAACAAGCCAAAACTGCTGTGAATTGAAGTAGTTTCCCTCAGAAGCTCAGTTTGTTCCTACAGCAAACAGATTTGCAGAAACACCACAGATGGTTAGAAATCCATTTGACATTTGTCTGATTTAGCTGTTCAGACACAGCTGAGCTTTACAACTATAAAGAGGGATGCTATGGCAAACTTACAGGATGCCACAGCGGTGTGAAAGTATGCATATCTTAACTCCTGTGTCTGAAGAAATGCCCTGAATACCAAGAAGCAGCTTTGACTCATAAAACAGGCCGGTTCAAGTCTAGACAAAGCACTTCCTTTTGCTGGTAAACCAATAAAATGAGCTGTAAAACAATTATTTGCAGGATCAAACTACTGGTTCCCGTCGTAAACTTGGTGAGGTTGTGATGATTTTGATCATTACAATACAGTATCATCATAGCCGCCTCTTCCAACCCAAATTCCTGTGGTTTCGCACAGCTGCTCTTCAAATGCCTCCGTCTGCTCTTCACCTGCCCAGCTGCCTCTTGTCACCCCAACCACAGCCCCTCTGTTTTCAGAAATCTTCCTCTCATCACAACGATCCAGACAGAAAAGCTTGTCATGAAAATGTCTTCAAGGTATGTGAGACAGCTTGAAGAAAACTTTGAAAGAAATTGCACTTTTACCTGCTTGGTTGTCTATCTCAGAAGAGTTGACCTTTGGCCTTATCAGCTCTGAAAAGGAGGGAAAAGTGAGTTTCAAACATCCCTGCTGTCGGACTTGTAGGGTCACTACCCTATTCAGCATTTCAGAAACATTCTGGGTTATTCTCCAAGTCCACTACTCTTAAATACACAGACTGCAGGAAGATCCTTTGAATACTTTCAACAAAACAAGGACCCCTGTTGTTGATTATTCCTTCTGTAGAAAGTTAAGGTGTGATGGTCCATTCTTTTTCGCTGTACTGATGTATATAGTGATATAATAGTGAATAGAGTAGAGCTTACATCACCACATGAAGAAATATGAACCCAATCTGAGTCTGTTTGCTCATCTGTTCAGATTTTGCTTTGAACAACATTTCCATCAGACTCCATGACGCTCTGAAGGGAGCAGCACCCTCAGAAGAGACGTCACATGTCGCCTCTTGATTGATAAAGTTACATGGATGGAACTGATGTCAGAGGCTTCAAACCACTTTGAATGACGTGGACTTCTCCAGCTCCAAGGTTTGGCCTCTGCTGATGACTTAAAGTCTGTTAAAATAGGACCTTTTAGAATGAAGGGGTAGAATGAGTTTTTGATAGGAACATTTGAGTGTCCTCTAGATCAGACAGTCGTGAATCATCCATAACCAACCAAAAAAAGTCAGATTCACTGAGTTTTAAAGGTTACTTCAACAACAGTCTTTTAGAAAGGTTCATTGGGAAAATAAAAGTGTTTGAAATGATGGAAAAACAATCAGGTAAAAGTGTTCACTCATTTTTAAGTGTTAGAGTCAAAATGGAAGCAGAGAAAATACTCAATACTAGCCCAACAACTATGTTTACAAGACAGAGGTTATTCACTGAACAACAAGATGTTCAAATGGCTGATTCAGTGCCAGGTGACCATCAAAACCAAGAGGATGGTAAATGGTAAATGTTGTATACTTAAATAGTGCTTTTGTTCCTTCATTGAAGGCCCAAAGCATTTCACAGTCCCATTCACACATTCACATGCTGATGGATGCTGATGCTGAACACTGGTGCAAACCTTCCATCAGAGGCAATGTGGGGTTCAGTGTCTTGCCAAAGGACACTTTGACACACGGGCAGGCAAGGCAGGAATTGAATCTGCAATCTTCTGATCAGAAGCCGACTGCACTTTCCACTGCACCACAGCCGCCGGCACTGCACCACAGTGGGAAATGATAACATTTCCAGATGTGCTCTGGACAGAAAACCAGAAGGTTTTTGGTCTTAATTTTGCATAAAGGTCACAGAGCAGCTCCATACAATAATCTGACTCCAGCTGCCAGGTATGGTGGTGGACGGGTGTTGATCTGGGCTTGTCTTGGTTGAAGGGAAACTTTTTTATTGTAATACTCTAGAACACTAGGTCAAACCTGAAGAATGCAACATCACCGTTTAGCAGTTAAATTAAAGGCAGGATTCAAATCCTATTTGGCAGAAAGTCTGAACCAATGCCAGGCCTCCACACATGAGAACCAAGAATTCACTATGGTGGAACCAGAGCAAAAATACCTGTGCATGTAGAAATTACAAACGAGAAAAAATCCAAAGAACAAATATTGACATCCACATATCGACTCCCATCTGTCAGTCAGAAAGCATTCTGCCTTCCCGCCACACTCAGACAATAAGGAGGAGTTAAGACTCTCATTTCTTTGCTGGGAACCATTAACACAGTGAAAATGAGAGAAATGAGATGGTATGAAAGGTGTTTGTTAAAGGACGGGCAGCAGTGATCTCTTTTACAAAGGCAGTAGGCTCAGCCCCCTGATGCCAGAAAGGGTAATCTTTCACTTGGTTTTAATGTTAAAGTAAAACACATAAGTGCTCAATCTGTGGGTGGTAAGCACGTGCCCCTTCTGGTTCAATAAGCATCTTCAGAGTGAACTGAAACTGCAGACAAGCTCTATGAATGATTGACTGACCAAAAAAAGGCCAAAAATCCTCCACAACAATGTGACAAACTCACAGTGGCAGGAAAAGAAATGATGCCCTTACACCACTGCAACCACACAGGTAGATCTATTATTCTGCGTGTTTGTCTTATCCTAAAAATAGCATTTCTTGTAGTAATATCTGCTTTGAATGTCCACAGATAAAAAAACATCACAAGTGAAAGTGGCTGAGCTTCTCCTGTCCCGACTGAAGGGATGCAGCGCAGCCGAGGCAGCAACGCAGACAAACAAAGGCTGAACTCTAACGACATCAGGGAAGACTGACATGCAAAAGATCTGTGTAACGGTTTGTGACGCCTTTTCAAACTCACCTGTTTGACAGAATGCTCCAGTGAAGGTGGAAGGACACGAACAGGTGAAACTGGCCACCTGATCCATGCACTCGCCTCCATTTAGACAGGGCTGGGACTCACATTCATTTATGTCTGCAAAAGGAACACAGCCTAAGTATTTGGAGATTGTCTGGAGGGGATTGTGTGAACTTCACATTGGATGAGTGGGATTATACTTCTTTGTTGAAGCAGAGTTTCATTTGACAGGTGTTTGGCATTGACAGGATGGTTTCCTCCGTAATTTGCCAAATGGTTTGAGATTTTTCATCAGCCATCATGAGAGAAGAAGGTTCAAAACATTCCTTTTCAATGTGGTTTGGTGCAGCATTGCAAAAAAATGTACCGGTAGTTGTTTTTAAATGTATTCAAGCACATCCCGTGCACCTAGTGAGAAACAGGACAGGAGCCTCTGGCAAAAGGCGGAGTCTGACCTGGAAAGTGCTGAAGAGAACGTATTCTGCAGAACACACAGAGACTCCCTGCTCACCTGTATCACACAGGGCACCGGTGTAACCTGGCTGGCATGCACATGAGAAACTGCCAATGCTCTGTGTGCATGAGGCGTTGTTCGCGCACGGCCTGTCTTCACACTCATCGATGTCTGCAACACACATCAATGCGTATTTAGTCAGCTGAAGATATCTGTCTCACTGCTCCTCAGGCTCTGCAAGTTTGTGTTGCTAGAAGAGCAAGTTTGAAACATCTTCACAGGTACAGAGGCTGCAGAACACCTGGACCGGGTACATTAGAAACCTCTTTTTTTGAGGAATCAGGCAAACATTCTGCAAACACAGTGTGAAGGATTTACACAAAACACTACAAATGACTCTCATGACAAATTTGACATTTTAAGAAGAAACAGGGCTTCACTGGGGGCTAGTGGTTAGCACTTTTGCCTCACAGCGAGAAGGCCTTGGTTCTAATCCTGACTGAGACCTTTCTGTGTAAAGTTTGCGTGTTCCCCCTGTGCATGCATGTGTTTGCGACTGTCTGCAACAGATTGGTGACCTGTTCAGGGTGCACTCCGCCTTCACACAATAGTCGCTGGGATAGGCTCCAGTATCCCTGTGACTGTTGAAAAGATTGACGTACTCCTCTGTTTGCTCTTTTTACATTTTTTTCACGCTTTAGTTACGTGTGTTTGAATAAAATTCTGTCAGGAGAAAATGAATAAAAGAAAAACAAAGGTGTTTTCTATTCTAGCAGTATACCTCTGAAGCAGATATTAGAAAAGCTCCAGTTTTGTTTCCTCTGATGTTCATGAACATCTTCTTGCAACAGACTTTAGAGGGAACAGCAAACAAAAGTCACACCCGGTCCCACAGCAATGTGCAGGCAAATCCAGCATCTGGTCTTCATATGCGAAAAGGGGATTCATGGGAAAGAGGAGATGACAATAAGGAAAGGGATTGCCTCTTGTAGCAAAGGATCAGCTGTACCTGTTTCACATTGAAGCCCTGTGTATCCAGCAGGGCACTCACAAGAGAAACTGTTAATGTGATCTTCACAAGTCCCTCCGTTCTGGCACGGACTGGAAGCACACTCATCCACATCTGCAGCGACACACACAGGAGGTAGAATGGTATCTTTAATCAGGGTGAAACATCTGCTGAGTTAATGAGCTGAATTAAAGCAGAATAGATTCATCCAGTTATTAGGGAAATGTTCAGGTGTGTTCTGGAAACTCTGGACAAGTTTAGATTTTTCCCAAGCAGGAGACATTATTTTTCCTGACTGATCTAGAGTAGACACTTCCTGCCAGAGTGTAACCTGCATCAGAGGAGCGGGACACAAGCGTTTCTCACCGATCTGGCATCGTTGACCCGTGAAGCCAGCCAAGCAGGAGCAGGTGAAGGAGGGGTTTCCTGTGATGCAGTCATCAATGCAGCGGGCGCCGTTCATGCACGGCCGCAGGTGTGGGCACACTGATGCTGGATGAGGACACAAATGCAAGGAGAGTGACAGGAGATACAAGATTGCTGCACCTGAGCTCATGCGCCCCAGCAGACATTACCAGAGTTATTGCAGCCTCCCACTTCCACGTGTGCATCATCGATGCGAAACACCCATCTGCCCGGGTAGCCCACGTTGGTTGTGGTCTCCACGTTCACCACATCACGGGTGCGAGAACCTGGAATGTTGAAATAACGCTTACCATCACCAGCATTGAAACCTGCCTGGGAAGAAACCAGCAGAGAGGCAGACATGACAAAAGATGATTGACAGACTTGAGGAGTGTGGAGCAGATCAGGACGGGCATTCTGACCGTTAGAAACCCAACAGTGTGGTCTTACCTGCGCTGCAATCCCCCCCAAGCCTTCCTGGTTTCCTCCACTGCTGGCATGCATGCCTGTCGTCCAAGTGATGCTGTTGTACTGGAATATGGTGAAAGAAAGCTCCCCATCTGTAATGAGCACCGCTTGGAAAGTATTGACCTGCACCGAGAAGACACCATTACTATAAAAGATGTTTTAATCTGTGAGTCAGTAAAACAGGCTGATGCGTTCTAACATGCATGTGTGGTCAAACGTGCAGTGTGCTGTCTAGGTTTCTTCATGTTCTTCATATTTTAGTCCTAAACATACTAATGAAACGGTGAGGATTCTGCTGTTGGGTTTTAGTGATGCTGTCGTCTTGTATATTAAGCGTCTGCTTTTCAGTTCATCCTTGTCAGGTCGGCTGCTCTGCTCTGTCACCTTTTTGTTGCTCCCATAGTTTTTCAGTTTGTTTTTTTTAAAGGTTTTACTTTCCTGTCACCTTGCCTGGTCTCCTGCATATTGGGTCCTACACCAGCCCTTCAACTTTCAGCAGAATCACAACATTCTGCAAAATGTGCACTCTTCCAATAAACCAGAACGATCCATATTTTAAGAAGGGATGCTTTTATTTTTAATAAATGCATTTTAAATAATACATGAAGGCATAAAGCCTTTGGATTTTTATATTTTTTGTCAGATACATTAATGTGCAGCATCAGAGTCAGGTTGGATGGTAACACTGGTACCCAGAAGCTGAAGAGCTTTGACTCATTTCTGCAAGATAGATGACATAGATACTTAACACAAGAATATATCTATAAATAAACAATTTTGTTCATCGATGGTATCTTGGCAATGATCAAAAGAACCCTTCACAGATTTCCCTAAAATATTTCTAAACAGTTTTGATCAAAGGCTTTTCCTCCATTTATTTAACGGATTCCATTTACCTCGGCTGTGGCCGACATGTTCAAATGTGTCCTTCTCAAACCAGATTATTCACTTATACATGTATGCACACTTTTTTTAAACTTAATGGTGCAGCTTTTATCAAGTTTTGGCTCTTAGCAGCACAGCTCAAGGAGGCAGAAGCTGGATTTACTTAAGTTTAAATGTTTCAGCTGTCTGGCAGCGTGTCAAATGGGTTGCTCTCTAGTTTCCATGCGCTCTCAGTAACAGCATGCGAGTCATGCTGGAGGGAGAAGTCGACTTGAAGAATTTAGTTCAGTGTTTATTTTCTCTTTAAATACTGATTGAGGAAATTTACTTTGAAGAAATTTGAATTTGTAAAATAATTTTTAGCCCCCACAAAGTGCCAGAACAAGGTCAAAGTTTAACATGGGTTGGTACCGGTGTTTGGGAGTTTCCTCCAAAGAAAGTAACTCGATGCCAAGTGGAGATGAGGGTCCATGTTGCATTAAAGTTGGGAAATTCAGTAAAGTAAGTGCTGACATCGCCGGAGGCCCTTTTCAGGACTGAGGGGTCCAGGCTCTCTCTGTAGAAGACAGTCCCTGCTCTGCGGTTGTCCACGTCAGCCCAGAACGGCGCCACGACCCTCCGATCCCCCGCAATTGGAAAGGCCACAGGTGTGAATTGAGACACCTCCCTCAGGAAAGACACAAGGCCGTTGTTGTTCACCTGAGGAGATGAAACTGGGTTATAGCACCCACATGAAACATGCCAGCAATGTTTCTCACAATGTTCGCCTGAACCACTGTTTACTGGGTTTGCTGGGGCTGGAGTGGAAGCGCTGAAGAGGACATGTGAAAGTCAGCAAACAGGTTCTGACCTCACAGAGTCAACTCTGGCGGTGTTGGGCCCAGGCTTGCCTGACGGATGTTTGCTTTTCCTACATGGCAAACAGACGCTAACTTCATGAATGTCGAAGCAGCTGAGAAAAGCAGCTTTCTGCTGCTCCTCCAACTTCACACCAAGAAGACTATGCTCCGCCTTTAAACACGCAGCTGTCTGAGCCAGCGGGAACACAAACAAAGGAATCCAACGTGACGCTGGGAGACAAATCTCGGACAAGCGCCTTCTCTTCTGTGATACGTTCTTCAGAACCGCATTCCAAAAAATGTCCCTGCATTCATGATGCCTGAAAGGCAGTAAAGTTAGAATTTTTTTTTTTTCGGTTATTGAACAAGTGCATAAATGGATATCTTTATGTTTGGCTTGACTCCATCCATTCATTCACGTTCTAAACCCACAGCATTCCTGTTAGGGGTCATGGGGTCATCGCTGCAGCCTCCCCAGCTACTGTCAGACAGTTTTCCAGTCCATCACTGGGGGCCACACAGAGACAAACAACAACACGTACATTCACACCGATGAGATGGTTTTAGAGATCAACCCTATGAAGCATGTGAAGAACTGCGAGAGGAGTGTCTGAAGAGAGCCACACATGTACGAGGAGAACATACAAACCAGGGCCTTCTCACGGTGAGACGAAGGTGCTGACCGCTACACCACCGGGCACCATTTAAATCTCTATGAGGTCATCATTTCATTTTCAGTTTCAATGGAATGTCAGTTCATCTTTGCCTTTATTTTTAAAGTCGAAAAAGCAAATGTGTCTGTTGATAAAGAGTTTTTTCCCACAGCAGGTGTTTAAACAGAAACAAAGGTGGAACTTGAATTTCTAAAACCATCAACACTCGTGCTGCAAATCAACAATAAATTATCCGCTTTTGGACCAAAAATACCTAAGAATTTTATGAACAACATTATATGTTTTAAATCAAGTTTGGAAGTTTTCAAATATGTTTTTGACTTTATTAACTATATTTGGTTTGTCTAAAGCTCAATATAGAATATACTTTTTAATTAGCTGTATTTCTGGGGGGGAAAAAATGTCCCCTTTTGCTGATCATAGGAATAAGGTTAAAGTCCCATCAGTTGTTATGCACCTCGGTGAGTGAAACCTGTTCTCTACATCTGACCCATCCCCTGAGGGGGCGGTGAGCTGCAGACACAGCCGTGCTCAGGAACCATTTGGTGGCGTAACCCCCAATCGACCCTTAAAGCTGAGCGACACATTTTTAGCCATTAGTATGACTCAGCCGGGAGTTGAACTCACAACCTTCCAAGTCCAAGAGTGGACACTCTACCACAAGGCCACTGCACTGGCATATTAGTGAAAATTGATTAGCAGGTTCCTCTTCATGCTCCTCGCATCTCATTATAGCTCAGTACTAGACAGGGATGGACTTGAGGCTAAACATGGACACAGAAAAGGTTGCTGACTTTTCACACATTCTCACCGGCTAGAACTGTCATCTCAGAGCAATGAGGTCCTGGTTCAAATCCTAGATGGGATCCATTTCCACTGAATTAGTGTGTTCTCTCTGCTCAAGTGGCTTTTGTTCAAGTGATCCTTCTTCCTCTCACTGTCCAAAAACATGTCAGACGGCTTCACCTGAGCTTGTAAATTGCCCTTGTGAGGTTGTACTTGATGACCTGTCCAGTGAGGACTCTGCCTTAACGCTGCAGCCATGAAGGACAAAAACATCCGTGAAGGACAGTGTTTAGTGGGCAAATGGTTTAACTGATCCTGCAACACAAACGAACAAATGAAAAGAGATTCTAGTCGTTTACCTCAAAGCAAAACACTTTTCCAGATTCATGTCAACTCTTCCTTTCATTTGTAAAGACGGTTTTCCTCTATTTAGGATTTGTGTCTAGAATGTAGGTTGATGGGGGACCCAAACAAAGGTTGAATGGGACAAACGAAGAGCCTGAACGTGACGAGGGAAGTTTAGTTTAAGATGCTCCAAATCTGTCGCCTCACCCTTCCCTTCAATAAATGCTGATCTTTGTTTGTTTTGTGCGTTGCTTGGAGAAAAGCCTGCAAATGTTTTTACCTTCTCAACGCAGCGAGGCTGTTAAAAAATGCACTAGAAATATTTTCTTTTGGCCTTCAGTCGAAATGTTTAAACAACTGCATTATTGCAGAGTCCTGGATTTAGAAAACTTCCTAACCTCTTCGTCTTTAAATTTGGAACAATTTAATGTGTATCACAGCAATGGAGAATGTTGGAAATCACATGTAGTTTGCAGGATAAAAACTGAGAGGAAAACGGCTTCATCACGTTCGTTAGGTATGCAGGAAGCTGTTCTGAATGTTTGAGAGATGATTATGGGTCAAATATAACTTCATTAGTTTTGTCAGGAGTTTTGTGATGGATACAATGATAACACTGAGCTGTTTAGTGGCCATTACAATGATTATTCTGTTAGAATCCAAATGGCCTCTGAGCAAATCCACTCTGTGAGCACCAAGAGCTCTCATCAACCACTATGCATGTTAAGAGTCTGGATCTAACTGTAGAGAGTCCTTGCTTAACATAATTAGCCTCAGTGGCAGAAACTGTGGTGAAAACAAGAACTGGGACAAAGAAAGGGGGCAGATCTGAGCTGCATGCACGTGGAAAAAAACCTTTTATGCTGGAAAAAACAGCAGAGGAAGTTTTGTTTGGCACAGCAGGGGAGCTCATTTGATTGTTCTCTTCTGCATCTGCACAACGTGGAGAGAATGGGTCCGATGTGGTGAGAATGAGGACGTGCCGTTGGGGGTCATAGACAGACATAACGGCGGGTAGAGGGCCGGATCAACAGAGCTATGTGTCTGAGTTACTAACCTCACAGATCCAGGCTGATCTGGGTGGAAGTGGTTTGAAGGTGTACCGTTTTACAACAAATGAAGCTAACTAAATAACTGAACATTAAATCCAGTAAGTATCCAATAAGTTTTCCTTCTAATTCCAACATCTGGAAACACTCAAACATGTGCATTTCATTCCTGTTTTTTAACTGCTTGATAAGGAAAGGAGAATAAGGACTTGAATCTGAATCTGGGTATCCTGTGGCTTCCATGACCCACAGTCCCACATTTGTCACAGAGTAAATGGGTTCAGGGGTCATTGGAGGCGGGGAGGAAGTGGGCTGTTATTGGCTGACCTTGTAAGAAACAGGTCTTCCCTCAAAATGTTCCAGCTTGTAATAAGGCGGCTTCAAGCTCCAGTATTCCTGCTTCTATTCCAGAATTCTTTTGCTGGAAATATTGATCATTTGCTTGGTTGATTTCAGAGTCAGACAATTCTTAAAACCAAAACACTTCTGTAGTTTAAGAAAAGCCAAATCAAATCACTAGAGGAGGGAGGCACCCGAGGTTCAGTTCAGGAAAACATCAGCTTTCCATGTCAAAACCAGAGGTTTCTCCGCAATGAACTTGTCCAATTATTTGACGAGACCCAAGAAAGTGAGCACAGTCTGCGCTCTGTGCCCTTGGCCTGAAGCAGCTCTGTCCCCTCTGTAGAGTTTCAGCTGCAGCCATGTCAGAACTTACAAACAGCTTCTGTGAAGGGAAACTTCCCAAATCTCACTTTCTGTCACTGAAAAGCTGAATAAGAAACGGCACAATTCTAAAAAGTGATTTTAAGTGGCCACACAGTTACTCCATCTACTGAATGTGTACCTTTACACAGTACACCAGGCCCACAGCTCACTTAATCCCATCCTGGAATAAACTGGTGAAAATGTTTTGATGTTTAAATTCTGGACCAAAAAACAGGTTAAAAAAGGGATGTCTTTTACTTTCATCTCAGATTTGATGCATTTTCCTCCAGCATTCAAAGGTGTAACTGCTTTGTTGAGTATTGTGTGCATGCATTTCAAATCCCATAATGCACAGCTGCATCGGGCCAAACAGAATCTATCTGTAGGGTATTTCAAGAAATACATTTGAAGTCAATCTTAACTAACTCCACAAGCAGTCAAATGCTCTTCCCAAATGTCCCACTGCTCTATTAAAGAGTATGCTTTTTATATACTTGCAGATGTAGAGTCTCTTTGATAACATTTAACCCGACACATGCATGTGCAAAGCACACATGCACAGAACAGAAATGTAAGACTTCCATGAAATGTTAAAGGAAAATTATGCAGACATTACTTTTGACAGTTACTTTACCTCATATAGAGAATTCTCATAAAAATGGGACTTGATTTAGCACAGTTTCCAGGCAGTCCTTTGATAATGGTCTATTTTAATAGTTATAAGGGTCAGAGTTAACCCTAACCCTGCTGTTCCCACAACAGGGATTATTAGCAGCCGATTAAAGGGAAGCAAATCAGATTCTTTAATCCTGCAGGTTTGTCTATTGTCTGTGGTGAAAGAAATCATATGAAATAAGTTATTGTTTAAGCAAAGCAGCAAAGCCATCCAGAGGAAGCGCCCTGTCTAATTATCCTGGGATTGGGAGTCAGGGAGGGAAGACAGTGACAAGAATCACCAACAAATAAAAACTGCTGGATGTTCCCTAAGAAGGGAACCGTCTGCTCTTTTTGATGCAGAACAATCTGGAGGCGACCCAGAATAGGGAAGGTGTGCCAAAAAGTGTGCTAACTGAAGAAAATGATGCCTTTTGTTCCAGAAAAGAAAGAAAATGTTCAAATGTAAACTCAAGTTCAAAAGCATCAGTTATGACAGCATCCACACACTTCCTCATTTTTGCTTGTATTGAAATTGACAGAAGCTCAGAGACTTGGGTGCAGCTTCAGACAGAAGTCGTTGACTTAAATGGATGCTGCAGGACTCAGGGAGCTGTTACCGGCTCAGACATCTCCCTGCTGCCCTTCTGCATCGCAGCAAGTGTTAAAGTGCTTCACATTTCAACTGATTGTCACATTCAGTTTAACAGAATATCACATTATTTCCAGCTGAACAAAAAGGAATGTGCGGCATCCCACTTTTCATATCCACCTACTCCAGACTGGATTGAGTTAAGCTGCCAGATACTCGTCTTATCTTGTTTAGTACGCGGGCATTTGAGTATTTAGGGGGAAAAGAGACTATTTGCAGGAGCTATGAGACACACACAGCAGCGTATAATAAGTTCTGACATGCTGCAGATAGAAACGCTGCGGCGGCCTGAACGCCTCATGTGCTGCAAAGCAGTTGAAAATATTTCTTCATTAGGAGACTGACCTCACCCCTACTGGCACAAATGCTGAGATTAGAAGGCCGGCCTTTAACCTTGCCCACTGTTGCCATGGTTCCTCAGCCTCCCCTGCCAGAGCAGGGAGGAGACGGTAGTGACTCCAGAAGAGGACGGGAAGATTCGCAGAGAAAGTGCAGATGTATTATCACAACAGGTGGTGTTGATTTGGGGGAGTTCTGCCTTTCCATGTGCTGGAACTGAACCTAATACATGACAAAGGCAGATCAAAGGCCGCTTCGCTGTGCTGTGCGAAAATCCTTGTCAAACCATCCTGCTTCCTCCCACGAGCACCGTTTCTCCCTCTCCAGAGTGCATACTTTCTCTCAACTCTTGCCTCGTGTGAGAAAGAACAACTCACAGATGCTGCAACAGCAGTAAGAACACAAACTGTCATTTCCTTCAACAGCGTTTGGTGGACTCTCCATAGCAGGGTCACTGCTGTTCACCCTCAGCTTTGTTTCTCACCGTCTCCCTGAGAACTTGACAGCCCTGAGGGTGCAGGAAGGGCAGATGTAAGGAGCGGAGAGCTGCATGTGGCTGTGATTGCAACCACGGAGGGAAAACATGATATTTTACTCTGCAGTGCTGGAGAGCAGATGAACATACAGAAACTCTCAGAAGGCAGAGCGGTGTAGCATCTGGCTGTGCTCCAAATCAAATCTCCCCTAGCCCCTTTTCCTGCACAATCCACACCGTTTCTAACTGCCCTGGGTACACTCACACACACACTTATGAAGTACATAAACATGAACCCACGTACTTCTGAAAACCACACTTGTGTACTCACATACAGTCCCGTATGCCTCTCTCCAAAGAAAGGGAAAGCCACTGAGATCTGCTGGAGCCCGGAGCCGCCATCATCCTGAGCGATGGTCTGCGAGTCCCCCGCCTCTGGACCAAAAGGGTAGAAGCCCTCCAGGGGCACGGCAGGTTCCACCTTGGGCAGCATGTTCAGGCAGAGCAGGGCGCAGCAGCAGGACAGCAGGGCTTGCAGCAGCAGCACCATGGCCTCAGCCACACAAGGATGGAGCTGACAACAGGCAGTGTGAAAGGAAGGGAGGAGCACACACACCTCAGGCAGCAAGTGCAGAGCACAACAGACTCGTGAGTTCCTCCTCTGAGCCAGAGCAACCAGAATCCTCCCCTCCCTGGTCCTTCAGAAGGGGGCCAGGCTCCCAGTGAGAGACAGGGGAATACTGCAGATTCTTTGCATTCTGTTTGCTGCTGGGGACAACATGCTACTCTCTGAGCAGCTCAAATGAAATGAGGAAAGGAATGAAAGAGCAGTGATTCAGCGACGATTTTTTTAAACAATCCAGGGATTTGGTTCCTGATGGTCAGCTTAGCAATATCCTCAATAAAAGCTCTATTCTGCTTGCCAAAGGACTTCTTTCAGCTTAGGTCCCGCCTCCCCACAGGGATTCACTACCTTGCATAATTAGTTCCCTCCAGCCAATAGCTAAATAGAGGCTGGTAACTGGATAACTGCTGGGCGGCTCTATAATAATCAAAGGGTTTCTTTAAAGTTACAAGATTTTCCTTTTCAGGAAAGCTCCCTCCATGGACAGCTACCCAGGCGTGCTGTGGAGAAAGACATCCATTTGACAATGTGTAGAAAATGTCTGGTTTTAAGATTTCAGCAGAAAATCAAATATCAACAAAAACAAATACAATTGACCAAGTTATTGTTGTTTTATACAAAAGTCAGACATGTCAGACCGAGACTTGGATCAACCAAAACATTGCAAAAATACAGAGGAGGTTTGCAAAGTTCCATCCATGTTTATTAAAAAAGATGAGAAGTTTTCAGAGTCAAGCAGAATTCCAGAACAAAAAGCAACGATGGTGCACAGTCAGACTGGGAGAAAACTATTTGGCACATCCAGTTCTTGCACAAACAAAACACACTTTGTTTGTTGTTGAGTTTTTCAGGAGATTAATGTAATCTTATGCGCACGTGTATGTGAGGGGCACAAAAACTTGGGAATGTGCTCTTGCGCTTCACAGTGGGGTTGTTTGAAAGGCGAGGAGCTTCACGGTTTACCAGGCTGCAGCATCTGGTTAAAGTAGGCCTGCCGTCTTCTGGTCTCCTGGTCCAGCTGTTCTTTCAGAGTTAACACCTTTAAATAAAGAAATTAGAAATATTAATCTGAAGACATTTTCACACATCCATGGTTAGCTTACCTGCTCCTCCATGCATCTGACACTCTGCTGATAAGCTGCCTCCCTGCTGTCCAGAGCAAACTCTGCACGGAGTTGACTGTCCCTCAGACGGGCCCGCTCCTCTTCCAACTCCTTGTGATGATAGGCCGTGACCTCCAGGAAGTGTTGGGCATGGGAGTGCTCCAAGTGGGACATTTGGGACTGGAGATGGGTATTCAGAAAATATTGTGTTGAGAGTTTTAAAACAAAGGAGTGAAATCAATGTAATTAACTCGACTTTTACCTTGAAAATATGTTCATTTTAATGAGTCTATAGCATTGTGTTCATCATTGTAGTTTTATCAAATTGGAAAGTTTTGTCCTGGTTGATGATTTGGCACTGGGTCGAGCTTGATTTGATTTGATTTGCTTTTGATTTGAAATGGTTTATTTCAAGCAGACCAGATATACAAGACTTGTGTAACACAATCAACACCCACAAAGATTTGCAACAGTAGTCATGTCAAACATAGGATAACTAGACATCAGAAAATTGACAGCTTGAAAGGGAGTGGGAGGAAGCGAACTTATATAATCCCACCCCGACTCAATCATACCATTTACTTTACATTAGATATCAACCGGTTCGTAACTAATAAACAGGTTCTTATACTGTACTGACAGTAATACAGCTCATTAAACATCCTTGAGTAACAATAAGTCATACTGCTTTGCATGTAAGTAGAACACTATTTTAGACTTGATTGGAGCTTATGCAAAAATAATAATAATAGAGAATAATGATTAAAAAAATAACATTTTTTTTAAGAATAGTTTCATCATAAAAAAATCAGTGATGTGAATAAATCAAAAATGACAATAAAAACAAAAATAGTAATTAAAGAAAAAAGTAAAGAATTAACAAAGACAAAACAAAACAAAAAGATCAAAATCATTAAATATCAAGTAGATGCTGGCTATCTTCATCAGACAAGTCATTTCTTCAGATCAAGTATAGAAAGAGGCAACAATAAAACATGTGTCTGAGAGATCATTTACTTTAATCAGATATAGAAAGTCAATAAGTGCAGGTTGTTTCATTAGTAGATCCTTTGACATTAATCACATTTCAGGGAACAATGTCAAGTGATATGATTCATGCCATCAGCCAAGACGGTATTCCTGCGTTCTGCTCCTGATTAACAGCCGTCCTTCAGGTTAGAACAGAGTTTATAGAGTTCTCCTCGTTGTTATGACTGCAGACTTTGTGTTGTCTGCAGGGCAGAAATCGCTGCTGAAAATCAGGTCAAAGTTGATTTATCTAAGATTCAGTGGTAAATCCCGGGCGCCATATTTTCTTGAAATCATTTTTGATTCTTATTTCGATTCAAATAAAGGCTCTGACGTCCATGACCACACACTTCTCAAAGTCTGTCATGTTGGTGATGACCACAGCCTCGGTCAATTCAGATGAACTGAATGGTTTTACATAGATCCTGGAATTCAGCACCCATGTGCTCTGGATCTGTTTTTTTCCGCTTCAGGAGTCGGGCATGCTTAGACAACAATGCGTGATATTTCAATAAGTGATCATTAATCTCCGAACCTTTTAGCAGTTTTCTTTGCTTCATCAGAGCAATTTTGTGCTTCTGATTCACAAACCTGATGAGGATCGCTGGTTTATCTGACTCCTTTCTCCTGGGAAGCGGGTGGCAGATCTCGATTTCGTTCAAATCCAAGGAAATTCCTTTGGAAGTGAGGAATGATCCGACTTGAGCTTCAACAGTTTCAGCTGTTTTCATAGCGGCTCCGCTAGCATCCGTGCTAACGTTAGCTGCACCAGACTTGGCTCTTGGTTTGAGTTGAAATACTGTAAGAATGATATTATTCATTCTTAGTTGTTGATCCGTGTCGTTCTGTCTTCTATCCATAAGGTCAAGCCGATTATCCTGTTGTTAATTTCATACTTTTTCTTGTCGCAATTCCTGCACGAGTGCCAGCAGAGGTGTTAGCTTAGCCTCCAATGCCAGCAGTGGAATTAGCTTGGCCTCCATAGCCAGCCATGGAGTTAGCTTAGCCTCCATAACCAGCCATGGAGTTAGCTTAGCCTCCATAACCAGCAATGGAGTTAGCTTGGCTTGGATGTCCGCTTGTTTGGCTTGAATATCTGGCAATACAGCTTTAAGTTTTGCCAGTTCAGCTTTAGGTGCCATGTTCAGCTCTCTCTGTAGCAGAATATTTGCTATTTAATATAAAGAATATATTAAAAAAACGCTCCAATAAACGTCGGGAATCGAGAGCCGAAGAAAGCCTCTTGAGGAGTCGTGAACCGGAACCGGAAATTCCTCCCAGTTAAAGCCAACCACCTGCCTGTTTGACCAAATCTCCACATCACTGTAAAAACATTGGAGGGATTCTTTGAGTTTGAGCTTTTAAATATAGTAATTGACTCTTCAGGAAGGTATCTTCCCTGCTGCCTTTCAAACAGCAGTGGTAAGGGAGAAAAATAGTTTAGATCCTAACACCTCTGACATCTATCGACCATGTCTGAGTAAAATCACTGAAAAAAAGTTTTTGTTCAACTAAACGATTTTTAAAATATTATCCATGAAAAGTATCGACCTGGTTTTAGGACAAATCACAACACAGAAACTGCCCTTGTGAAAATAGTGAATGATAGACTCAGAAACTCTCAGTCTTGCTGCTACTGGGTCTGAGAGATTTGATGTTGTAGATTACGATATTTTACTAAACAGGGTAAGACGGTTGAGCCTGTCTGTTCTATGGGTTTTATTCTTACCTCACAGATTGAAGATTTTCTGTGAGTATGGATACATGCATCTCTAAATCAATTGTGGGGTCCCCCAGGGATTATTTCCAGGTCCACTACTTTTTAATCTATATATGCTGCCACTTGGGGACGTCATCAGAAAGCATGTTTGTTTTGATATCTACGCTGATGATACACAACTTTAAATCGCTGTGTCTCCTGATGATGAAGAGTCAATACACTCTTACCTTATTCTTTTTAACTGCATTTTTAGACATTAAATCATGGATGACAGAATTTCTGACAACTCAACCAGAACAAAACGGAGGTTTTGAGTGATCGGTTCTGAAGAGAAGTCCTGTGGTAGTGTCCTTTGTGAGTGGGGGGGATCGCTGGTGTTGACAGGACCCCAACATATTGTTTCCCCACTTAATTATGAAGAAATGTTTCTACTTTGCATCTCATGTTTCATTACGGGGCGGTCGCGGTGCAGAGGTAGAGGAGCTGACCTTTGATTGGAAGATTGCTAGTTTGGCTCCCATTCTGCTCGCTCATGTGTCCAAGGATGTGTGTGTGGGTGAATGGGTGTGTGTGTGTATGTGTGTGTGTGTGCGTGTGTGTGTGTGTGTAAGTGTAAATGTGTGTGTGCGTGTGTGTGTGTGTGAATGGGACTGTGAAGGGCTGGACCTTCTTAGATGTAGAAATCCCCATTCAAATATATGACACCAATATTTCTGTGTGGGGAGGGGGTTGGGGGGCCACGTTTTAGGGATCGTGAGTGTTTCCCCATCGTTTTATGTTTATGTTAAGGTCTTTGTTTTTAAGTAGAAAATGTTTTCATAATGTAAAGCTTTTTTTGTTGCATAAGAACGGAAAATGCTTTAAAACTACAGTTTGATTTGAAACTAGACTTCAACAATGTTCTGTGAGCAATGTCCAGATCCCTACACAATCTTCACATTTGTCATGATGGTTAATATTCTTCATGACTGTCTAATTCTTAAGCAGTCATGCTCCAGCAGTTCACCTGCAGGGTCTGCAGGGCGTCCTGCTTCTCAGCCAGATGCTGCTCCATACTCTGGACTCTCTTTTCCAGTTGGGCTCTGTCTCTGGCAGCAGAAGCTGCCTCCTCCTGCTTCCTCAGCCTCTCCATCTCCACCTGACAACACAGTCAGTGTGGTGTCATACCACTGCACATACTGTGAGTGCTTTGCTGTAATGAGTGCAGCAGAAACACGAATCAAATCGAAGTCTCAGAACAATGTGTGAAGAAGAAAACACTTTTTTTAAGGCTACACAGCGATGATCCTGACAAACACTCTTCACTCTCAGCTGCTTCTATGCTGCTGTGTAGAAGACACAGAGCTGACTTTAAGACACTTTGAATTCATTAGTAGGTAATTGTGGTTTGGCTACATCATGTTATTCCCTTGTTTTGATAGTGAGTTAAAGTTGTGGTTTAAAGGCCAGTTGTGCAGGAAAGAGAGTTCACCTTCTCCAGGGTCTTTCTCAAGACAGACTTGTCTTTACTGAGGCGTGCTAGGATCTGTTTCATCTCTGCTTTCTCATGTTGAAGCTTCTGTGTTGAGGCCTGCAGGAGGCTGAGCTTCTCCTGAAGTTTGTTCTTCTCATTTTGAAGCTGCTGGGATGTTTGAACCTCAGCATCCTGCTGCTGCTTCAAGCTCTGGGAATGTCAGAGAACTTCCCGTCAGAACATTTGCATCTGTTTTCATGGAGGCTTCAGCAGAGACACCGACCTCCTTCAGGACCCTGTTGTGGTTTTCCAGCTCCGATATTTTCACCTCCAAGTCTTCCCGTGTTTCTTGAAGGTTCTGCTTCTCCTCTGTGAGTGTATGTTTCAACCTTTTACTCTCTGAAAGAGCTTCCCATGTGTCATCCAAACGTTCCTGCAGGCACAGGTGTGATCAAACATTATTGTCCTTTTGACTTAAGGCTTTTATTTCTTGAATATTAGAATTGTTAAGCAAGCTTGGGGCTTTGTCTCATTACTTAAAAACAAGACAACCAATCACTGTTAAAGCTCAGATCGTTTCCTTAGCAACAGGCAGCTTCCAGAGAAAAACCTGGCTTCAAGCATCAGGACTCTAGATACTGAGGACGGACCTTCTGCAATAAGTGCTCCGTATCAACAACAGTACATAAATGTGTTTAATAGATGTGTCCTTCTCTTTGTTCTGGTACATTCCCTCCTTACACTTTGAACTGCTGTGAGTGTCAGCTGTACCTGCAGCAGCCGTCTGTCCTGTTCGCTGGACATGAGAGCGCGCTGCAGCTCGGTCATCTGCTCCTGTAGTTCTTCAGAGCTGCGCTTCAGGTCACTGAGGCTGTTTGAAAGCTTGTGGGTCTTTGCTCTCAGCTGGCTCTCTTTTTGCTCAGCTCGGACCAGTATGGTGGCCTGCCTCTTCTCATTGACCTGCAGTGCAGCACAGCGATCTTCGCTCTCGCTCAGCTTCCTCCTGGTGTCTGTAAGCCGCTCCTGCAGCGCGGCAGCTTCAGCCTCCTGCTCTGTTGCTCTCAGCTGAGCCCTGTGCAGCTCACCTTCCAAGGTGCGCTGGGATACCTCCAAGGAGCCGGCTCTTTTTTCGGCTGCCTCCAGACACTCCTTGTATTTTCTCACTTCTGCATTTGCAGATGATTCTAACCCCTGCAAGACCTCCAACCTGTCCTATGAAGGATAGCATTCTTCGAAAAAACAGACAATTTCCATTTGTTTCAGCATATTTCTACTTTTGAATACCTGCAGGGATCTGGACTCAGTCTGAGAAGCTTGCAGTCTCACTCTGAGTTGAGCAAGCTCTGCTTCCAGGCCTCTCTTTTCCCTCTCAGACTGATGTACAAGGTCCCGCTGCAGGGACAGGGAAGTCTGTGTCTTCAGCGACTGTTCAGCCATTTCTTCTTGCTCTGTAAGAAAATAAAATGTAGAAAATAAACTTGAAGTAGACACAAAGTAGTGACAGGACCCCATGTGGTTACATCAGCAATTGAGGAATTACAAAATAAGGGGTCCAGCCAAATCGTGCACTTTTTCCCTCTAGGCACAAAAATTCTAATTTTGGGAAAATTTCTTGTTTTATGACATTTAGAGGAAGAAACATTAAAAGGCTATGTAATTTGTTAAGGACAAAAAATCCCATACGTAACAGGTTTTCTTCTTTTTAACCAAGAGCCACAACCAGGATCTTCTTGCTGTGAGGCCAGAGTGCTAACCACTGCTGCACAGCGCCGCCCCAAAGTCCAATTTAAACATAACATTTAAAAAACTGCTCATGTTTTCAAATGTGCTCTAATACTAAGACTCTTTTTGTTGTTGATGCAGTTAAGTAGAATCAGATTTATTGATGTTGGTTGGTTTCCTCAGCCAGGCAGCTTTGGAGTGAAGTTTAAATAATTCAGTCGAGAGAATCCAGATTTCTGTTTAAAGGAAGTTCCTGAACTTGATTGACACCCGTGGGTCCATGATTGACATAAACACAATTGTTTTAATAGTTTTTCTGGACAGAATATGCGGGAGCGATGGGTCCACACATCAGACGATTCCTTCATCTTGGTTTGTTCCTGCAGGGGCTGAAGAGGTTTGATGAAGCTGAAGGAGAATCAGCATTTTTAACACTCAGAAGAGAAACTTTTTCCTTTTCATCCTCTCCTTCAGGCTCCTAATAAGTGTTTAACTCAGATGGACAAATATTTGAAATAAGACCCTTCAAAGAAAATCTCAAAAGTCGGTTTTTATTATCAGTGGATGGATGAATATGAACTGAATATTTTTAATAGAAAATTAAGTTTGTTAGTTCAGAAAGGAAAGAATGGACTGCTACTAAAATCTATGCTGATTTACTGAGATCTTCCAAGCCATCCCAGCGTGGCGGGCTCGTGTTTGCTCTCCATCAGAGGCTTTACGGGTTTCATACCTTTCTCTGATTGCCTCAAGGACCTCTGTAGCTGCAGCATCTGGGTGCTCAGCATCTCCTGGGAGTCTTTAAGTTCCTTCACTTCTTGACTCAGAATGACTACCTGAGAGTTGGTTTCATCCTCAGAGACAGTAGGGAAACTTTTAAGCACAAAGAAAGAGGATTCTGTTTTGTTGTTGAGGCATTCTGATACCTTTTCTGTCTGTGCATCCCAGAGTTCCTGTAGTAACCCTTGTAGAGCATGTTCAACATATTTTGCACCCAGTTCTTCTTCAGGAGACGGGAACGATCCTGCAGCCTCACTCTCTGCACCTAGAATGAGACCATCAATCCGGATCAAACTTTTCACAGTAAATATCTGTAAAATCATTGTTGATGTCGAAACCTCACCTTCCTCACACAGGTGTATTTTCCAGGAAGATGCAGATTTGCACGGCAACCTTCCATAGCTGACACCAATTGTACAACGCAAAGCTGAAAGCAGCTCTGCCAGCCGTTGCTCTGAGTCCTTGTTTTTGGCATCACTTAAAAGCAGCTGCTCCTCAAGGCTCTGGGCCTTGTTTTCACAGAGGCCAAGTTGCACTGAGAGTTCTTTGATTTGGGTCCTGGAAGCCTCCAGCGCCGCCTCCAGCTGAGCAGTAGTGTCCCTGTGCCTTTGCTCAGTCTGCTGCAGATCCTGCTGCAGATCCTGCTGCAGACGTCGGCTCCACTCCTCAGCTGTTTCCAGCTCCCTCATCCGGCTCTGCAAACCTGCAACCTGTTCAAATGAACAGCAGAGCCTGAAGGTGATGCAGGTTCCACACTGCAAACAAACTGCGATACAACTGGTTTGGAGAGTATGGAGGTTTAGGAGGGACAAAATTAAATAAATGTATACACCATGAAATCATTAAATAAAAGTGCCACTAATTATTCAAAATTGGCATTAAATAAATACACTTGGAAATCAACAAATACATGTTTAAATATATGTGGCATTAAAATATTAAAATTGACAATAAAAAGCACTTTTAAACATTTAATGACATATTTATTTATTTCACGGCCAGTGTGGGATGGAAGAGACAATATTTAATAAATAAAAACGCCCTGAAATCATTAAAAAAAAAGGTGTTAGGGTTAGTCTCCTGCTAACCCCGTGAGTGGTGACCAGCGCTCGGGAAAGAGGCGCTGCCGTCCTGCTGACTCATCGCATGCCGAGCCTCCCTGCAGCAGAGCGGCTGCACCAGTTCCTTCCACACACAGGAAGTGAAGCGAGACCTTAGCTTCTTGAAACAGAGTTTCTCCCTGAAAACACACGCTGCAGTCAGGGAGAATTGGAGAGTCAGAGCCAGACAAGCACCAACCCTCCATGAGGAATTAGGCTGCACCACAGAGTTCCAGAGAAGGAAATGTGTGTGAGGCGCCAAACAAAACCTTCAAAACTTGAATCAATTCCTGAGTTTTATGAGATGAGGAGTCCTGCTTTCACATTCTCCCTACGTCACTAAAAACAGTCACAAAAGTTCCCGTCACTGAAGCCTCCATAAGGTTTAGACCAGACCAGAGAAATGGAGCCCAGATGATCTGAGTTAGCCACGCCCACCGAGTTTGATGGGACAGTTTGACAGATAACGTAATGAAATGATGTGACCCAGATCATGAAATGTGGTATTAAATCATGAAATAAATAAACGGGTCATTAAATCCGTAAAAATTGAATTTTAATGAAATATTGACACATTTAATGATACTTTTATTTATTTGATGACAATTTTAAATAATTAATGACACTTTTATTTATTTCCTTTTAAAAATATTTCAATTTGTCTCTTCCATCCCACATTGGACAATGAAATAAATAAATACGGTATGTCATTAAATGTTTAAAAGTGCTTTTTAATGGCAATTTTTATATTTTAATGTCACATATATTTAAACTTTTTTTTTTAAATAATGACACTTTTGTTTAAAGATTTCATGGCGTTTATATTGATTTAATATTGACCTTCCTACACCTCCATAGAAGAGAACCACCTGAAGGGTCAAAAAAACTTGATTCTGATGGAGGTCATTTCAATTCTATTGTAAAAATAAACATGAATTTATAGAGTCTACCAAACACCTATCCATCAACAGTATTTTCATAAGTTACAGATGTGAATTAAATAAGAATTTCTCACTTTAGTTTGTCTGAGCTCTGTGTTGTTATTTTATCTAGAAGTCTGTGTTGAACTCAAAGACCTCTGATCGTCTCTACTTTGGTTTTAGTTGGAACAGTGATGTAATATTCTGATCATCTGAACCCAGAAACACAGAGCTGCACAACTGCTGCTGTCATGAGAAACCCGTCAATGATGCTAAACAAACAGCTTCTTCTCTGGTGAGAATGCCATGAAGTCATGACGTTTTATGGAGGTTTGTTCATCAATGAGGAACCTTTCTGAGGAAGCCCTGACCCGACCCATCACAGAGGTTCCCGCTCCACGTCTATGTGTGAGTAGCACATTCATAGGGGGAACATTTGGTCCAGCTTGCTGTCTCCAGACTGAGTCTTCTACCTCCTTCAGTGCTGCTTCCTTTCCAGCCTCACACTCGAGTAATGTCAGCTGCAGAGTGAACACCTCCTGACGGGCCTCCTCCTCCTTCTTCTCCTTCTGCTCCTCACGACAAACCCGGGCCTGTAGCTCTAGCAGTTCCTCTGTCTGACAGCTGTTCTCGCCTTCAAGCATCTTTACCTGTTTAGGTTAACATGCCATGAACTATTACGGAAAGTCCATAACACTGAAAGCACTGGCCTGAAACCCCCTTTCACCTGTCTGCGCAGCTCTTGCAGCTCTCTGCGTGACTGCAGGTGGGTCTTCTCCAGCTCTCTCATGCTGCTTCTGAGAGTGGCTGCCTCCTGTTGCGCTGAGTTCTTACATTCCTCCAGAACAAACCATTTCTCTTCCTGCTGATCCAGAGCCTGTTTCAGACTGGATAAGAAACATAGGATTCTGTCATGTAGAAGAGTCTGACCAAAGAGCTTTCAACAAGTCTCTACGTGGAAGCTGAACCTGCTCTTGTCACTCTCTGCTTGCTTGATGAGAGCTTGAAGCTGGTGGTTGGAGGCTCGGATGGCTTTTTTCATCCTGGTTTCATGGCTCAGAAGCCTTCTCAGATCTAGTGCCTCCTTTCTCAAATTGTTTTGCTCCTGTGCAGAATCCTGAATCTGTCTGTGAGCCTCAATCAGATCTCTTTGCTCTTTAACCAGATTGTCTTCTGCCTGCTGCAGACGATGATGAAGGCCTGTAACTTCAGACAAATTATGGAGAGAGAAAGAAAATAGTTTTTAAAGACAACACTCTTTATCTATGGTAGTTTTAATTAAATAGTAACTTTTTTAAACCTGACTTTTATCAACAGCTCTTGGACTGTGACCCTGAAAGGGGTGACCTCGGTTGTTTCGAGGTTGACTGTTTGAAACGTAAAACTCTGGGTCTCCTGGTTAAAATGCTGTGTGCAGATTCCTGAGGTACTCTGTGACCTAGATTGTGTTTTATAGCTGCACGTTGTGCGTGGTGAGAAAAGCAGGGAGGCCCGGGCTTATCTGCACAAAGATAAGAGGCAGTTGGGCCCACAGCCAGGAGGTGTCTCCCCCCATCTGCTCTTTGCAGCTCTGTCCTCAGAAAGCTGCATGATAAACTGCTGCCCCACATGAACTGGAGGAGAGGCAGCACCAGAGGGGAAAGGAGCCAAGAGAGGAGGAAGACTGTTATGTTTAGAGGCCACACATGATGGCTTCTTCTCCTAAACTCGAATGTGAGAACAAACCCAAGCCAGTGCTGATCCCGCTGCATTTGATCTGATTAAGGAGCAGGGGACGGCGGAGCAGGGCGGCCACTGTGAGGGCAGCACTGTTGTGTTTTCAGAGGGAAGGGGAACCTGAAGCTCCAGTGGGTCCAGCCTCCCACTGGGAGAAAATAAACACTCCTCCTCTGGTTTATTTACACCAGGGGTTAACACAAACTTTATTTTATATGGTGGTACCAGAGAGCGACTCTTCCCATCTCCGTGCTCTCTGTCACTCATTCTCAGCCCGGCTTTGTGTCACTGACACGGAAACTGTCCGTTTGGATTCATGAAAACAATCAAACACAGGAAAGTTTGGGAGTGAAGGCCAAATATGACTTGATAAATGGCAGGGAGGGCCGAGCGCGCCTCAAAACCCCTCTGCTCTGGCTCCTACATCCCTCACTCACTGGGAGACGGAAGACAGCGCAAAGACAGGGTGACCTTAATGTTAACTTTTTATGGAAACCAAGAAGTCTCTTACAGATAAACAACATGCTCTTCCAGGCTTTTAAACCAGGGACTGTTGAGGCCCTCACAACTCTGCAGTTACATCTTAATGAGGTGAGTGTGAGTTTGTTATTTCACTAAAACGCCCCGCCACCCTGTGCCTGGAATCCTGACCTCAAGCAACCCAAGAGATGGGATTTACGGCTCTCGTTTGGCGCAGAGAGGCATGTCACTCTTTTGCCGAATTATGGTCTCTAATTGCACTTTTATGTTTATATTAAGGTCAGCAGAGCAATATTTTCCTCCTGTGGGTTTGACAGGAAAAGGATGGAGAAAATGAGCTGAGTGAAAGTCCAAAGAGGGGACACCAGGCCGCCTCTTCTTGTAGGATTTGGCTGTGCACGCTCTGCACCTGATGGCAGCCTGACGGCCGTACAGCTCTGTGACAGGCCAATGTCAACACAGGCTATGGTTAATGGCTCTGCCTCACCCTGGTACTAATTGGTGCAAACTCTCAGTCACACCAGAAGCAGATCAAAGGTCTCCTGTTGGACGCCAAGCTAAACAAACTTGAAATATACTGTTCATTTCTGCAATCCCACAGTACAAACAACCTCTGCCATCTATCTAGTGACCCCAGGTTTTTCGTGATTTGTCATGGAGGTCTGTGTTAGTTACTTCTGCAGTCCATGTTTATATATTTTATAGTAGCACTGAAGAAACAAGCATGATGTTTATGTTGAAGTGAAAAATGTAGGAAGAAAACTGCAGAACGTGTGAAGACTTCTTACCTCTAGTTGGCCGTGTTCCTTCTCCTCCTTCAGCTCTTTGACCTGCTCTGTGAAGCTCTTGTGAGCTTTCTGGTGGGAGTCCAGAGACTCTTCAAGCTGAGTCTGCAGGTCCTGCAGCTGCGTCTGAAGAACAGTTATAGAGTTCTGCAGACACAAGAACACACAGACCTGGTGTTTGTGTTCAGAAAAATCCTTCAAAAAACAGAAGTGTCAGAAGAGAGGAGTCGGATTTGAACCTGGTCTTGTTCGTGTTTGGTGATGGCGTCTCTCCGAATGCGCTCGACCTCCATGTCTGCGCTGGTGACATCCTTTAGCAGTGATGCCATTCTCTTTGAGAGGGCAGCCTTTTCTGCCTCCAGGAGAGACAAAGTCTAAACACAAATCACTGCAATGTCAGAGTTTAGACAAAAAGCTCAGGATTTAGCTGGAGAGGATTCTGGTGCAGTGAGGACTGAAGGTGATGCGCACAGGACATGTGATCTTTAAAACACAGTCTTGGTTTTATAGTGTAAATCAGGGAGAGGCAACTCCAGTGTCTGCATGATTTCCAGATACCAGTGTCCTACTCATGACTGATTACCTGGTTCAGGTGTGTCCAGCCAATCAAAACATGCCAGAGCATGGTATGCTGGGTAACATGCAGGAATGCGGCCCTGGAGGCGTGGTTTTGCCTATCTCTGGTGATATTCTTGAGACAGAATTACCCCAACAGACCTGCTGCTTCTCACTCTCAGCTTGCAGAAGACTCTGGCTGAACTCTTTCTGCGTCCAGGCCAGCTCTTCCTGCACCTGCTGGAGCTCCCTCTGACTGCACATGCGCAGCTCTTCACACTGCAGATGCAGCTGCTCCTCAGCCTGATCCCGCAGAGCCACCAACTCTGAATATTGCTGCTCCTGTTAAACAGCAAACACATGCAGGAGAGCACTACAGAGCAGAAATAGCCAGTCAGGTTGTCTGATGCTGTTGGTGAATAATCAGGACCAGAACTCTGCATGCTTCCCTCAGAGCAGTCCTTCAGTACCTTTTGTATGCGCTCCGTTTCGATCTGCTCTTGGTGAATCTGCTCCTTGTTGCTTATCATCATTAGGGCATTTCTTGCCACTTGAGTCAACTTCTCCTCCAAGTCCCGTTTTTGCCGTGTTGCTTCTGCAAGCTCTCGCTCAGCATCTCCACGCCTCTGCGCTGCATCACCTGCACAGAGGAACACACCGCTGGACCTTTGGCTCCAAGTAAATACTGAGCAATACATAATGATCCAGGATCAGAAGAGGTTTTGCAGCTTTTTTGTGTTTACTAGAAATAGATTTGAACATGGCTGTACATGAAACAGTCGAGCTTTGCAGCTCTTATCTGATCCACGAGTGTTTGTGTGGAGCAGCTGGAGCCTGGTCAGCTGAAAAAGCAGCTTCAGAAAGACTGAAGTCCAGCTGCTGCAGAGCTCTGAGCTGAAATATGGTTCTCTAGTGGGCAGCTGGAAAGGCTTCATGGCCAAGGGGCTTGGCACAGAAGATGCTGGGGTCTCTGAGGGAAGGGGGTCACTCACGCGTCAAGGCCTCGTTAGCGAGGATCAGGCTGTTCGTCCTGCCCTCCAGCCTGGTGAGCTCAGCCTCCAGGGAGGCAGAAAGCTGTTGGCTCTCAAACAGAGCCTTCTCCAGGGACTCCCTCTCTGCTCTGGAACACAGAGGTAAAGGGTTTGAATCTCCCAAAGGAGGTCTGTTAGTCTGTGGCTGGACAGGTTCTGGAATCTCCTAAACCACTTCAAGAACTGTTCACAAGGTCCACACATAGAGAGCTGGAGACTCTTATTATCATCAGGATCCAATCAGTTTTAACCTCTTGTTTATTTCAAATTAGACCAAAAATATATTGGAGAGCATGCCAACAACCAACCAAAGAAAGAATAAAAAGAGATTTTGAAAGACAGGTGGACCTCAGGGCAGCCAGCTCCTGTGTGAGAACACAGGCCTTTCGCTCAGAAGAGCTCAGCCTGACTTCCAGAGCAGCCTTGTCCTTGGCCTGCGCCTCCCTGTCTTGGGTGATGATCTTTATGGCTGCGGTCTTCTCCTCAAGCTCCCTCCTGCACACACACAGCTCCTCCGTCAGAGCCTGCATCTGCCTTATGACCTGCAGACCAGAAAACACAAACAGAGGAAAATAGTATCAAGCAAACCTTTCCCCCAGCAGAAGAATAAATCATGGGGTGTTTTAAAATACATTTCATTTTTCATATGGAGAAGTGTGAGCAACCATGACTCTGCATGAATCATCCACTCAAGACAATTTATGGGGCCAGGTTTGATGCGCTAACCCTGAACCGCTGCTGAAGCAACACCAAGAGGAGGTTAGGAAAAGTTTGTGACTTTCCTCCCGATGAAACCTACATCTCTGGGACACATGGTGCAACCTTCCTTTTAGCAGACACAAGCATTCTTAAAGGCTGGATAACAACATAGTTGGGATTATTTATTGGCGACTGTGACTATTTAGTGCATTCAAGAAAAAGCAAGAGGTTCTGGCTTGGAACTCCAACTTCTACTATTTGATATCAAAAGACACAAAGAACAGAGTGATTTGAACCCAAATGAACTCACATTAGCTAAACACTTTCCCTCGCTTTCTCTTTGCGGTGGTTGGTAAATTAAAAAAAGAATGAATTACAGGATGTGAGAAATGCTCAACAAGAAAATAAAACATTTTGGAAGCCACACAGGGCTTGTTTTATTCAAGGTTGATTTATTTTTACTGATAAGCTAGCTGAAATGTTTGGGTGGAATGTGTATAAATGTTTGGGTTAGTTCTATTCTAGCTCTGGCACTCGTGATTATCCCAGTTTGAGTTTCAGCACAAATAAAGCAGGAAAGGATTCCTTTCATTCTTGACTGGACAGAACGGAGGAGTCGAGGAAGAATGGGAACACTTAGGTGCTAATTTATTGGTGATTTCACTAAACCCCTACTGGATATTGTCCATCTCTCTCTTTTTCTTCTCCAGCTCTCATTTGTTCATGAATATCCTAAGCCTGTTATGTCCCAAGTAACTCATAAAACACACAGCGTAGCTCAAACTGCTTCCCTCTGAAGCAAGGCTACAATGACAAGCTTCACGAATGTGTCAAAAGTTATTAATCTAAAATAGTTTTCCCTGTGTAGAAGGAGAAAGGAGGGTTAAGAGTGACCTGGGAGTGCGTCTCCAGGGCCCCAGCTTTCTCCTGCAGCAGGTCACTCAGCTCTGCTTCCAGCCTCTGGCAACGATCTAGTAGGTGAATGTGAGAGCTTTCCAAGGCTTGTTTTTCAGCAAGCAGGTTTGTCATCTCTGTTTGCGCCCGTGCTGCACGCTCTTTGGCTGTGGTTCGCTCCACAACAGCTTCCCGTCTACATTCATTGAGCTCGCCTTTCTCCCCCTCCGTCTGCGTAAGGAAAAGAAGGCCTTAGCGATCTTTCTCATCAGGGTTTGTTGTTGGGAGTACCCAGGGGCTGACCTGCATCACGATCCGGCTGAGGGCCACCTTGTCTTTAGCTAGACCTTCACTAAGGGCAGCCATTTTTACAACTGTGTCTTTCAGATCAGCCTCTTGGTTCTGCAGTTTGGTCAGAGCACAGTCCTTTGCAGCAAGCTGGGACTTGGTCTGTGGAGATGATCCTTTTTATTGAAAGTACGTGCAGTGTCCCCTGATGCTGGCTCTGTGTGGGTGCTGGAGAGCAGCGGTTTACCTTGGTGAGAGCTTCAGAGAGGCTGGCCTTGTCTTTCTCCAGCAACTCTTTGTGGAGAGTGATTTGACTGAAGGCCTCTTTGACCAGGAAGAGCTCCCTGCGCAGATCGGAGTGCTTTCCTTTGAGCTCCTGCAGTCTCTTCTCCCTGAAACACAAAGTGCATGTGTGCATGACCCTCTCCCACACAAAGTCTCTGCACAGCATTTCATCTGCGGCATTTCATCTGCGGCATTTCATCTGCGGCATTTCATCTGCGGCATTTCATCTGCGGCATTTCATCTGCTGTTTAAATGTGGGTGCCAAAGGCCAAACCACTGAGAGAGCTTTTCGCTTCTCTTTGCTTGATCACATGTCCTGCTTCAGGTCTCAACTAATTAGATCTTTCAGCTCAAAGACATCCCTCTAGCATAAAAGCAGTGATTCTGTGTAAAAAAAATTACATTTGCTTCCCAATGTCATGTAGGTGCTTAGCTGGCCAGAGCGTGACATGTGTTACTGGTCTGAACTGTAAACGCATGGGGCCTGAAAACAATTGAGCTTGGCAGGATTTGTATTGCGTAATGGCCGTCTTTTGAGCTCATCTGTACCCTCTTTGGGCTTCTGTGCGTTGGAGTGCCAGCTGTGTCTCCAGCTCCTCCCTCTGCTGCCTGAGGAGGTCCCGCTGCCTCTGGAGGTCCAGTGTTGAGCTCCGCTGTACTTCCAGCTCAGCAGTCTGAGAGAGCACCTCCTGCCGCAGCCCTGAAAGCAGCTCCTCCAGGCTCTCCTTCTGACTGACAGAAGACATGGAGGGAGATGAAGGGGCACAGAAAACCGCCACAGCCCATACTGCTCAACTGTCAACATAATAGCCACACCCAATTAAAAAAGAAATCTGAAAATACCTAAAAGATCCTGTCTGACATTTGACATTTTCCGAAAAACAGTCAAAGGAAAGAGTTGAATCAGTCTGTACTTTGAAATGGGCTCCAGAGCGCAGCAGTGACTCATGCTGTCATCCTTGACCTCCTGACCTTCCCTCTGTACTTTGGGGATCATCTGCTCCACCGTAAACCTTTCCACATCTTTTGCTCGCAGCTGATCCCTTAATGTCTCAACCTGCTTCTGAGCTGCTTCCAAACGAGTGTGGAGCTCCTGTGAAGTTTGCAGAGATGCATCACGAAACAGGTCATTAGCATTCTACAGCAGAGAGTTTGTTCATCTGTGAACGCCTGTCGCACCTGTGACTCCGCCTGATAGTTGGAGAGCGTCATCTGTACTGCCTCCAGCGTACTGAGCGGAGAGGAAGATGCCGTTTTTGAGCTACAACCGTCTTCTTCACTGCTCACCAACTGGAGAATGGATCCAGAAAAATGACAGTCTGATAGCAAAGGTGAAGGTTTTGATGAAGTGTTGTTGTGACCTGGTGAATGTGGCTCAGAATCTTGTGAAGGTTGTGGATCTCTGTGTGTAGTACTTCCTCTGCCCTCCTGTTCGTCTGATCAAGAAACCATTTCTACCAGATAAACACCAAGAGCAGAGCCGACACTCCCCAGATGAAGAAGCTGTGCACTTCATCATCCCTGAAGTCTAGACTCCAAATAATGTCGCATTCAATCTGCTTTTCCAGAGTCTTACCTTTCCATCCCACGCCTGCGTGGCGTTGAGGCCTGAATCCTTCTGGCTCTGAAGGTGCTTCACGGTGTCAGTCATTTCCTGGATTCTAAATATGCCAACATGCATATATCATATTTACACAGAGGTCAAACAGAGGAGGGGAAGAAAGAGAGATCATCATGCTTGACATGGACATCAGGACTATCATATTCGGTGCACAGGTTCATGGCACCGCCAAATACTTCTGATGATTTCAAAAGCAGCTCAGATCCAGGATCTAAAGGGATTGGCATTCCTGCAGACCTGTGATTGAGTTGCACAGGAGATGGTTCTGAACAAAAGACAGAGCATGAAAGGCCGCTGGATGTAAAGGTTTGAAGTTTCATCAAGGCTATCATTTCAGCGCAATGTGAATTTTGTAAGTGACACCATCATTCTAATATACACGAGTTTGTTGTCAGTTTTACTCAAGTTTGTTCCGTTCACAGAGTCAAGGTCAGCTGCACAGGTATCCTTCTGAATGACACTGTTGTCAAGCTCTTCTGTTACTTTGGTAAAGTAACTTTATACAAGCTTCCATGGTCTTCAAAAAAAAGGTGGTCAGAACCAGAACCAGAGACAGGTCTACCTGGAGTTCAGCTGGACTTTCTGAGCATCCCAGCCAGCCTGCAGCTGCATGGCCTCCTTCAGCTTTTCCCTGAGCTGCATCTCCAGCAGTGTCACATGACTGCACACATGTTCTTCAGCAAACCTGGCCTCAAAGCTCGTACACGCAGCTTGGAGATGCCGGCTGACGGCAGCACACTCTCCAACCATCCCAAACAGAGTTCTGTTGAAAAGAGCCAAGAGTAAACCTGTGAGTTAAAACATGAGGAAGATCTAAAGGAGTGAGAAAATGTCCCGTGCTGGTTCTGGCTAACCACTGATATGGAGGCTATGTGAGGCTCTGGAGTACAGGCTCACTTTGAAGTGGATTCGTTACTGCACAGCTTCATTACAAAGCTGTGTAAAGCTGACACTTGCTGTCTTGTATTTGTCTTTAGTGCCGTTGCCATAGTTGTCATACATTAAAGAGGCTTAAGAGCTGATGTTTTGTCCTGAGGGATAATTTCATCTGAGAATTCAGACGCTTTGAACCGTCTGAGGAAACAATGCGCAGCAGGACAGCTGACCCTAATGACCTTCTCCACTTTGATCCTTGGAAGCTGCATACACAGTGATGCAGACAGTGAGACACAGGGGAGGTTCTGGGTGTGTCCTGAGTGGCTTCAGGAATTCTGGCATTGTGCTTCAGCTCACCTGTCAGTGAAAGTCCTAAACTGTGTGAACTCGCTCCGCAGGGAGGCAGCGAGGCGCCACACAGCTCTGATTCCAGCCTGCTCGCGGTTCGACCGGGAGACACCAGTCTGCAGATGCAAGCAAACACCAGTTTGAGGCTCATGCTGGTGTGATCTGAGCACGCAGTTCAGCTGCGACTCTCAGACTGGCACACGAACAAAAACTGAATCTGAGTCAACACATGCAGGACATTTACAGCATGGAAGCCAGATTGTTTGCAGAAATGTTCTTCCCTTCAGGAGCTGGAATGTTTTCACAGGAAACAACAACTCACAAGTCATAGCAGAGAAACAAAGAGGACTGAGGGTGAATTGATGAAACTGGTGAAATTGGCCTCTTACCCACGTGAACTCAACAGGACTTCAACTGCACGGTCTTTGTGCAAAGAGGGCTGAGGTTCAGCTTTCACTGTTATTTTGTTTTGCCTGACAGTTTTAGGGCTTTTTCCCACCTCCTGTTCCCTCTGCAGGCGTGTCTCACACTGCACCAGCTCTTCCTGGGTCATCCATAAACTCTCAGCCAGCTCTCTGTTGAGGGCGCCCGCCTGGTCCAGCTGTTCCCGCAGCACCGAGTTCACCTGGCTGAGACTGGCACACCTGAAACAAAAGCATTGTCCTGACCTGACAAACAGCAGTTTTAACAAAGCATCATTAACAAGACTGAAACCATATTTAGCATATTTACAGCCCCTGCAGGCAGGTTTGCCTCCTGCAGGAAGAACATGTACAACGGAGAGGAATTGTTGTTGGACTTTCTGCAGCTCCACACTGTTCACGTCAAGCATGCAACATCCCTTCAATCAGTAAAAGCCAGGAGGAATCCTGACTGTAACAGGTTTCATTTAGAGAGAAACGTCTTTGCTTTACACACCAAGCTGGATTCAAGGGAGCACTAATCAGACCATTGCACAGTTTTGACCAAGGGGATTTCAAATAAAGCTCAGCAATGAGGTGAAACACAGGGATGGAAAGCATTATTTAAGGATTTTAAAGAAACAGTCCACCATGTTACTATGTCCAACTGAATGGAAGGATTTTTACTGAAAGCAGATGCTGAAGCTGCTGGAACTGAAGCCCAAACAGCTGCTGGGAGTATCTCTTTCTTCAAATTCTCACAAATATTTCAAGGCACTTCTGTTTTCAGGATGAATCAGAAAAAGAAACAGAATGCATTTCTACCAATTTCTGGTTAAAACTGTAGATCTACATCTAAACAACAAGCAAATGGAGATTTTCCCAAGATTTTAACAGAAGAATAATCTACTGAGGAAAGGTGCACTGGACCGGTCACTCACCTCCTCTGCTCCTCCTGCAGCTGAGAAGATTTTTTCTGGATTTCAGTGTTAAGATCATGTTCCAGACACTTCTGATGCTCAGCTGAGTCCAGATGGACCTGCAACCCAAACAGATAAAAAAACAGCTGATTCATGCAGTTGAACTTGTAACTGACACATCCAGGGGGATTCTCCTGATCTTAGCAGTACAGAAAACAATCTTTTTGAAAGCTCTGCTGTGGATCTCCGTTTTTATCATTTTAAAAAGCAGCTCTGGTGTTAAAGTTCTTGATGGGTTTATTTTCAGTGCTTGTAGAAATGTCATTTTTGACTGAAAACAGGAATGTAAAGCTGGGTCTGTTTCTGGGTTTAAAGCTGGTTGCTTTGAATACAAACATTTCTGCAAGACATGTTTCAGTTTTACAAATAGAAGACCTGCAAAAATCCAGCATCAGCCAAGATGAGAGAAAAAAAAATACATTTTTACACTGAAAAGGGAGGAGCTTGCTTCCTGTTGAAAACATTTAACAAAAAGAACATAAGTGCAGGTAACAAAAGGAGAGGATCTGCAAGGAAAGCTACATGTTTGCTTTCAAACAAGGTTCTTCAGGATGTAAAGAGGTGTGAGGAACAAGAGGAGGCTTCACATGCCGGAACTTTGAGAGCCACCTTGTTCTGGAGTTTCTGAACAAGTTGGGCTTGTCTCTTGTGTGCTGCCCGGTAGGCGTGCAGCGATTTAGCAAGCGTGTCCTCTTCAGTGTGGAGTTGCGTGGATCCTGGCGGGCCACTGTCCACATGCAAGTCCAGCAGCAGTGTCAGATCCAGCTGGATGGAGTTGCAACAAAACTCGCCTCAATAAGACGCACAGAACAACAGCAGATGTCTGCAGGCATTTACTGAGATCTCAGCCAGCGCTGACTCTTTGCTGGATAAGTGACTTCTAAACAGAATTACACGCTCAGCTGTTTGTTGGGATTGAATTCTTGATAGAACATGTCAATGAGAGCTTCAACGTGTTCAAACAGAAGCTAACTGAGCAATAGTTTTGAAAACGTATAAAAAGAGGTCGTCCTTGTGTGTTCTTCACAGCAGAAATGGTTTTCACTGATGAGCAGAACAACAGGCTGACTGTTCATGTGTACTGAGTAGGTGTCACTGCATGATTAGCTGCAGCTGTCACTTGCTTGTGAAAACAGAGACACCTCCTGGCATTTCTCACGGAGGAGTTTCACATTCTCTTTCATATCTGAAAATCCAAATCTGTAACCTCTCAACCTCATACACCCAAAACTCCATCTGCACCACCCACTCTATATGCTGGTGCCAGACACCCTGTCCTCACTAACACAAACCACATGGCTCTGGAGAACTCCAACATGCTGCATGCCTCCAGCTGCCCTCACCGGCTCCTCATGTGGAGCAGGAGAGCAGCCCCCTCCCTCTGAAACCCTCCAAACTAACATCCAAGCTCTTCAAATCAACCCTGCGACCCCCTCCCTGCCCCGCCCTCCTGCGTACCTCATCTTTTTTCTGGGCGCTTAATCTCTCCAGCAGGCTCCAGGAGAGCCAGGACAATGGTTCCACTGTTCAATGGTGGCTCACTTGCTCTGCTGCCGTTATTAACACATGTTTAAATGCTCTTTTCATAAATATGCACTTCAAATGACATGAACATCACGCACTTGGCTCCATGCTTCTGGTGTTTTTCACAGCAGAGCTGCAAAGAAACTTCTTTACTGCTCACTGCTGTGGTGACAGCCACAGGGCCAGCAGCAGGGAACAGTGGAGGAGTGCAGGAAACCCTGCGAGCGGCTGCAGCTCCTGCAAACAGCTGGGCACGAAGCTCCTGCCCTCAAAAAGTTCACACAAGCTCAAGGAAACTGCAGACTTACTCGTGTCTAGATTTCAGATACAGACGCTAAGTGACAGCACAAAGTTTGACAACATATCGGAAACCCTGTAGAAATTCATCATTAGGAAGCACTTACTGAAAAAGCTCAAAAAGTGGCCCAAAGCCTTTGACTGAGGAAGGGTTTTTTGTGCTCACGGGACTGTGTGGTTCTTCTGACCCTGAATCAAGAGAACAACCTGACCACAGGGATGTACTGCACCAGCCTCTGCACAACTGAAGGGTCATAAATGGTCAAATGTCATCAGTCTTTCACAGATGAATGAGTTCAGCCTCTCCAGCTGTCACCACTGTTGGCTGCAGTCTCTGCAGTAACCAGGTGTCCTCATTGGGGCCCCTGAGGTCCTCCGCATAAATGAATGTGAGGTTTTGGTGCTTTTTCAAGCATAGCTGGGGCACGCCGGACCCTTCCTAGAACCTCGCTCTAACTCCACGACCAGAGATGGTTTTTCTGCATTTTCCCCCATTCAGCTGTCAAGCAGCAGGCTGGGCATTGCTACAGATTCACCATGGTCCATGGAGACCCTCATTGTCAGCGTTCACTCCCTTGCTTTTATCACCCTGACATCCATCTGAGCCCAAACTGTTTGTTCTTCACAACACACACAATCAGGGATGAATCTGCAGGCAGGAGAGAGGAGCAAGTTTCAATCTGCCCAAAAGCAGGAGCTCACAGGGCTCAGTGAGGGTCCATCAGTGTGTTTGGGTCTTCAGAGCCTAATGACTGTTGAGCAGCTTCCACAGATCACAGAAGTGTCCCGGTTCCAGTCTCACCAAAGCCTTACTCTCCGAGGGTGCCAGTGGCATTTTGTTCCAATGTTCAGAAGACAAACGTGACTTTCTCTCTGTGCTTTGATAGAATGATGGGGGCTCTTCTTTCAAACTGATGGGTCTGTTTCATTGGGATAAGACATTTAGGGCTCTGGTTTGAATGACCTTTGTAAATCTACTGATAGTTATGAATTGTGCTACTCCTCGTGTTGTCTCCTTTGATAAATAATTCTAACAACATCAAAGGATACAATGAACTTTTTTGATCCAACAGCCAACAAGCAACCAGAGAATGGTTTGGAAGAGTCTGTGCAGGCTTTGGTGTTTGTTGGTGTTTGGGCCAAAATGTGCTGCATTGTTCATGGGTTAGATTTGTAATAAAAAGAAAAAAAAAACAGTCAATTCTGTCAAATGCAAAATCCTGTTTCGACCTAAACATGACACCATCTGAAGAGCTGCTTTTCAAATATTCAGGTCAGGTTGGATGGAAAACTTTCACACAATGGATTTCTCCCACTTCCATTGCAGAAAAACAAGCGTCAGGGGGGCATATTTGAGCTTTTGTGCACTTTCAGCAAATCTAGAAGAGAGTCAACAACCTCAGATCCTTTCTTTGCGTCTCCGATTTATCCGAAGCGACATCTGGCCAAGCGTGCACCGTCCATGCAGCATGTGAGGGGTTACAGCTGCAGTCGTTTTCTCTGGCTTTGGCCTGGACCCAGAGGCTTAATAAAGGGAATTAATGGAGTGTACTATCTGTCAGATTCCTAAACACAGCTGGAGCGGATGTCCACAGCCCCCAAGCAGCCCTGAAACGTACTATCCTACTTGAATAACAAGCCCACCCCCTCCTCCCTTCACATTACCCCCTGAGTGCTGACTGTGTGAAAGAGCCCCAGCTGATGGTGAGCGCTGTTTATGTATCATCACTAACTGAAATTACACAAGGTTGGGTAACAAACGGGGGACGGGAACTTTCTGGTCACGCATGAGAACAGCTGTTGTTGTGTATAGGGATCCACATGATCTATGTAAATGCGTCTGCCTAATATTACACAGCACGTGCTCAAAGGCACGCGCTGCTCCTCCAGCACTTAACACATGTGCCCCTTCAAGGACAATGACCATATAAAACTTGCACACACTCAGGTTCACTCTATCAGTTTAAGATTTCACATGTTTTTGACGTGCTAAAAGTACGGAAAAGTATGCACGCCTTTAAAGTAACATGAGAAGCCTATTACACTCCTGAGGTTTTTATTGGAATACTTTGATCACATATTCAGAAATAAGAAAAGGCTTTTAAGCTCAGTCTGAAGGGATCGTACATCATTTTTACAATTCCCTTGATAGCTCAGAGTCACATTCTTTGGTATTGTTTCAAACAAACTACAACCTTGAACAGAGTTGAACCAGCAGAGAAACAAGAGAAAGAACACTTAGCAGGTTGAAAGCAGACAGAAACTGAAAGCCCAAGAACTAAAAATCTTTGTTGGGTCCTCGTGAAACTTGTGAGTTGACATTCCCATGGAGCATTGCTGCATGGCAGCTGGTGGCAGACATCCCTCAGCCATGGTTGTGCAGCTGCCTGTTAGAGGACTGTTGTTTTTACACATCAGTGAGCAGATAAATGCCGGCAGAACTAAAGAACCCTCTCAGAGTTGATCACACTCACCAGAACACCGTTGTTGGGGCGGTCATCCGATTCCCAAACCAGCTTCAGGCTGATCTAGTCTGTGTGTGGTGTGTCCTGTCTGAACGCAGCTCTTTTCAGATTCTAATCCTCTGTCAGCCCGACTACAGTGAGGATCAACTCAGAAAAACAACAGTTTGAACTGTGAAGAGAATGTAGAAGCAGAGCTTTCAAAGTGAGTCTTCCGGCTCGAAATGGACACTCCAAAGGACGAGAGTTTCCATGTATCTTTGGTTCTCTTGGGGCTCAACACAAAAAATTAACACAACCCTCAAGTGTTTACAATGAAGATGACATTTTCTGAGACATTACAAAGACAGAAAACAGGCAGCTCTGGCCCAACTTCAAGGAAGGAACCAGCTGCCCCAATCAAGGCAGCCCAACGCTCATTTACTCTGGTGTTTTGTGTTTATTCTCCTAAGTATCAGAGAAATGAAAAACTTCCAAAAGAAGTTTTAGGAAAAGCCCAGAGCTGGATGAGCTTCATGTGTTTCTTGAATGTTTGAAAAGATAAACCTTTGATCCACTTGATCACTTGTTTAGCTTTGAGTGTTTTTTCATAATGTGAACGCACGGGCAGCCACATTTACGTGCACATTTGTGTGATTTGTGCACAGACCTGAACCTCATGGACAAATTTGCATAAGAACACACATACAGCTGACGAAAGTATTCGGCCCCTTTGAACGTTTCAACCTTTTGCCACATTTCAGGCTTCAAACACAAAGACATAAACGTGTAATTTTAGTGAAGAATCAACAACAAGTGGGACACAATCATGAAGTGGAACAAAATTTATTGGATATTTCAAACTATTTTCACAAATAAAAGACTGAAAAATTGGGTGTGCAAAATATTCAGCCCCTTTCCTTTCAGTGCAGCAAACTCTCCAGATGTTCAGTGAATAATCCAGTTTCGCCTTAAATGACTAGTGATGATAAATAAAATCCTCCTGTGTAATCAAGTCTCCATATGAATGCACCTGCTCTATGATAGTTTCAGAGGTCCGTTTAAAGCGCAGAGAGCATCATGAACAACAAGGAACACACCAGGCAGGTCCCAGATACTGTTGTGAAGAAGTTTAAAGCTGGATTTGGATACAAAAAGATTCCCAAACTTTAATCATCCCAAGGAGCACTGTGGAAGTGATAATATTGAAATGGAAGGAGTATCAAACCACTGCAAATCTACAAAGAACGAGCCGTCCCTCTAAACTTTCAGCTCAAACAAAGAGAAAACTGATCAGAGATGCAGCCAAGAGGTCCATGATCACTCTGGATGAACTGCAGAGATCTACAGCTGAGGTGGGAGAGTCCGTCTATAGGACAACCATCAGTCATAAACTGCACACATCAGGCCTTTATGGAAGAAAGGCAAGAAGAAAGCCACTTCTTAAAGGCATCCATGAAAAGATGCGTTTAAACTTTGCCACAAGCCACCTGGGAGACACACCAAACATGTGGAAGAAGCTGCTCTGCTCAGATGAAACCAAAGTCCAACTTTTTGGCAACAATGCAAAACATTATGTTTGGCGTAAAAGCACAGCTCATCACCCTGAACACACCATCCTCACTGTCAAACATGGTGGTGGCAGCATCATGGTTTGGGGCTGCTTTTCTTTAGCAGGGACAGAGAAGATGGTTAAAATTGACGAGAAGATGGATGGGGCCAAATACAGGAACATTCTGGAAGAAAACCTGGAGTCTGTAGAAGACCTGAGACTGAGATGGAAATTTGTCTTCCAACAAGACAACCATCCAAAACATAAAGCAAAATCTACAACAAAAATAAACATATCCAGGTGTTAGAAGGGCCAAGTCAAAGTCCAGACCTGAATCAATCCAGAATCTGTGGAAAGATCTAAAAACTGCTGTTCAAACGCTCTCCATCCAACCTCACTGAGCTCCAGCTGTTTTACAAGGATGAATGGGCAAAAATTCAGTCTCTCGATGTGTAAAACTGATAGAGACAAACCCCAAGCGACTTACAGCTGTAATCACAGCAAAAGATGGCGCTACAAAATATGAATTTACGGAGGCTGAATCATTTGCATGCCCAATTTGTCCGTTTTTTTAATTTGTGAAATAGGTTTGAAATTTCCAATAAATCTTGTTCCACTTCATGATTTTGTCCCACTTGTTGATTCTTCACTAAAAATTACAGTTTTAAATCTTTGTGTTTGAAGCCTGAAATGTGGCAAAAGGTTGTAACGTTCAAAGGGGCCGAATATTTTCACAGGGCACCAGACTTTGTGTTTGGTAAAATGATGGACATGCAAATTGTTTGACTCCCTGATCTAGAGGAGTAAAGATGAGTCTCCTTCCGTTCTGCTCCGCTTTTATATTTTTAATGTGAACTAAGATGTGTTTGAAAGTCTTTTGCTGTTGCGTTCCATTTTGTTTAATAACTGTCTTTCTTTTAGTTATTGTCTGGTTGAAGCAGCTGAGTATTCAAGAAAATGTCTCATGCAAATATTTTAAATTAAAAGAACAACAGAAAACTAGTGTAATAACAAACGGCAGCTTTGTGCACAGAAAATCACTTTATGAAAACAGCTTTGTAAAGGGAATATTCCAATGAACTTAAAAACTCCAAACAAACAGCATTTCTTTATTTGTGCTTATTAATTCCACATTTCAGTCCGGTTTTAAGAGCACTTACCTGGTGAAGAATACCTCAGAGGTTTAAATAAAAAGAATAAATGATCAGAAAAATGCATGTGAATTCAGAACCACACAAAGAAAAAGGAAAGTTTGTACAACACTCACAAAAACGGAATCCAGGCTCCTTTTCCAAAGGCCCTATTTCTGTGCTACAAATTTGGTTTTGCCCTTGTCCATGAAGAGGTTCTTTAGCGATCCCTTGGTATTTTTTGTCTCTTTTCAAATAGTTTTCTTGCAAAAAATGAGCTACATTTTGTTTACATTAAGAACTATTATAAATTCAAGAAGTTTTTTGCAGTGACTGCTTGACTGGCTGACCTTCTTGATCTTGTCTGTAATCACAAGTATGTCAGTTCGGCAGCTTTTCGGACTCAAACAGCAATAACTTTCAACAGCACAGTGCAGAATTGTTAAGGAAGAAAAAAGAGCCTATTTAGAAGCTTATGCATAAATACAAACAAAGTGTTGTTGCCCCACATTTTGACAATAGATTGTTGTTTATTTTGAAAAGTCCACATTTCCTGTTTAATAATGTTGAACTGAATGCAGCGTTCATTCAACAGCACTTTTCATTCAGTTTACATTTTCCTGGGATTTTAAGGAGCTTTTGTCATAACAAGCATGAACTGGAACAGCATCTCTTAAACAAACACTGAGAATGCAAATAAACATCTCAGTTTGACCTTGGGTTGAGAGTGGCGCCCCTACCCTCTGCTTGTCACTCCAGCCTTTGATTGGCAGCTGATCTTGGTCCACCTGGCTGGAAGGTGGCTGCTCCCCTGGGGTCCTGCTCTCCTCCATTTCACAGATCTCTGAGCTGGTACCTGGGGTTGGGGAGGAGATAACACCAAAGTGTCTTATTCCACTTGTCGAAAGCCAACACCCACTGGGCCAGAGTTTTCATTGGCCATAGATGAGTACCTGTCAAGGCCTCTTCTCCACCAGCCAGGTTGCTCGTTACGATCTGGCGGATGCGAGTGAAGATCGGTACTGCCGTGCCTCCAGCCTCCTCTTTATGTACTTGAAGTGTCAGACTTCTCTCTCCTGAGCTGTCCTCAGAGTGAAGAAGAGATCCCTGCAGCTTCTACATTCCCAATGAGGATTAAGTGTCCCACAATTCAGACAAACCAAAACAGTCTCATGCAGAATACAAGATAATACATTCTGATTCCGGTCTGTATATATTCTTATTATTGCAGCCTATTCTGTGTGAGAGAATGGGCTCTCGTACTGCAGGAAACATTTTATTTTCACATTGAAACTTTAATCATGTCACAGAGTTTGTTCCACAAGTATACATATTTAAAAATAAAAAGTCTAGATCAAGTCAAAAAACAGCTTTATTCTTTAATTAACAGATGAAAGAACAAAATTCCAAAACCTTCTTTAAAAAGTTTGATTTAAGCAGACCTAAATCATTTTACTCAATTTAAAATGCTTCTTTTCAAGCAACGTCTCTGTTTCGGATTTCTGTTCTGCTGAAACTTTTGCTGCTTGTTTGTTTTCAGCTTTCTGGATTCTTACCGAAGGCAGTTAGTGTAAATCCGTCACCTAAATCTGATCTCAAATTGAAAAAATATATTCTCCAATTGCTCTGCATCATCATGATCTGATTTAATATGCCCTCATCCACACTTTTGCAACTAGATTTTACCTGCTGCATTATATTGAACTTGAATCAAGTTCATAAAAAATACTTTTACTTAACGTGATTTTCTACACTAAAATGGGGTTTCTTAGCAAGGATTCATGTTCTCCAAGAGTTCTTTATGGCATCCAATTGATATATCTACTCCAATGAAAATGGTGTTTTTGTATGGGGGACATATGTAAAGAAAATTAGTCTTAAACTGTGTTTTTGAGTATTTCTTTATTCAAATTGTTGTGAATGAGGAGCAGATGAAAAAATGCTGTTTGAAACAGCTGGTAGTTATTACATAAAAGCTACAATCAGTGGGCCTACGTCTCCCTGCTCCGCTGCAATTCTGATGCATTAGATCCACACACGCCTTTGTTTTCCTCGTCTGAGCTGGAATATGGATCAAACTCTACGGCTGGACAGCTACAATATTTCTCTCCATTTTGTTGCACTGAGTTAGGGTTGGGAGGGGCTGTAGGGAGAGTGTAAACACAGGGATGATGGGAAACGAAGGAAAGTTAAAGGCACATTCACACCAAACACGATTCGCACAGCCAATTTGCGCATCCCGCCTCTCCTTCGCCGTGTGGAGAATTCGCTGTTTGCGGTGTGTCAAAAAAGGTGTTCCCTAAGCTCACCACCTCGGCCACGTGTGGGAGGAGCTAGGAGCTAGTGTTTGTAGCCTGATTGCTACATGGAGCTAGCAGCTAATGTTTGTAGCCTGATTGCTACATGGAGCTAGCAGCTAATGTTTGTATCCTGATTGCTACACGGAGCTAGCAGCTAATGTTTGTAGCCTGATTGCTACACGGAGCTAGCAGCTAATGTTTGTATCCTGATTGCTACACGGAGCTAGCAGCTAATGTTTGTATCCTGATTGTAACACTGAGCTAGCAGCTAATGTTTGTAGCCTGATTGCTACACGGAGCTAGCAGCTAATGTTTGTATCCTGATTGTTACACGGAGCTAGCAGCTAATGTTTGTAGCCTGATTGCTACACGGAGCTAGCAGCTAATGTTTGTATCCTGATTGCTACACGGAGCTAGCAGCTAATGTTTGTATCCTGATTGTTACACTGAGCTAGCAGCTACTGTTTGCAGCTTGGTTGCTACACAGAGCTAGCAGCTAATGTTTGTAGCCTGATTGCTACACGGAGCTAGCAGCTAATGTTTGTATCCTGATTGCTACACTGAGCTAGCAGCTAATGTTTGTATCCTGATTGCCACACTGAGCTAGCAGCTAATGTTTGTATCCTGATTGCTACACTGAGTTAGCAGCTACTGTTTGCAGCCTGGTTGCTACATAAAGCTAGCAGCTAATGTTTAAGTGTCATTGCTACATGGAGCTAGCATCCAAGGTTTTTAGCCTGTTTGCTACACAGAGCTAGCAAATAATTTAGACTGATTGTTACATGGAGCTAACAGCTAAGAATTTTAGCCTAATTGCTACACCGAACGGTATCTTCTGACCTTATTTACAATGCATGGGAGACACAGATGATGTTTAGAGATCAGGTTTTTTTTTAAAGAGCTCTGCAAAAACATCAGTGATCACGTCTCTATGTTTGGGTTCATAAGAACATTTATTCTAATTTTAGCTCCAGTGAGTTTCTGTCCTGCTGCTGTGTCTGATTGACGGTCGCTTCTGCGGTGTTTCCGTCTCTCTCTGACCGAGTTCAAATGCTTACTGATGCGTATTAACATAAGAGGGCAAAAATAAAAACAAGAATAAAATGAGGGAACCTTTTTTATTGTTGTCTCAATGATAATAAGGAAAAATATCATATAGTTCAGGAAGTCTGAGCAGACTGCTTTCTCATCCAGCAGCGGCCCTCTGTCTGGCCGTGAACTCCTCTCACAGGACCTGGCATAGTGTGTGTCCACTACAGCTCCATAGGTCCTGACAGACTCTCTAGAGTGAACCCGCCTTCACCCAACAGTAACCGGGACGGGATCTGGAAACCCCGCTGCCCAGAAAGGGATCCAAAAAATGTATAGAAGTTCGGGAGAACTTTGGATCGATCCACCATATTGGATGTTTTTTTCCCTGCTGTCACTGAAATCGTCACGTGCCTGAAGTTGAGTCCCTGATTGGTTGAGGAGGCGCAGCCACCTCCCTAGAGTTCAGATTTCTTTTAATCCTGGCCAGCTGCTCTGTTCGCGACGCAGAACCACAGTTCGTGTCTAAACCATTGACTTTACATTGAAATTGGCCGCCTCTGCCGCATGAATCGCATTTGGTGTGAGTGCACCTTTACTCTGTGCCCAGTCCTGCCTACAACTCAGAGGTGAACATATAATGAACTGCTGCACTGCACAAACTATATTCTAGAAAACGACTAGAAAAAAAGTCTAGGAAAAGCTTTTTCTAATGTTGTCTACAAACTGCATCATCATAATGAAAAGACCATGGGGAGCACTTTGAAAATAGATCAAAAGATGATCAAAGTGAGACTTCATTTACAGGTGAACCATTTAGCTTTCATCCTGCATCATGAGACTCCTAAGTCTTTCCTACATTAAAGTCTCACTCCGATCATCATTTGATCTAGTCTCAAATCCTTTCTAGTGGTCTTTTAATTATGATGATGATTTTAGCCAAAATTAAAAAACCTGAGTGATTTCTAGGATATTGTTTCAGAGAGGCAAGAGCCCATGAGAAATTCACTTTTGAGTTGTGGGCGAGACTGTTGGCGTAACCCTCAGATATCCCATCATTCCTTTTCTTAAACTCTGTCCTGCTAGTGTCTACAGTCCATCACAACCCCAGCTTAACATTAGCGACATTCACGGATCTATATGTCTGCACGTGGATGCATCATAATGGAGCGGAGCAGGATGACTTTGGCCCGCCTGCATCTTCAGCTTCTCTGGCACAATCATCGTATAGGAGAACTGGACTGAACGAGAGTTTACTTCCCTCTCCCGTGAGATGAAGTCAATTCAGTCGCCATTTTTGTTTGATACAGACATGGTCCTTTAGAGCTAGACAGCATCAGTAAGCAATTCAATTCAATTTTTCAATTCAATTCTATTTATATAGCGCAATGTGACAGCCATAGCCGTCTAATTGGACTGATACCAGTATATTTTAAGAAACAACAAAAAAATCAAACATGTAAAAGAAACCAATAGCTGGTTGTTAACAGACAAAGCTGAACAAACATCTCTGCCCTTACACCCTCCTTCTCTGTGAGGAAAAAGCAATGATTAAACCAAGTGTAACGAGATCAGATCTGTGTTTTTAATTACACAAAAAGGACAAAATATTGGTTCCTAAGTTTCTTTCCCCCTGTATCCAGTGTTGGTAGCCCCCCCCCCCCCCCCCCCCCCCCCCCCCAACCCAACCTCTGCGGACAGAACTATCTCATGTCCCTCAAACGCAGAAGGAGCTGCGACACGTTGTTTTTAAAGTGCTGATGCTTCTGGACTTTTTCTTAGCTCAGAGGACTATGCCATTAAAGAGGAAGTTCACAAAAAATCATCCAAACTAACCTGAATCACAGCCTCCAAGCCTGCAGAGCCCTGCTCCTCTTCACAACTCATCATTAAACTAACAAGGATCCAGGTCCCAAAAAACTGTCCAATGCTCCACAGCGTCGTGTCAATGAAGTTAGCAGAGTTTCGTCTAACAACAGGAAGCAGCTTGAAAACAAAAAACTGCAAGAGAAAAAAAACGTAAACACGTTTGATACTTTTCAAACCTGAGGAAGTTCGGAAAGTAAAAAGGCCATGTCAAATCACTGAGTCCAGTCATGTTGCCATGGAGACCGAGTACCTCCCCAACGTTACCAGGGTAATGGAAGGCTTGTTTAAACGTTCCCACAGTGAAAGAAGCTTCTGGATTCCAGAGGGTTAATGATCACACTGCAGCTCCAGAGGAGAAACTCACACTTTTATTTCAGGAACACCTTTATTTACAATAACAGTCTTAATGCATATACATTGAAAGAGATTTGAAACTTCATAACACAAAATTCAAACAATAAGCAAAGAATAGAATCGAACAGAATAGAATAGAATGGAACTTTATCAAACCCACAAAGGGAATACCAGTAAGTTAGGCAGTTAGGTAAAAGCTTGAAAATGAAGAACCTGCAGACAAGGCAACAAAGTTTTCCAATGCAAACACAATAATTATTGTATTTGCAGAAGTGGAGTAAACATCTCAGGACAGTCAGCATTAAAAGTCCATGAGGTTCATTCTACAGTAAAAAGCTCCCTCCACTGTGACGGATCCAGGAAGATGGTGCAGACTCCGCTGTAGAACCAAAGCCTTGGCAGGAAGCACTCCACCTCCCAGGTGTTGGATGCTCGGTTGTAGACCTCCACTTCTACACCATAGTCCCCTTCCATTCCTTTCCAGTGACCCCCAGTGACAAACAGCTTCCCACTCAAAGTTACAAGGCCACCGTTTTCATGGAGCGTGTGAACCTGCTGGACCTGCCGTCAGGGTACAAGAGAACTGTCATGAAAGTCAGACAGAAGTTGTCATACAGGAAAAAGTACACATTTTTCTGTAAACAAAAATCCTTGCTAACCTTCTGCCATATGTTGGCCTCTGGGTCATATGAGTAGACTTTCTTTGTGTTGTCAGCCACCAGATATATAGTTCCATCCATGCAGGTCGCGCAAGGAGAGGACAGATATTTAGGGATAAAGGGGGACCAAACACTAACCCAGCTATCTGTTCAGAGTAAAACCCAGAAATGATCAAACTTCATTTAACTTAAGGCAGTTTTTCAATACCTTACATAAACCAAACATAAGGCTTTATTATAATGATAACATCTACAAATGTAAACTATGTATTTTAGTAATCTCAGTAGATTAACAGAATCAATCAACCATCCATCCTATCTTTGGGTCCTTCTACTGTCCATGAGCGATAGGCATGAGGCCATTGAGGCTTTTGGATCATTACAGTACATTTTTAAACATTCCCTAATTTTGCTCAAACTTCCCATTTTCTAGGGCCATAACAATTAATCGATGAATCGATTTATCCAACCAGATTGATTCCTCTGAGGCAAGTTGTTAATCGAATAAAATCAATTGATCTATACCATTATGAAATCGTTTTAGAATTCCATGAATCGATGATAACTGATCTTGGAAAATCCCATTTGGATTGAGACATAGTAGGTTTATTTTACCATAAAGTAAAAACAATCAAGTTCATCCCAGCAAACAATACATATGTGATGCAGTAAAAAGTGATCAACCATCATTCCAGTCTAATGTGTGGAAACACTTTGAATTTACAGTCATGTGATCATCCAGTGTTGCTAGAATGTTCTAATAATGTTCCTTTGGATTATTCGGATGTGGAAAACAACAGTGAATTTAACATTTATTCTTGTTTACTTGTTTGTTTGTACACATATTTATTTACACTTGAGTATCTTGAAGAAACACAAGAATCTGGAAAACTTCACTGTTCAGTAGCAGGAATTTATCTCTGAGTCTCACTGTTGAAGTTTTATTGATTTTAGGTAAGTGAATTGGATCAAATCAAATAGTTCATAAAGAAACAATATTTACTATGAATTGGATCGGTAACTGCAAATCATGATATGAATAGAATTGCTGTTGCAACAAGGCATCACACCCCTTTTGTTTTCATCGCAATTCTTCTTTTTTTAGGAAGGTCATTATCTGTCAGCAGGAACAAAGTGCTCAGAGATCCTTACCAATGACAGGGTTGTAGCACTGCATGGTCAGTGCGTTGTACTTCACCGCACACGATCCGATGACATAGAGCTTCCCGTGGCAGGCTGTCGCCGTAAAGTTAGTCACATATTTCAAGGCTGGACATGTTAAGGTCCAGGTGTTGTTGTAAGGATCATAATGCTCAACCTCGACTCGCTCCGATGTTGTTCCTGAAGAGAGCAAATACTCAGAATTTATGAGACCGTGTTCTCTGAACAGTCACCATGCAGAAATATAATGGATCTTTCTTACCTCCAATAACATAAATCTCTCCATTGAGCGTGGCTGAAGTGTGGTTTGTCCGAGGCCGGAGCATGGGCGCCACAGTGACCCACCTCCCCTCCTTTGTGACGTACTTCCAGGTCTCTGTGGTGGACCACGTGTTAGTGTTTGAACCTCGGGAGCCTCCTGTCGGACAAGCAAAATAAATCAATGCGCATTCAAACATGGATGTGGGTTCCTTCAAAGCCAAATAAGAAACTTCATCAGCAATTCAGCATTTCCCTCCTGCTTTTTAAGGTTTTTTGTGATTTAGGAGCTTTACCCACCTGTAACATACACATCGTTGTTCAAGGACACCAAGGAGTAACCCCATTTATCCGGGTTGGGAAAGTTAGGGAGCTCATGCCACTTTTCTACAGGGAAGGATCATAAGATTCATGCAGAGTGAGATCAGCTACTTAGAAGAATGCATAAACACTGTTTCTGCCAACTGTGTTTATACATTCAATTCAAGTTGCAAACCAAATTTCTAGGACCATTTCAGTGACTCTGAGGCAGATTGAGATCAAGCATTTCTTACTTATCGCATAACCAAATTTCAGAAATCGACCAAGCCCTTCCTTCATCATGTCAAAAATGTTCAACTCCAACTGGAAAGGAGCTGGAATGATTCTGTTTCAACTATTCAATTCAATTTTCAATTCAATTTTATTTCTAAAGCCCAATATCACAGCAATAGGCGTCTCATTGGGCTTACATGGGTATTTTCAGAAAACAAAAAGTCAAACATTAAAATGGAAACTATAATAGCTAAAATAGCTGGTTGTTAAACAGACTAAGCTGGACAAACATCTCTGCCCTTAAACCCTCCTTTGTGACCAAAGCCAACTTTTGAACAAAACCCCAGAAGCTGTGTAATCCACATGAAGGATTTCCTTAAAACTCTGACTAAATCACACCTAAATAAACGCTGAACTTGAACTGTTTTTAAAAAGTCCTTACTTGTCTTTGTATTGTAGAAGGCACAGTTGGTGGACATTGATCTATGAAGCCTTGGGTCTCTGTCTTCATCTTCATCTGACTCCTCCTCATTATCGGACTCGTCCAGCGAACGGCCACCCATCACAAACAGCACTTCCTGCTGGTTTGGTTGAGGACTCTGAGAGCTGAGCTGATCAGAACTCTCTAAATCCATTTTCTGAAAAAGACAAAGATGCTCTTTGATTCTGAACTACAAAAGGTGAACACGTGTGACCTGACCAACCTGTCTGTGAATCCTTTCTACAAAGTCCCTGCAGCTGCTGCAGGCTTGAATCAGACTGTGCTTTAGCAGCTTGTCAGCCAGATAGTGTGGACCAAGTAAAGAGACACGTGAAAAAGTGAGGAGTTCAGGAAGGTAGCAGAGTCGAGACTCCTTCCGGTGCTCAACCCATTTTAGGATAGCTTCCACACAAGTGCACTCTGACCGGATTTGTAGCCCTTCATCAGACAAGCAGGACACCAGCTTGTCTTTCTCCATTAACAGAAACTCCTCATCCTGTTGAACGGCTTCAAAATTCTCCAGTAGGAAAGCCCATGCTTTGGCCACCACCTCCTGACAGCCATGGATCTCCCCAAACTCCAAGATCCCCAGGCAGTTGGTTGCATCAATTTGGTGCTGAAGGTAGCGGCTGCACACGGTTCGAACTGTCTGGAACTGCAGCTGGCTGGAGGTGCAGATCAAGCCCTCCACATTGCTCTGGTTGATTGTCAGCTTCCCTGTGTAGGCAAAGTCAAGCAAGCAGCCCAGAATATCAGGGTTGACATCATGAAGCTCCACGCGCGCAGAAATGCTCTCCACAAAGTCCCCTGAGAACATGGAGCGGAAATACAAGCTGCAGAGAGCCAGTACTCCCCGATGACAAGGGAAATCCTTCCCGCCCGCACTCAGAGTCACATCTACAAGTTTGGGGTGGGAGCAAAGCGAGCGCAAGCCTTCCAGGATGCTTTGAGGATGGGAGGACAGGCAGAAGTCCAGGTCATCCACATTGCGCACCATGTTCAAACTCAGCGTAGAGTCAGTGTAAACTCTGGTCAGCAGCAGACGTCAGCGCTCACCTGGGAGAGTGACAGCAGAGAAAGAACACACATTTTCAAAGGTGATCGGTGCAAACATTTAATACCTGCAAAGCAACAGCAAGACTTTGGTTGAAAAGGGGAACTTAATTTCATCACTATTTACAGAATATTCATGGAATTATTTCTGATAAAAGAAACCTAAAGTAGGAAACAGAAGATATTCTTTTCTTTCTATCATGTTTTGAAAGGGCTTATGTTAAAGATGGCATCTCTATTATTCTCTATTCTTATAAGTACTTCAAAACACTTATAATTACTAGTATGAGTTTATAATTGTCTACATCCTGCAGCTTACAGCAGTTATTTCCTGTAATTAAGTGTTGAGATAACATCAAAAGACCTGGAAAGAAACCAAAAAACTTACCATCACAGCCTAGTGCAGCCCGTGTGGCTCATCCCTCCAGTTAAACACAGTAAAAACTGATGGTAGCCGCAGCTTAGATCAACACGAAGAAGGGAACAGCACGGCAAACAGTCTTTGCCAAGTCACCGAGGTGGATCGCCTGACGCTCACTCTGCTATTTTTAGGTTGGAACAGTGACGCTGTTCTGAAGTCAGATTCCAAACAACAAGTCTGAGCCCTACAGCTGCTGTCAAGGAGGCCTTCAAGCTGCTAAAGAAGCAGAACCACACCGAAATAATACCTGAAAAAGGTTTCACTCAGACTTAAACAGGTGGGAGCTCCAGCCATCGCCATTTGCCACGTGATACATTCTTTTCTACTGTCTTGAACACATGTACCACCTAGTCCTGAGGATTTGTTGGAAATTACTGGTGTTAAAAGTTCAGGACATCCCATGAATAAATTGTGACAGAGTTTTAGCAAATAATAATTCTTAAACAATCCAAACTTCTGAAATGTTCATTTAATGTAAAAACAAATGGAATTAAATGATACAAAATTGTATTAATTAAAATAAAAAAATGTAATCAGAACATATGAGAAAAACAAGTAAACCAAGTGGCAAATCTGGTCAACTTTTTATGCCAAGTCCAAAATCTCCACAACTACAATGTACACAAGTAAGCGACTATTCAAAATCAAAAATTTCTGCTTCTTTCTCTTTCCAAAAAGCAAAACTCCGGTCAATATATTGACAAATGTCATCGTTGCTGAAACTGGAAAGGTCCGTTCCACCGTAGAGCATGTTCTCGTCAGGCGTGGGTGTCTGAACAATGACTTTAGGAACCTGTCGCACCTCCGGGAAGCTTTGCTTCGCAGTTTCTCCATGACCTTCGGATTGACCCGCAGAGTTTTCAAAGAACTTTGCTTTAATGTCTTCAAAGCCATCCTTCCACTCCCGGTTCTCTGCCTCAATGTCCTGAATGACAGCCTTATGGAAGTCCCGCACTGTCTCCCAGGGAAACTTACCCACCCGATCAAAAACCTCAAAACACAGCAAGTGCCTCATTTTGCGCTCATCTACTGGCAGGTCCAATTCCAGGATGTGGAAGTAACCAAGCATGAAAAGATCCAGAGTCAGGCTGTCGTAGTCAACAGGCACACCTTCCAGACGAGGTAAGAATTGCTCTGGGGAGAAGACCACCTTCTGCCGGTGGAGCCTGTAGAAAACACATTACAACAAATTATACACATTTACTAAAATGCTCCTTTGTCTCATTCATTTTTGTTCTCCGAGCTGTTTCTGTGCAGGTTGGCGATGCCTCTCCTGGGTGGAGCCCAGTCAGGGTGACTACATTACAATCAAAATCTGAAGCCGCTGCATTATGAGAGAGCTAGGTGCTCTGAAATACAGAGCCATTCGACCTCCCTGGGTCAACTCCTCTATTTTTTCTTGCTTCTAGCAGCTTATGGAAGTTTTCCTACCAGCATGGGGCTGCATCCTCTTTTGGGGCTTGTGAAGACATACCAGCACACCTGGAAGGGGCACAGTCTCAGACTGCTACGGGACCGGGAGAGGTTTACTGCAAAGGCTGATCGCCATGAGGTCACTGCTCCTGTGCACAAGGTGACAGTGTGGCTCTCCTCCGCTGACATGCTGCTAAAGGGAAGTAGCTAGGAAACCGCATCCTTGCCATACTGGACCCTAATCTATCACTAAAATGATCAACTGTGATCAACTCCTAATGATCAACATGCGTTTAACCCGTGGTCTTCACAGTGGACAAGCAGGGAAGGGCTTCTTCTGTTCAGCTGTTTTCTAGCACATGTCCACCACCTATAGTTGGAAGAGACCTGGTTCAAAATGTCAAAGTGGTGCAATCTGGTAAACCTTGCTTTTTCCATGCTTTTTCTTTAACAGTTCTTTTAGTTCTTTTCTGATATATGAAAGACTCCAGTGGAGATTCCAGCTGGGAACAAGCCACAATGATTCAATTCTCCTCCATGATCATTTTGAGGAGATCAGGTAGCACTTCAGTGAATAAAAGGGAGGTCATCCATAGATCACTACCAAATCCAAGTCTCTGACTGATCAAAGTTCAGCTGGTTTAACCTTTAATAGCTTGTTCTGTGGCCATAGAGCCCTAAATGGTTTTGGTTGTACAAACTTGTGCAGCAATGTGTGAAAGTGAGAGCTTGAAACATGCTCATATACATATAAGCGCGTTTGCCTTTTTGGAAGTGGTCGCTCAAACACAGGTCGGTGTAAATGTACGGCTTTCCATTTTTGCTTTTTATCTGGTCAATATGAGTCACTCTTATACAGGAGTGGGCAACGAGAGCTGCATCCCTGCCTGTTTTCCAACATGCCCTGCTTTGCTATGTTGTAATTGGCTGGACACACCTGATCCAGGTAATCAGCCATAGTAGGGCACAGATATGTGGAGATCATGCAGACTGACCAGAACTTGAGGCCTGGAGTTGACCACCCCTCCTCTATATAGTCCAGGGCTGTGTAGAGAAGTCAGTCCTTAGCAGTTGGATGGATGTGACTCACCACTGATCCTCTGGACAGGGGTGGTTCAGCAACAATATCAAACTTATTGTAAGAATCACCTTTGAGGGCAAACTTTCAAAACGAGAAAACCACTGCCTTCCCCTGACCCATGAGCACTGTTAGGAAATTACAACTAGAATTCCATTTGACATCATTTAAAACAATAGCAGAGGTTCATTTAATAGGCGACACTGACATGAGTGATGCAGAAGTTGTTTACAGCTTAGTAGCTGCTTGGCCTTACCTGCGGATCTGCCTGGAAGGCACACTGGAAATCATTTTCCTCCAGTTTCCCATCATCTTATTGACAGCACTTCTCTGCTTAAAGAAATGTCCAAGGGAACTGTTCATCATCTTGGACTGGGCGCTGTCTGTGCCTTCCACACAGCCAGAGGAAGAGTGGTTGGCCATCTCTGTGTTTCCTGTGTTCATCTTTGTCTCCTCAGCATCCCTGCTCTTCAGCGTCACCACGTAGGCAGATTTTTTCCAGTGGCCTAAAAACAGAACAACAATCCGCTCCTTCCTGAGACTGGTGGTTTCCTGAACATCTACAACGCTTTCATCATAACTGATGCACGAGTCACTGGGCTGGTCCGGTTCTGAGACCGCCTTGAACACTTTGGAGAGTTTGACTGACTCTGTGCCTTCACGTTCCTCTGCATATTCTAACACGGATGAGTTCTGCAGTTCAAAATTTGACTTTAGAGTCCTCACAGACACTCCAAATTGATGAATTTCCTCCTCAATGCTCTCCCTGCGCACTCTGGTGGAAAACTGTCTGTCTGGTGCCTGAGAGAACACCGTTATAAGTTCGGTGTTGGGCATCTTGCAGTAGGGCTGGTCTGTCAGGTTGGTCATGAGCAGCGACATGCTCTTCACAATACCAGAGATACGGCCACACCACACAGGCAGGGGAACCTGACTCTTGAAGTTTCTGAACTGCGTGTTGACAGTGATATTGACTATAGGGGCCGGGAGGATGTGTCTCAACTCCTCAGCCAGCCGAGCCAGTTCCAGCTCATAACCTTCACAGTTCCTCTGCATGGAGACACTGGCAATCTGCTCTTCCAGGTAGATGAGGTCATCTTCTGTCAGCAGTTCACCAGACGGACCCAGGATGGCATTGTGGGCTTGCGAGTACCTCCAGCTGACTTTGACATATCTGTTCCCATTTTCCTGCAAAAGAGGAAACAATCAGCTGGAAGATAAAAAGTTCAGCATCATTTTAACAGACAAACACACAGAGCTGTTTCTACATGAGAGAGAGATTAATAACACAGAAAACTAGAACTCCACCAATCCCTCAATTAGTTATTTCATACTTTAACCTCTTTCCTTTCTCAGAGGTTATTGTGTGCTTTGTTTGGACCTCATTTTCTGGTAAAGGTTGTTAAATGTTCTTGTTTTTTTTGGATATTTAAAATTTTCTGGATTGTTAATTCTAATATGTGAGTAAATTGGAAATGAATTATAATTTCTTTACATTCTTGCACCCTTTGATTTTCTGCTCAGTCAGCAGCATTTCCTTATTTTGTTATTTGTTGGATCACATGTAGCATACATTCAGCACAACATTGTTTGAACCAGGCTGTGCAATGTCACAAGTGGGATAAATACTAGATTAGAACACCTTCTGGTGAGAAATTTTGGTTCCAAAATGATGCTGGAGGTATAATTGTTTTATTTAAAACTGATGGAATATCAATATTTACTTATCCACACTAAAAAATCTGGTCATTTAGTGTGTTCCCTGAAGTCAACTGACATCCTTGTTTTCAACCCAAACACATGAAATAACAAAAGTAACTAACTCTTGAAGTTGACCTCTTCACATCATGTCTGAAAAAAATCTAATTTTTACAGATGTTTATCACAACAGATCAGCATAATTCAATGACAGTCTTTATCTATCACATCCATCCACTAGACCAGTGTTCCCTAAACCTGGTCCTTGGGGAACACTCTCCTGTATTTTTTCAATCCAACCGTGCTCAAACCTACCTTTGCTGACTGCCATGGTCAGGCTTCAGCAGAGCCGGATGATAAGCTGAATCAGATGTGCATAAGCAGGGAAACACGGAAAACATGCCGGACAGTGTGCTCCAAGGACCAGGATTGGGAAACACTGCACTAGGACCTGTACTAAAACAGTACCTTCCTCCTTTGATCTTCTTCATCCAGCAGCCGGGCCTGCAGCTGCCTCACCATGACCTGCCGCTTCCACTCAGCAATGGGAAGGCCCCTCTCATCGTGCGTGGGCACCAGATAGTCGATGTCTGACAGGTTGGCCTCCTCAGTGGGTAGAACCACCATCTTGTTCTGCAGACACATCCAAGTTATCTGCTTTTTTATCTAAGCAATGCAACACAAACTATAGCTGGAGTTGCAAACATACAGCTTGTCCTGTGAAGACTCCTGACATCCCAGAGTCTTTCAGAGCTTTAATGGACTTCATGTCACCAAGCAGTTTCTTTTCAGCCAAGGCGTTTGTGTTTGGAAGCTGGGCCTCATCAGCAGATACACTTTGGTTGCCCCTGGTTGTCTGGTACTGATGGAAACCTTTAATAGCTGCAACAGCAATCACAGGTGGAATCCATCAAGATGTACAGATGTAGCCTTTTGTAATTCAAATGGAGCTGTGTCCCACCAGAAGCTGCTGCTTGAACTTCCTCGACTCTTCGGACTGCACGCCTCCCAAGCTGAGCAGGTGAGGACGAGGATGGAGGAAGCTGGGGGTACTTTGCCTGCGGAGAGTCCTCACACTCAGGCTGCTGATTTGGACAAAAAGATTTGTCAACTCAGTTATTAGTTAGAAGCAAAAAAAAAAAAAAAAAAGCTTTCTTCAAACCTGAGCTTTGCTAACCTTCAAGCTGTCCATGAGCGTGTCCCTTCTGGTCTTAGTCAGGCTGCAGTAGTAGTCTTCCTCACTATGTGGCACAGACGGTCTCGCCTCCACCTCCTCTAGAGCGGCTCTCTCTGAGCAGGTCTGCAGTTGGAGATAATGATGAAGATTTCGCTTCTTTCTGCACAGATGGTTTCATTGCTATTTACCTGTAAATCCCCTCAGTAAGTGCATGCTATCATTTAGGCTTTTAGATGGAAATTCACGATTTAAACAGAAGGTTTGAAAAACAGGATTGTTTTTAAACTGATGATGTATTCAGACTGGAAATGGATATTGATCCGGACTGAGTCCACTTAATTTGGTCCGGATGGAGTCCAGAACCTTGCTTCTGGTCTGTATTCAGACTGACGTCTACCCAATATTTCTGTTTCAAACCAAAGCAAGTAAACAAAACCCTGTGACTAAAGATCTCTTCAACCATTGATTAGGAATTACGAGGGCGGGGCAAAGCAACAAGAGGCAGACATTATAGAAGTCTTGTGCTTTGCAATCCTCGTCAGCTACCATCCTCTATATTTCACTGGTCAACTTTAAACGTCTGTATCAGGGTGAGGTGTAACGCTTGTTACTGCTGCTTTGGTACGGCAGAGGCCTCCTGCAAGATGGTTACTGAGATGACGTCGGCCATGAAGGTACTGACTGTGGGAACAGGAGCAATGTGCCTCACGTTAAAAGTTGTTTTAAAGAGCCTGCATTCATCAGACCACACTTCACTGAGTTGCTGTGATTCATTGTTGTGTGTTAAAGTATTGCTTTTAAGAGAATTCTGTTAAGGAACTACAAGGTAGCGTCTAAGATGACATTGCATCACTGCTGTGTACTTGTGGTGCAATGAGACACAGAAAAGCATCTACGAAACATTTTTTCTTCGTTAAACAAATGTTCTAACAAGTAAACAGTTGGACCATTTATTCTGTTTGACATCACGACTGCTTTACATTTGTCCGGGGCTCATTGGTTGCCATATTCCTAATATGTTTACACCATGTGACCACCGGCCACGGTGAACTTCTAAGATTCTGAGGTTTGCAAAATTAGAAAAAAATGCAAAGTAATATGATAGTAAAAGCCTGAATTAAAATCAGACAAGATAAAACTGATCAATCACAAAATAATAACTGAGTAGACACTATGTATAAAAGTTTTAAAAGTAGTATGGGTGGATAGTAAAGCAGGGCTTGAATTGCAAAAAAGCAACTCAGACTGACTTTGTTTCCTGCTGTGTACAGACTTCAGACCGTTTGTTTATCGGCAAAAGAGACACATCAGAATGCCACAAATCGAGCTTCAGTGCAGGCAAAACATTCAAAGACCGGAAGATGTCCAGCAGCTCCAGAGGATGCAGGATATATGGAAACACTTAGGCTCCTTTTAATGAATGAGCATTCTAATGTACTCCATATCAAATTCAGCTCTCTAAGGACATTATTAGTAACTTAAAACATCAAAGCCAGGCTTAATATGCTGCTGCATGCAGTTGTGCTTTATGTCCATGAGGTGGTATGTGCCTTTTCCTTTCACACGGCACTTTGATATGGAGCAACATGAACTATGCAGTAACACTGCTCAGGCGGAGCAAGAAACTTCCCAGAAGTTGTGCAATCCACAAACAGATAAACAAGAAGAGAGCTGGGAAAAGGATCCAGATCCTTTGTGACCCTTCTCATAACAGTTCAATGTCCTTCATTAGACTCACTGGCAGGGGATCATTTGGTTTTCATCAGCCCCTCTGTCCCAGTTGCCTCGTAGTTACTGATATTCTAACCCTGGCTTTGGCTTGGAGCCACTCGTCCTCCACTGAAGAGCTCACACACCCTGATCGCTACAGATTAACAGTCAAGATCTTAAAAACAGCTCAGCGCTGCTGTCCCTTTGTCCCACTGAAAGCAGCAGCAACCCCTGGCCCCGGCCGGAGCCCCGAGAAGGATAAAGTATTGCAGAACTAACGATGCACTTCAAAACCTGCCTGCTGATCCTTCTTTCTGGAGTCACAAAAAAAAACTGACTCCACAAGAATTACACCTGCTGGTGGTAATAAACTGCAAAGTGCAGCGTATCCAGCACGGGAATTCTGTAGTGTCAATACAAGTCCACTCACGTGACACTCGGGTTTCCTGCAAGCCCAACATCTGACAACCACAGTTTTGCCAATGTCTTTGTAGATGTGACTCTCGGAAAAAGAAGATTCTACTAAAGTCAATAATGACACAATAAAGTACAACCATGTGTCATAGTTAGACCTGACCATGAGAGGCAATAACTGGACAGACGGACGGTAAAACTTTGCCAAAACTTTTGCCAGCTGTAGTTTCTTCAACAGAACCTTTTTATGTCTTGCAAAAATATTTAGTTGGAACCAGATTTAGAAAAAAGTCATCAAAGACATTCACACAAAAAGAGCTTGAACAATGAACGGCTCACGAGATCCGACAACACAGAGAGGGATCGACCTGGATCTGTCTCACCTTAGACTCCCACCGTGAAACCGCTGACACTCCCCAGGCGTATCCAGGTAAGACCATGAATGAGCCCCTACCTGATCTACCTGTGGTTTAACTCCACCTACAGCATCTCCACCACTGGCTGTGAGGCTGTTGGGCGATAAACTCCGAATGGAGAAGCTGTTAATAATTAATTGAAAGGATAGGATGGCCAGTAATGTCACTAACACACGGACAAACTAATGGTCGTGTCGCAGCATGAAGGGAAGTATCAATGGAAGATTGGAAAACAGACACTTTATTCATGAATGCTTTGTTCCAACAGGATCTCTGAAGAGACGTGATCTCAGCTCCCAAAAAGGATATTAGCATCAGCTACTGACCCATGAATCAAACAAAGAGTCAGACCGGAAACCAAAGTAACGTGTAAAGTAAAAAATCAATCTTTAAAGTTCAAGCTTATTACCTAAAAGTGTCTAAAGAATGGAAGTATGATGTGCAAGAGCTGAGAACCGTTCTGCGAGAAATCCTGCTAACAGTGGTGTAACAGTACATAAGTCAGCGTTTAGGCTTTAAAGCCAGATTTAATACTGTTAGACCACTTGGCTACTTCTGTTGTACACCGAGTCACCAGAATAAATGCCAATCTAAATATGGGGTGGCCGTGGTGCAGAGGTAGGTCGGTCGACCTCTGATTGGAAGAATGCAGGTTTGGTTCACACCTTGCCCACCCATGTGTCCAAGCGTTATGGGTCGGTATGGGTTGGTGCCAGTGTTTGTCAGTGGAGCTGCCATCAGTGTTTGAATGGATGAATGGGACTGTGGCGCTTTTGGGTCTTCTAAGAAGGTAGGAAAGCGCAACACAAGTATACGCCATGTTACAAATATCACTTTTAAATCCTCATTTCTCTCTTGGAGGAAAATAGGTATTGACACCCACCAGTCCAAATCCAATGTCCAGACAAGACTATGCCCTGCTATAAGAGAATCAACAATAAGTAAAGCTGGGGAAACAAAATAAGAGAAGCTCTGCCCCTTTGTCCAACAAGGGCTTATTTGACTAACAGCGTGCTACCCTGAAGAGTCTGAAATGTGGTTTGTTTGTTATTGGAACCATCAGAACCAAGAAGATTTGTTTCTTCTGTTTCGACACACAAAACTTCAACAGAGTTCCTCCTTTTCTAATGTTTCTCTGCCAATCTGCAAAACGTGTTTATTTAATCAATGTCTAGAATAAACAAGAGAAAGTATTAACTCTGGAGTCATGATGCTGTCCAAAAAACAAAGGCCCGACTGAATTCCAACATGTTTTCTGAAGTTCTGCCTTATTTGTAAACTGTTAGAACATTGTTGTTCCTTAAAAAGGGATTTCTGCTTCAATTTCTGGATAATTATGCAAATAATCATGTCTGTTGTTTCTTTAAAACCCAAAAGAGGCTAAGATATTTGATTACTATGGTGTATACATTCAAGAATCCAAAATCATACACATTTGTGCTCTAACTGCCACTTGGAGGATGCGTTTCCTTTACTCAGACATTTGGACTTTTCTACCTACAGCACTACGGTCTCCCCTCTGAATGTGTTTGACGCATGTGTGCGGTGAAGCTGAGGTTTGTCGGACTGACCCTCTGCTGAGACGTGAGAAGAGGGTTGACAGAGTTGGACCTGTATGACCTCTCTGTGAGTGACCCCTGAGGCAGTCCTAGTGCATCCAGCCTCCTGCTTGGAAATGAGATTATCAGACCGACACTTCCTAGGCAACAAAACCTGAGACCTGCACTGCACTGTGCAAACATGAACCACCCATATAAATGTAATTAAGAAAAGTCCGTTACAAAGATATTAGAAGGATTCAATTCTGCTTTGATTGTACAGGTGAGCGCTTTGACTCCTTACTCTGATGAGTAACATGATACACTGGTGCATTTACCACCAAAGCTGCACATATTTCAGAGGTGACAGCCATTACACTTGCAGTCACTGGAAGAAAAGACATGACACACGCACAATCAAACATGTTTGAAGCCATGACATCCTGCTCTCCCGCTCCTCCGAGGGGTAGGGTTGCTGGTTCCAGGCATCACAACAGTGAAAATGCTGAAACTCAAGCTTGTGGATCCCATAACAGGCTGAGCGCCTCAGCCCTCTACCTGAGCCGCAGGAGGGGGTAACTGATAGGCCTTCAGCTGGCGGCGGCCTTGGCCAGGTCTGATGCTGCAGCGGCCCCTGCACTAATTAGCTCCATTGTTGGATGGATCATTTCTGAAGGTGTGGAGCCACGCCTCACTGCTCCACCATCATCAGCTCTTCGTGTATGAATGCTGCCCTACCCCCTTGACTTATTCATGCGTTCTTTGGGCCCACAGCTGTGGTTACTCTGAGCACAACAGAGTTTAGTCCACATCCCAGGAGGAGACTGGATCTGAAGCTTGGCTTCAGCCAAGCAGAGAAACTATCAACCCCAAAAGCTGAAACTCTGCTGCTGACTGTTATCCTATTATGATTCAATTTGGAAAAAAAACTGCAGCTCTCATCCATGGTAAAGGTGTTACAGCTAAAATATTCATTGCTTTAAGGAGCTCTGTGTTTCCTACACAAAGAAGCTAATCTCAGAGAGTCCTCTGTGGAAAACTGAGAGGGAAGCATCTCCTCCACGACTCACGCCATCACCAGGCGTGATGCCTTATTAACCACAGGAGCCTTTATCCTCTGTTTCACTCAGACCTTTGAGAGCAAAGCAATCAGGCAGAGTGGAAGAAAACAGCTCAACAAAGCCACAGGCTTGACCTAAAAAGAATACACGCAACAAATCTAGAACATGTATTCACTGAGCTTCCAAGACCTTCCAGATGTTTGTTGTTGATGCTCCCCATCTGCACTTTGAGTTTTCCATCAAGGCAAACAGCTGGTGATGACTCAGGAAGGAGAGGAAAAGTGCACAACAGTTCCTGAGCTGCAGCTCAGGAAGAGGGCTTACATTTTTCTCAATGGCACGGAGATATCTGGCACATTCAGAGTGTCCGCTGTACTCTGCCAGGTCTGCTGCTGTGAACCCATCAATGTCTTTATCTGCAGGGTTTGCTCCGTTGACCAGCAGGACTTTACAACACTGAGAGATCAAAAAGAACCACACGAGTCAGATGAATAAAGAAAGGTGTCCCGACTATCTGTTATGAAATGCTTTTTGAAGATAAAAAGTCAACCTCCAGCTCCCCATTCTCTGCAGCATCATGAAGAGGGGTGCCTCCCAGTAATCCTTCATGACCTTTGAACCCATGCACAGTAGCTTGTCCAAAATGCAACAATGCCCCCTGCTGGCAGCAAAGTGCAGCGCAGTTGCTCCTCCTCCATCCTGGAAAGACAAGCTGAGGTCAGTGCAGGTCGCCTGTCAGGAGAGCAAAGGAAGAAAGCATGAGGAGCCATTTATTCAGAGCATACATAAATCTGTCCCACAGCACTGACCAGCCACTCCACCACAGTCTGGTGGCCCATGTGAGCAGCGGCATGCAGGCAGGTCATCCCATCGTAGGCTCTCAGGTGGACATCAGCACCAAAGTCTTTCACAAGAGACTCCACGACATGAAGATGCCCTTCCTGACAGGCCAGGTACAGAGGGGTGGCGCCGGTCCTGGTCTGATGGTCCACACACCTGTGTCCAGACAGCAGCAGGATCCTGTTTTAGACTGACAGCTGGCGCCCTCAGCAATTGAACTGGACATGAAAACTAAAACCAATTCAAAGCTCCTCGAGCTACTTTAAAAAAGATAAAGACATATCTCCACTTTAAATGATGGAGACCCTTTGGTGATTCATAGATACAGCTCTGTTACAATCCAGAACAATGGGGAGTTTGCTCAGTGGCTTCGGATTTGAACCTGGGACAAATGGTCAGCAGAAAGCTCCTCAACCTATAAAGCTTCTGGTTTACCTGTTATACCTGACAGCAGGTCTGTCTGCAGCCAAGACACAGCATGAATCACACAAATGACCATGATGAACAGTCATGAGTCCAGCAATCTGTACAGCCCTGCTTTTCATGTCTCTGTGACATTTCAGTCGAGTCGGCAGAAAATAAAGGCTAATGAGTTAAGATTCAGTCTGTTGGTCTTTCCTTATGTAATTTACTGTGAAAAAGTGCAAGGAAACACTAAAGACAAATATAGTTTTCTCTCTCAGAAGCTGGCAGTCGCATTAACCTACACCCAGTTTTTCACGCACAAAGAAAATCATAAAGAGAAAAATAGAAATATAAAATGTGTTTGAGCTTAAAAACTGTGAGGATTTCATTACATATTTAAGAAAAAGATGAGAAAACATATGAAAGTTTCTTCTAGAGAATTCCACCACTCCAATAAATAAAAAAACAGCTCAGAAGAACATTGACTGACCGTTCTGTATCTGAATTTAATCTAACAGTCCAGCAGATGTTTAGTAACATGCTGAGTACTAACTCTGAGACCAGATCACATAGTTTCGGGAACTGTACCACTGGACTGGCGGACAGGGGTGGTGGTTCCCCTTTTCAAGAAGGGAGACCGGAGGGTGTGTTCCAACTACCGGAGAATCACACTCCTCAGCCTCCCTGGTAAAGTCTATGCCAGGGTACTGGAGAGGAGAGTCTGGCTGATAGTCGAACCTCAGATTCAGGAACAACAATTTGGTTTCTGTCCTGGCAGTGGAACTGTGGATCAGCTCTACATCCTCTTTAGGGTGCTGGAGGGTTCGTGGGAGTTCACTCATCCTGTCCATATGTGTTTTGTGGATTTGGAGAAGGCGTTCGACCGTGTGCCCCGAGGTGTCCTGTGAAGGGTGCTCTGGGAGTATGGGGTCCGGGGAGCCTTACTCAGGGCTGTCCGGTCTCTGTATGACCAGAGCAGGAGCTTGGTTCACATAGCCGGCAGTAAGTCCGACCTGCTCCCAGTGCATGTTGGCTGCCCTTTGTCATCGGTTCTGTTCATAGTCTTTATGGACAGAATTTTTAAGCACAGCCAGGGGCTGGAGGGGGTCTGGTTTGGGTACTGTAGGGCTCTACTTTTAAATTAATTTTCTTGTTTTATTTTTTATTTATCTTAGTTTACAGCGCTTTGTGTTAAATATGATTTCACGTATATTGCTATATAAGTGAAGTTTGATTGATAGAGAAACACTCTTCATTCTATTGGTGTTTTGGAGCATAAATTGTGAGTGAGTAGGAGTTAAGATGGAGGTGGATGATCAGTTGATCCCTACAGGGAGTCAGACAGGCATTATACATATATAAGCAAATAATTCAGCACACTGATTTGATGGAAACATTTCAAAGTTTCGAATATAGTAAAATCTATGTTTTTAATAAAATGAAGAGTGGCTGGAAAGCTCAGTTGTTTAAGCGTAGAACTGGCACACAGGAAACCAGAGTTTAATGCCCAGTGGGTGCAATGAGCAATTGATGGGGCAATTGGCATAATAATGGTGAGCTAATTAACACTACTGCCTACCTCAGAACATGTTAGAGACAATGAAACATATCATATCAACTTAGACGTGGATCAGCCAAACAAGTTCTGTGTCAGGTGCTGGGGAACCAGAGTACCTTGATGGAAAGTGGACTACTGAAACAACATGAACATCAAGGTTCTGTTGGAATGCTACTGCTCAAGTAAGAGAGAATATAATGGAGTGAAGGGATGTTTTGTAATTCGTAATCAAGGCTAGCTGCCCTGCTCAATGTTCTATCTTCCACCATTCTCGAAAGCAGACCCCTGTTGCAGCAACTCCAGTCGTACATGTGATTTTTGGCTAATTTAATGTATTTGTATTTCTTCTGTAGTATTATATTTAACAATGACATCAACAGAGCAGCAATGGTTTTTGTGAGCACCAAGTCCATTCTTTTACTTTTACTCATTCTTTCATTACTTTCTGTAACTGAGAGCAACATCCACAGCGGAAGCCCATTGTTTACTCACAGGACCTGCTGCTATCGCTGAATGAGCCTGGACTGCTGCCGGGAGCCAGGCATGAAGTTAAGGAGGAGACACAGAGGATGCAGGTCTGGTGTTAAGGTGAAGTCAAGGAGGAGGAGACACAAGTCTGCTGTGCTGGTGATCATCAGCAGTATGTGGGGGTGGCTGTGGTGCAGTGGAAAGGGCAGTCGGCCTGTGATCGAAGGATTGCAGGTTCGAGATACTGAACCCCACATTGCCTCTGATGGAAGGTTGGCGCCAGTGTTCGGCAGCGGAGCCGCCATCAGTGTGTGAATGGGACAGTGACTGTAAAGCACTTTGGGCCTTCAATGAAGGTAGAAAAGCGCTATATAAGTATACGCCATTGACCATTTACCATCAAGGCAAGCGTACGCCCTGTAGCAGACGAGCTGATGAACACCCAGAGGGAGATCCATGAATGCAGTTTTTTTTAGTTTCACGGAAATGGGGCTGCACTCACACATCCCAGACAACGTTGCAGTTCACAGCTTTGTGACAGCACGGGCGGACAGAGATGCAACTGGCTGTGGCAAGAAGAAAGGAGGAGGGATTGTGCTTTACGTGAGTTAAATGTGGTCCAATCCCAGGCAGGTATGTATTTATTCAAAAAGAGAAACTGAAATATCACATGGTCCTAAGTATTCAGACCCTTTGCTGTGACACTCATATATTGAACTCAGGTTCTGTCCATTTCTTCTGAAAATCCTTGAGATGTTTCTACACCTTCATTTGAGTCCAGCTGTGTTTGATTCTACTGATTGGACTTGATTAGGAAAGTCACACACCTGTCTATATAAGACCTTCCAGCTCACAGTGATGTCAGAGCAAATGAGAATCATGAGGTCAAAGGAACTGCCTGAAGAGCTCAGAGACAGAATTGTAGCAAAGCACAGATCTGGACAAGGTTACAAAAAAATATCTGCTGCACTCCCCTACAGGAGAGCGGGAGAGATTCCTGATTCCAGGTGGATTGTCTGTGTTTGGCCGTGACCTCACTCTGGTTCTTCCAGCAACCCCAGCAGTTTCCACAACTCCAGCTGGATGAAGCCCATCTGCTACACTATTAAAAGACGTTGTTGTTTATTTAAATAATTTAGCTGTTATCTTAACTTGTATCTGTTTATCAAGACATGACTTTGTTTTTTAGACGTATACTTGTTATTCAACCATGTTATTGTAGAATGAATTAAGCTCACTTTTTTTTAATAGTTCTAGTACATCACCTGTCCATCCGGGATTAAGGATCTCTCCTTCATGTGGGAAACCCTCAGGTTTCTCTGTCCCCACCCCAAAAACAAAAAAAAGATAGGGTTTTTCCTCACCGAGAAGGAGGGTGTAAGGACAGAGATGTTTGTTCAGCTTAGTCTGTTTAACAACTAGCTATTGTTTACATTTTTATGTTTGATTTTTTGTTTCTTGCAATATACTGATGTCAGTCCAATGAGACGGCTATAACTGTGATATTAGGCTATTGAAATAAAATTGAATTGAATTGAATCAAGGTTCTTAAGAGCACAGTGGTCTCCATAATCCTTAAATAAAAGATGTTCAGGACGACCAGAACCCTTCCTAGAGCTGGCTGTCCGGACAAACTGAGCTATTGGGGAAGAAGGGCCTTGGTGAAAGAGGTAAAGAAGAACCCAAAGATCACTGTGGCTGAGCTCCAGAGATGCAGTCAGGAGAAAGTTGTAGAAAGTCAACCATCACTGCAGCCCTCCACCAGTCGGGGCTTTATGGCAGAGTGACCCAACGGAAGCCTCTCCTCAGTGCAAAACACATGAAAACCTGAATGGAGTTTGTTAAAAAAACACCTGAAGGACTCCAAGATGGTGAGAAATAAGATTCTCTGGTCTGATAAGACCAAGATAGAACTTTTTGGTCTTAATTCTAAGCTGTATGTGTGGAGAAAAGCAGGTACAGCTCATCACCTGTTCAATACAGTCCCAACAGTGAAGCATGGTGGTGGCAGCATCATGCTGTGGGGGTGTTTTTCAGCTGCAGGGACAGGACGACTGGTTGCAATGCAGGGAAAGATGAATGCGGTCAAGTACAGGGATATCCTGGATGAAAACCTTCTCCAGAGTGTTCAGGACCTCAGACTGGACTGAAGGTTCACCTTCCAGCAAGACAATGACCCTAAACACACAGCTAAAATAACCAAGGAGTGGCTTCACAACAACTCTGTGACTGTTCTTGAATGTTCCAGCCAGAGCCCTGACTTAAACCCAATGGATCATCTCTGGAGAGACATGAACATGGACGTTCACCAACGTTTACCATCCAACCTGACAGAACTGGAGAGGATCTGAAGGAGGAATGACAGAGGATCCCAAATCCAGGAGTAAAAACTTGTTGCATCTTTCCCAAAAAGACTCATGGCTGTATTAGATCAAAAGGCGCTGCTACTAAATACTGAGTAAAGGGTCTGAATACTTAGGAACATGTGATATTTAAGTTTTTCTTTTTTTAATAAATCTGCAAAAATGTCAAAAATTCTGTGGGTTTTTTTTTGTCAATATGGGTGCTGTGTGAACATTAATGAGGAAAAAAATGAAATGATTTTAGCAAATGTCTAAAATATAACAGTGAAAAATGTAAGGAGGTCTGAATACTTTCCGTACCCACTGTAAGTACTTCCATCAGATGACTCACAACAGCAGAGGCTGCTGCTGACGTCATCAGCTCCACTATCTCCTGTCTGCAGACGTAACAGCCAAATGCTCTCAAGATCATTACTGGGGATTTTAATCATGCAAACATCGACAGAATACAGGTCTACGCCACTCGGGACAATAAGACTCTGGACCTACTGTATACTAATGGTCTGGATGCATACAGTGCCACTGCACTTTCCCCACTCGGCAGGTCAGACCATGACCTAGTCCTGCTCACACCAAAATATTTTCCTCTTACCCGCTGGCAGCCTGTGTTCACAAGGAGTGTGAGAAAGTGGACACAAGAGGCTGAGGAGGCCCTGCAGGACTACTTTGAGTGCACTGACTGGGATGCACTCTGCCAACCGCACTGGGAGGGCATTCATGATATGATGGACTGCATTACCGAAAACATCAAATTGTGTGAGGACTCCCTCATGCCCACTCGAATGGTTTGCTGTTTTCCCAACAAGCTGTGGATCACCAGTGACCTGAAGATTCTTCTTAACAAGATAAAGAAAGCCTTCAGGTGAGGTGACAAGGAGGAGCTGAGGAGGGTTTAGCACCAACTGTGAGACAAGCTGAGGGAGAGTAAAGACCGTACAAGAGCAAGCTGGAATCCAAACTGCAACAACACAACTTGATGTTGTGTCCAATGAGGTGGGTGGAACCCAAGAGCAGACACGTCTTTAAAGGATGAGAAGGTATGTTTATTGAATAGGTGAATAGTGGAGCAGGATAACAGGGCGGGCAGGTAGGTAGGCAGGAAAGCTTAGCTGTCGGAGCGGGGCTGACAGGCTGACAGGCTGGCTGGCGGGGCTGTCGGGGCTGGCAGGCTGGCAGGCTGGCAGGCAGGCAGGCAGGCAGGCTGGCTGGCTGGCTGGCTGGCTGGCTGGCTGGCAGGCGAGATGACGTAGTGGCAGGCAGGCTGACACACAAGCGGCATAACGATCTGACAGTGGCTGAAGGTTTGACGCTGCTTAAGAACCCATGGTGATGATGAACAGGTGGTGATGATCAGGAACAGGTGCGGTGCTGATGAGGGAGAAGGAACGCCTCCAGGGCACAACAGTACCCCCCCCCCAACGGGAGCCACCGGGCGACAAAAACCGCTCAGGCCGGCGACGGCGCAGATCCGCAATCAGACCGGCATCCAGGATGGAGGAGCGAGGAACCCACGCCCGCTCCTCAGGCCCGTAACCCTCCCAGTCAACCAGGAACTGAAGGCCCCGCCCCCGGCGGCGCACGTCCAACAGGCGGCGGACGGAATAGGCAGGCCGGCCAGCCACCAACCGGGTGGGAGGAGGGGGCACGGCCAGAGGGACCAAGTCACTGGAAGCAACAGGCTTCAGGAGAGACACATGAAAGGTGGGATGAATCCGCATGGAGCGAGGGAGACGAAGTCGCACCACCGTCGGGTTGATGACTTCTGCCACCTCGAAGGGACCCAGGTACCTGGGGGACAGCTTCCGGGACTCGGTGCGAAGGGGGATGTTGTGGGAAGAGAGCCAGACCTGCTGGCCCACAACGTAGGACGGGGCGTCACGGCGAGTGGCATCTGCGACTAGGCGGCTGCGGTCCTGGGCCCTGAGTAGCGCGGCACGGGCTGATCGCCAGATCCTGCGACACCGGCGAATGTGGTGTTGGACAGAGGGAACGGCAACCTCCTCTTCCTGGGCTGGGAACAGTGGCGGCTGGTAACCTAGGGCACATTCAAAGGGGGACAAACCCGTGGAAGAGGTAGTGAGGGAATTGTGGGCGTACTCAACCCAGTCCAAGTGGTCACTCCAGGAGGAGGGGTTGGCCTCTGTCACACAACGCAGGGCCGCCTCCAGACTTTGATTTGCCCGTTCCGCTTGACCATTCGTCTGGGGGTGGAATCCTGAGGAGAGACTGACAGAGGCCCCAATAGACCGGCAGAAGGATCGCCAGACCTGGGAGATTAACTGGGGCCCTCTGTCCGATACGATGTCCGTTGGCAGACCATGGAGACGGAAGACATGATGGACAAGAAGGTCGGCTGTCTCCCGGGCAGAGGGCAGCTTGGGAAGGGCCACGTAATGCACAGATTTTGAGAAGCGGTCTACAATGGTGAGAATGACGGAGTTACCTCGGGAGACGGGCAGGCCAGTGATGAAGTCCAGGGCAATGTGTGACCACGGGCGAGTAGGAACCGGTAAGGGGCGAAGAAGACCAGCAGGAGCTTGATGCAGAGGCTTGTTCCGAGCGCAGGTAGAACATGCAGCGATGTATTCACGAATGTCCTTTACCATGGTCGGCCACCAGAAGCGGCGCTGCAGCAGGGATAGTGTTCGAGAACTGCCCGGATGACAAGCATGACGGGAAGCATGGCCCCACTGGATGACCTGGGAACGAACAGAATTAGGGACAAAGAGGCGATCTGGGGGACCTGTACCTGGGTCAGGGTCCTGCTGTTGGGCCTCCCGCACTGCATCCTCCACCTCCCAGGTAACCGCAGCCAGGATGCGGGAGGGGGGTACGATAGGCTCCGGAAGGGCGGAGGAGTCGGGTGCATATTGACGGGACAGGGAGTCTGGTTTCTGATTCTTGCTGCCGGGTCGGTAAGATATGGAGAAGTTGAATCTAGTGAAAAAGAGAGCCCACCGGGCCTGGCGTGGGTTGAGTTGTTTGGCAGTTTGCAGATAGGACAGGTTCTTGTGATCCGTCCAGATGAGGAAAGGGGTGCGAGTGCCCTCCAGCCAATGGCGCCAGTGCTCGAGGGCCAACTTGACAGCCAGAAGCTCCCGATCCCCAACGCGGTAGTTGCGTTCTGCTGGAGTGAGGCGCCGTGAAAAGTATGCGCAGGGATGCAACTTGTTGGTTGCAGCAGAACGTTGGGAGAGCACGGCCCCTACACCAGCATCCGAGGCATCCACCTCAACCACAAACTGCCGGTCGGGGTCAGGGTGTTGAAGGACAGGGGCGGTAGTGAACAGGTCTTTGAGCGTGAGGAATGCGTGGTCTGCCTCCAGGGTCCAGCGGAAGGGCACAGAAGGGGAGGTCAGTTGGGCTAAAGGCGCAGCCACACGACTTAAACCACGAATAAAACGACGGTAGAAATTTGCGAACCCAAGGAAGCGCTGCAGCTGTTTCACGGTGGTGGGTACAGGCCACTCAACCACTGCTCTGACCTTCCCTGGGTCCGCTCTGACTTGTCCCTTCTCAAATATGTAGCCCAAAAAGGACACTGAGTTGGTGTGGAAGGTGCACTTCTCCAGCTTGACATACAGCCGGTTTTCTAAGAGTCGCTGAAGAACCTGTCGGACATGGGATACGTGGTCTGCAACGGTCGGGGAGAAGATCAGTATATCGTCTAAATAGACAAAAACAAAGCTGTTCAGGAAGTCTCTTAATACGTCGTTAACTAATGCTTGAAAAATGGCGGGGGCATTGCAGAGTCCAAATGGCATGACCAGGTATTCAAAATGGCCTAGAGGGGTGTTGAATGCAGTTTTCCACTCATCCCCCTCCCTCACCCTGACAAGATGGTATGCATTTCTAAGGTCCAGTTTGGTGAAGATGGTGGATGTTGAGAATATTGTATAGAAGTTATGCCATGTTCTATTCCCAACTTCTGGCCTGCAACAGACTGCAACAGGAAGTTCCAGTCAGCAAACACCCTGAACTTTATGATGTTTTTCTAAGGAGGAAGGGTGACGACCCCCACGTTGACCCATGTTTGAACTGAACTCACAAACCTGTGTTGTTTCTCTTTTATGTGACACATCTGTTCTCTGTTGATAACATGCTGTGAGAGCTTCCTTTATCTTTATATGGAAGGTTTCAAACAGGTTTCACCTATGACCTATTCTACCCCTCCCTAATCAGTTGAAACCTCGTGTAAACAGGGCGTTCCTATCTAATAAAAGGCAGCGAGAAGCAGAGGCTGCTCAGAATGTTTGTAGGAGCTTATAACTGAGCAGCCTATGAATATTCTCCCTGCAGGTGAAAACTATATTTGACTCTCTCTCGTGTTTCTTTTCAGATTTACTAATGTTTGGGTTTTAAACCTAACATTAACTTGGTCCTTCGAGCCGGAGTCCAAAATACCTGAGGCACTCCAGCAGGTGGGAGAGAACCAGGAAAAAGTCCGCGGCCGTGGCAATGTATACCCTTTCCGGGCCTGGGAGTACTCTCCACCGGCTGGGGTCTGACGGTTGACGGGTATCCTGAACGCCGAGAGTGTGAGTATGTTTTCAATTTAAAAAGCTGTGTGCGAGCGCTTAGGCCTATGAAAGACTGTGTGTCTTAGAGAGGACTGTGTGACCTCTGACGGGGACTGTGTGACCCCTAAAATAGACTGTGTGTCTGAAATCCAAAAAGACTGTGTGTCTTAGAGAGGACTGTGTGACCTCTGACGGGGACTGTGTGACCCCTAAAATAGACTGTGTGTCTAAAATCCTAAAAGACTGTGTGTCTCTAACCCTAAAAGAGGACTGTGTGACCTCATAAAGACTGTGTGTCTTCAGACTGTGTGTCTACTAAGGGTTTAGGATTAAATAAGTAGAGATCTCAAAAGGTGTGAATGTGAGTGTGTGAGGGACTGTAATTACCACTAGGTATTTACACTCCATACCAAAGCCAACAATAGTGAGCAATAAGTTTCTGTGGAAGGTTGTATCCAAGGAGACACCGCCCGTCAGGGTAGAAGCTTGTGTCTCACCACAGAGATAACTTCATTATTGCATTGTTGGTCAATTGATACTCAGTGTTAGGCCACCCTAGGTGCAAACCCCCACTGAGTCCAAATTTTAGTTCAAAATGGGTAAAAAATCAGAGCAAAGAAAAGGAAAAGGTCCTCCAAGACCTCTCATGCAAAGACTGGAGGGTGATTCAGCGCGAGGATCACACTGCAGTCGAACCCCTGCCATACTGGGTTAAATAATATAAGTCTAGTGGAAAAACTAACTACCTGAAATAAGAAAAGAACATCCTTGAATAAAACTTTTGATGGAGCATAAAACTTATAAAGTAATAATAACCGAGCTCGGATAAATAGTAGAAAATTGAAACCGTAAAGTCTTTAAAGATAAATAAATAAATAAAGCATAAAGTAAAAATAGAAGTAACGATTTAAAGAGAAAAGAACAACATCAGAAACGACATAAAGTTTAACCTAAAATAAATGAAACACAGAACAAAGGCTGCATTAGAAGCAGAGGTTGTAAAACTCGTGTCTGCACACTCCTGCTGGGAACGTGTGGACAGTGGAAGTGTCCACCGGACACGCGCGCATGCGTGCACGCACACACACACACACACACACACACACACACACACACAGGGGGGCCGTCGCGCACCTCACTCGCTAAGGTTGATAAACACACACACATGCACCCACCTAGTGCAGGGGAAGGGTGATGAGCAGATACAGACACAGGGAATGACATTCCAGAGCACATGCATACTACTGATAAGAGAAGAACAGGAGGAATAGATTTGCCACCGTTTGGTGTGCGTGTACTTAAACAAGAAAGAGGAAAAAGTAATCGAGGAATTGAAAGAGTTTTGTGAAGAAGGGTTTGAACAAACTAAAATATGGATGAAAGTAGCACACCAGAGGGAAGCGGGAGAAAGAAGGGCGAAGCAAATGAAAAATGAAAAGAAAGAACAAGAAAGTACAGAGAAAGACAAGAGGGCAACAGAAGGTTGTAAGATGGATACAAAACCAGTAATGTATCAAAGAAAAGAAGATAATTGAGTATGTAGGACCGTATCAAGAAGCTGCTGCTCTGTTAGAACGAGCTGCAGGGGGACAAGCAGCAGGGGAGGAGGAGTTATGGGGCGCAGCCGCTCCTATATTTCCTCCTCCCCCGTATGCGCTACAACGCATGCAGCAACATCATATGCAATTAAGGAGTGGGGGCTCAGCGGGGACCTGGAACAAAACCATGCAAAAAGGGGATAAGGTTCTAACTGAACCATCCCAAGGTCCATCCTGCGTGGAGTCTTTTCCACTAATAGAACTGCCCAACCCACGCGCAGGGCAAGATAATCAACCAGATATGGTGCGAGTGTACAGAACGTGGACAAAGGAGGATGTGATTAAGGCAACTAGTCATATTCCTCCACCAGAAGAGGATGTGAATGAATGCCTTGCGATGGTGAATGGACTAATACAGTCTTATGGATTGAATGGTGTGGAAGTACAACAGGTGTGGATGACAATATTGGGTTCGAAATGGCATCTGGTGCGAGGAAATTTTGTTCCAACACAGGCCAATGGCCAAGCAATGGAAGCAGGAAGTCAGGCATTAACACACGCCTGTACTGCACTGCATGACAGAGTCAGACAAAGATACCTCAGACGAGCAAATTATTCTGAGATTGGAAGATGTACGCAGAAGGATGGTGAAAATTTTGATGAATACAGAGTGAGAATGGAAAAAGTGTTTAAGACACACAGTGGGTTGGAAGAAAACAATGACGATGCTGGCCCGTACAGACAACAACTTAAAAACGCCATACACCAAGGGTCACTGCCAGGAATAAAAGGATGGGTGGATAAGCATTACATTGCTTTCTCCACCGGACCTCTGAATGAGTATGTGACTCATGCCACTCATGCAGAGAAGGTTTTGAAAACAAAAAAGGCAAAGAAGCAACCGTCTAAAGATACATTCTATCAAGATGATGAATGTAATGAAATATTTTACCAACAACCTATGAGAGGCAGAGGAATGGGAAGAGAGCGAGACCAAGGGAGGGGCAGGGGTAGAGGAGCATTTGGAAGAGGAAATGTCAGGCCCAGAGAATGCTGGACCTGTGGGAAAGAAGGTCACATGGCACGAGACTGCCGCTCCAACCCAGCTCCCCCTGGTCAATATTCTGCATGACTAGGCACAGCTAAAGAGCTAGAAGAGCTCGCCATTGAGGAACAAACAGAGAATGCATTAAACTCAGACCTGATAGGAATAATGAACCTACAACAACTCTTTTACGAAGAAAAAGTTAGACCAGTGATTAACCTGAACATTAATGGACAAAATTACGAATTTCTGTGCGACACGGGTGCATGCAAAACAACAATGAATGTCATGCCCTCAGGTGCACAATTAAGTGAAAATACTTCAGTGGTCAGATCAGCACAGGGAGCACTACAAACAGTGCATGAAACAAAACCACTGTGGGTCCAAGACCCAGAAGGAATAGCAGCAAGAATACCCATGCTATTCTTACCAGAATGCCCAGTAAACCTACTAGGCCGAGATGGCCTCCATGAGCTAAAATTAGCTATAGTTCACAATGACACATTTTGCTCAGTGAAGCTGAAGAGGAACTACTAGCTGAAATTCCTCAACATCTATGGTCCAAAAGTGTCATCTGATGTGGGTTTAATCAAAGGGGCAATACCTGTAATTATAAGACCAAAAACAGAATATAGACCCAGAATTAGGTAATATCCTCTGAAACCTGATGCAGTGGAGGGTATAAAACCAGTGATAAAAGCTCTGCAGCAAGCTGAAGTTATTATTGAATGTCCAGACTCACCTGTAAATACTCCCATATTTCCGGTAAAGAAAGCTCCTCCCTCAGTGGGATGGAGAATGGTCCAAGACTTAATGGCTGTAAATAATGCAGTCATTCAGAGAGCATCCTGTGTGGCAGATCCATACACCCTCCTGAACAGTATGGATCCAGAGGCCAAATATTTTACTATGGTCAATATTAGCAATGCGTTTTTCTCAGTCCCAGTACACCCAGACAGTCAGTACTGGTTTGCATTTACTTACGAAGGAAAGAAATGCACCTTCACAAGACTTCCCCAAGGATATTGTGAATCACCTACCATTTATTCCCAAGTGTTAAATGCTAGTTTAGAGCCCTTCGAGCCTCCACAGGGAAGCCAAATACTAACATATGTTGATGATATCTTGATAACCTCCAAAATAAAAGAGCAGTGTTTAACAGACTCAATAGCCTTGCTTAAACATTTAGCAAATGACGGTCACAAAGTGAGTAAATCAAAGCTGCAATTGTGTGAAGAAAAAGTAAAATATCTAGGTCACCAATTCTGTGCAGACGGCAGAACTGTAATGGAAGAACAACAACTATGGAAAAACAAAGGAGCACAGCTCAAAAACGACATTTATATGTGACCAGAAAACAAACCAATCCTACCAAAAAACATATACAAATGGGCAGCAATATTGAGCCATGGGAAAACCCACGTCTCAACAGGAGGGATGGTAGGAATGGTAAATAAAATATATACAATTTATGGATTTAATACTTATTCAAAAAATTTTTGTAGAGCATCCCTAGTTGAACCAGGAAATTGGATCCTGATAAAATCAATTAAAAAGAAGCACTGGCACTCCCCTAAGTGGGAAGGGCCATACCAAGTGCTGCTTACAACAGGCACCGCAGCAAAAATAGCAGAACGAACTACGTGGATCCATTTGAGCCATTGCAAGAAAGTGATAAAACGAGAATAAAAATAGTTTAGCTGTTCCCCGTGTAGTGTAGGAATTTTTCATCAGGCACTAACAAGGAAAGGCCAACTACAAAGGGATTAACAACTCTAGGTTGTTTTTGTCTCAAACCTGGTGAAGATTGTCTCCCCCTTGTGTGAGTGCATAGGAAAAATTCATTAGGATGCGTGTGTTGATTCTTTTCATCATAAGCACCCTGCTCATAGCAGGGGCATCAGCGTTCAGACCTAATGATAAATGGAAATCTAGCTCTTCGTTGTTAGGTGGAAAGATAAGAAATCCCTGTAATACCTCTGATGACACCCAGAACACCCAGTTGACCAGGGAATTGTACTATTGTTACCAGAGAAATGACACTAGCGCCACAATCACCTTTGATGGAAAAATAGGGGAATATACACCTAATGGCTGGAGGTTGATGACTGGTTCAGAGTCACCACAGGTATCACTCAGAGAAGTAACAACTGGCTCCTCATGGTGGAACAAGCAGGTATAATGAGCAAAACGGACTGTGTGGTATGTATGGGAGCCAGACCTCTTTTACATGTTGTTTCTTCTACTGTTACATCAGATTGCTTGTTGTCACTAATGAATTTCACAGTACCCTCAACGAACTGCTCCTTTTGGGACACAGTTTATCCCCTCACCAAAGCAGAGACTAAGAAGCCATTGTTTTCCTCCACAGTAGCTGCAGCCAACTTCACCTGCATAAATCGGACAGGAAACGGTTCCAGGCAAGGAAATCTTTCTGCTGTCAGTTGTGCTTATTTCTTACAGGTTGATCTGCACTTCATGCCACAGTCCAGAAGCGACATCTAGTGTTGGTGTGGTGACAACCGCCTGTTTGACAGCCTGCCATATAACACCACAGGACTGTGTGCCTCTGTCTCCCTCATTCTCCCAGCTCTGATCTTTCCCCTCACAGCTGATCAACTCTTAGCCAACTTCCGCAGCATTCGGCTATACCACTGGAGGCAGAAACGCTCCATGCAAACATCTATGACGGGGTGGAGCAAAGATGATCCCACCTATATAGATGGCATCGGGGTACCGCGAGGAGTCCCTGATGAATACAAACTGGCAAACCAGATTGCAGCTGGATGGGAGTCTTTCATCTGCTGGTTGTGTACTACAAACAAAAATGTTGATAGAATAAATTATATTCATTACAATGTGCAGCGCCTAGGAAATATGACGGCCGATGGGTTCTCTGCTATACATGAACAATTATCTGCAACCTCACTGATGGCTTTTCAGAACCGCATTGCTGTGGACATGCTGTTGGCCGAAAAAGGAGGAGTCTGCGCAATGTTTGGAGAACAGTGTTGCACTTTCATACCTAACAACACTGCACCGGATGGAAAACTAACTAAGGCCCTGGAGGGCCTCCGCTCTCTTAACAGCAAAATCAAGGATCATTCTGGAGTGGACACTTCTTTCTGGAATGGGTTCGGAGATATGTTTGAGCAATATCGTGACTTGGTTCTGTCTGCCATAATGTCATTGGCTCTCTTCGCAGCTCTCCTCACCATTTGCGAATGCTGCTGCATCCCCTGCATACGCTCTCTGGTGGAGAAGCTGATTCACAGGGCAGTGGACCCTGTGCAAACCAATGTCACAGAAATGTATGCTCTGCTTTCTCCCCGACAGCACTCAGATGACGACGATTCTGACGGAGAAGAAGGCATGCTGGTTCCAACTCAGCTCTTCTCTCCAGAAACTCAGCTGTAGGCCCTCTGAGTGTACCCATTTTTTTTCTGGTATTAATGAAGCTGTATCTAAAAAATTGGAAGAAGTGGATGCAGCTGATGCCAACCTAGAAAATGGCATAAACAGGAGGGAAATGTTGAGAATATTGTATATAAATTATGCCATGTTCTATTCCCAACTTCTGGCCTGCAACAGACTGCAACAGGAAGTTCCAGTCAGCAAACACCCTGAACTTTATGATGTTTTTCTAAGGAGGAAGGGTGACGACCCCCACGTTGACCCATGTTTGAACTGAACTCACAAACCTGTGTTGTTTCTCTTTTATGTGACACATCTGTTCTCTGTTGATAACATGCTGTGAGAGCTTCCTTTATCTTTATATGGAAGAAACAGGTTTCACCTATGACCTATTCTACCCCTCCCTAATCAGTTGAAACCTCGTGTAAACAGGGCGTTCCTATCTAATAAAAGGCAGCGAGAAGCAGAGGCTGCTCAGAATGTTTGTAGGAGCTTATAACTGAGCAGCCTATGAATATTCTCCCTGCAGGTGAAAACTATATTTGACTCTCTCTCGTGTTTCTTTTCAGATTTACTAATGTTTGGGTTTTAAACCTAACAGTGGACCCCTGGAGGGAGTGGAAAGCGGACTCGAGGAGTGGCAATGGATATTTGTTTTTCACTGTGATGCTGTTTAACCCTCTGTAGTCAATGCAAGGTCGGAGTGAGCCGTCTTTCTTGGCCACAAAGAAAAAACCGGCCCCCATAGGGGAGGATGACGGGCGGATGAGGCCGGCTGTCAAAAAGTCTTGTATATATGTCTCCATAACAGCTGTCTCCTGCCTGGAGAGATTGTAGAGACGGCTTGTAGGAAGAGGAGCACCGGGGAGCAGGTCTATACCACAGTCATAGGGCCGGTGGGGGGGAAGGTGTAAAGCCTTGTCCTTACTGAATGCTTCTTTAAGATCATGATATTCAGGGGGTAAAGAGGACAAGTCCGGGAAGACCGGTGGTTGGACTGGGTTGGTAGGTGTCGAGGGAACTGCGGACAGAAGACATGACTTATAACAGAAAGGGCCCCAGCTTATAATTCTGCCATTACACCAGTCGATATGGGGATTGTGTCGACCCAACCAAGGGTGCCCAAGGACGATTGGGGTAGTGGGAGAGTCAATAAGGAAGAATTGGATGGTTTCGTGGTGGTTGCCTGAGATGACCAATCTCACCGGTGGGGTCTGTGAAGAGATGGTGTACAACAGCCGTCCATCCAGGCCCTTAGCTGTGATGTGAGATGAAAGGGGCTCCGGCCTCACTCCCAGCTGAGACGCCAAAGCACAGTCAAAAAAGTTGGCCTCAGCCCCGGAATCTAACAGGACCTGGACTGGATGGGTCGTGGATAAACACAAGGTGGCCGGCAGGAGCGTCTTGGTGTGGGGAGTTGATCGTGATAAATCAGCGGTCGCCAGTACCCCCATTCCTACGGGCGACCGTTTGCCGTTTGACCGTGAGGGACAAATGGCAATTCGGTGGTCTCCCAGTCCACAGTAAAAACACGCCCCACTAATCCGACGGCGGAGGCGTTCCTCCGAGGTGAGGCGAGTCCGGCCCACTTGCATGGGCTCATCAGATGTGGAAGAGGAAGGCGGGGGCTCGGTCGGGGTATTTGGCAACCTGGATCGTACCCGCCGCTCTCTACCGCGCTCACAGAGACGGTTGTCGATCCTAATAGTGAGGGCAATAAGATCCTCCAACGAGCGGGGCGGGTCCCTGGTGGCGAGCTCGTCCTTAAGCCGTTCATTAAGACCATGGGAAAAGGCGGCTTTTAGGGCAGCCTCATTCCAACCAGAGTCAGCTGCCATGGTCCTGAATTCGATGGCGTAGTCGGCTGCGCTGAGTGCCTCCTGTCGGAGCTGCATAAGGCGTTGTGCAGGATCTCCTCCCCGCGTAGGATGATCAAACACCTTTTTCAGTTCATTCTTGAAGGCAGCGTACGTGATTTGACCAAAGCCCTCGCTCTCATATGCCGCCTCCGCCCTCGTAAGTGCCTTTCCTTCAAGGAGACTGATCACATATGAGACCTTGGCGCGGTCACTAGCATAGGTTGTGGGCTTTTGGTCGAAAACCAGAGAACATTGAAGCAGAAAACCTCTGCATTTGCCTGGAGTCCCGGGGTATGGCTTTGGATCGGGGATGTGAGCCTCTCTGGATGTGCTGGACGAAGGTGGAGGTGGAGCAGCTGGCTGTGGAGCGGGGACTGAAGCGGCATGGATGAACGAGGCTAGTTGACCGACCTGCTGTGCAAGTTGAGCCACCTGGGAGGCTGTGCGTTCAGCGTATTGTCTCTGGGCGTGGCTTAGTTGTTCCAGCCGAACGTTGCTCCAGTCGGGGTGGTCCGGAGGCAACGGAATGTCTGCTGGGTCCATGCTGGTCAGATCGTTCTGTTGTGTCCAATGAGGTGGGTGGAACCCAAGAGCAGACACGTCTTTAAAGGATGAGAAGGTATGTTTATTGAATAGGTGAATAGTGGAGCAGGATGACAGGGCGGGCAGGTAGGTAGGCAGGAAAGCTTAGCTGTCGGAGCGGGGCTGACAGGCGGGCTGACAGGCTGACAGGCTGGCTGGCGGGGCTGTCGGGGCTGGCAGGCTGGCTGGCTGGCTGGCTGGCTGGCAGGCGAGATGACGTAGTGGCAGGCAGGCTGACACACAAGCGGCATAACGATCTGACAGTGGCTGAAGGTTTGACGCTGCTTAAGAACCCATGGTGATGATGAACAGGTGGTGATGATCAGGAACAGGTGCGGTGCTGATGAGGGAGAAGGAACGCCTCCAGGGCACAACACTTGAGGGAGATGTGGTCTCGAATAAAAGAGATCATAGGATGTGGAGAGAACGGCAGGCGGACTGATGGCAACAGGAAGAGAGCTAACGAGATTAACACCTACTTAAAGAGGTTTAACACCTGTTCCAACAGGTTTGGCGCTCTGGCCGCTCCTGTCAGGCCCCTACACACACACTCACAAACAACACACACACTATCGCCTTTCACCTCCCTCTCCAATACCTTCTCTTCTTTCCCCTCCTCCGCTGATGGTGGGCCCACTGATCTGGACTTCACAATTCACCCCTCCCCAACTGGAGACATCCCAATCCACACCTACACCCCCCACCCCCACGGTCTGACTGTGACAATCAGCCAGGCGAGGAGACAGCTGAAAAGCTTAAACAACACAAAGCTACAGGCCCATACGGCATCAGCCCCCGGGCTCTGAGGACCTGTGCCAGCCAGCTGTCTGCAGTTCTCCAGCATCTCTACAACCTGAGCCTCAGCCAGGAAAGGGTGCCCCCCTCTGGAAGACCTCCTGTCTGAAGTAATCTCCATCAGGTCTCATGCCCAGTTGCCCTCGCATCATATGAAATAAAGGTGCTGGAAAGATTGGTGTTGTTTCACCTGACTCCGCAAGTGAGGTCTTCTCTTGTTGCAGTTTGCCTACCAACCGTGTATGGGGGTGGATGATGCTGTCATCAGAAATGTATTTTTTGCTGCTGCAAGAACCAAATTTCACAGCTTGGGATGAATAAAGTATTTCTATTCTATTCTATTCTATTCTATTCTATTCTATTCTATTCTATTCTATTCTATTCTATTCTATTCTAAATACCACCATAATGCTGAGCGAGGCAGCAACTGACCTGAAAGACAAGATCATGCCTAAAATGAACACCAGGCAACCCCCACATTAACTACAATGCTTGAGTGAAGAACCACCTGAAAGTCTCCTGGAAACTGGAAATGAAGCATTGAGGGCAATTCCTACCAAAACAATCACTGAAACCAATGAAATGGTTTAAACTTCATCAGCAGTGATCCTTGAGATGCTTGGCTATAAGAGCAACCATGGGAGAAAACAATACCCACCATGGAAGCAACGGCTGGAGGCTAAGATCAAGACAGCTCGGAGGGAAGTGAGTCAGATGACAGAGACCCAAAGAGGTTCCATGAAAAAGCAAGTCCCTAAGAAATACAGCCAGATGTCCGTACATGAAGTAGATTTATTTCTCCATCCAGTAGCTAATGAGCAACAGTTTAATCAACAAGACAGTAAACTCACCTCTGTGCCCCCTGGAGGAGCAATTTTAAGCAGGTAAGATCCCCGTTGGCAGCAGCATAATGAGCAGGCACAGCTCCACAGTGAGTCTCCACCGTGGCTCCTTCTCCAACTGAAAGCAGCCACTGGATCACCTCCACACGGCCAAATCGAGCTGCTAGGTGAAGGGCTGTGGCGCCGGCTGCATCCTGGTCCTAGAAACATAACACATCTCCTGAAGAGGATGCAGACATGTCTGAGCTGCAAAATGAATCCGTGCAAATAAAGTTACTGGACTGTCTTTTTCAAAGTTGCAACAGAAATTCCTGAAATCATCGTGAAGTAATGACTTCATTGTGCAGCAGGTTTATTAATGCAGTGTAGCCACCATTCTGCCAGTGAAAGTCCACACTTTTAATGACTTAACTTTAAGACAACATGACCTGGATGAATGAGAACCTTCGTCAACATCAGTCATCAGGACAACAGTTCTTTCAACAAAGTTTATCAAAACAAGATGGAACATGGTTTTGTGCTTATAAGCCACTTCTGGAATTTCCAATTAAATAAAGACAAAGATCATTCAAACATGGAAAGTACTTAAGAAAAGTATTTCTCAAGAAAAAGGATTGCTGGCACATTTATCAGAAAATCTGACCATAGAATAGGAGCTCTAATTCACTTGTAGCTAAAGGCATAAGCCAAGGTAAGAAATGAAAAGTACTAGTTTTAGTATATTGAGAGAAAAAGTCTAAAAAGCTCTTGAAAAAAAGAGGCGTGGTTCACTTCACTACAACTCTTCTCTGGGTAGATGAATGTTTAGGTTTTTTAATCAAAATGTATGTATGCATCCCCTTCTCCATCAGTCGTTAGGCATGGTGGTGGACGCCTTGGTTGCTTTTGGGTTTGCTCTGCACATTCAGCAGAAACCAAACTAGCAGAAAGTCTTTGTGCCCTCTGTAAAGCACGATGAAGGAAGTAAGGATACCACATTGAAGTTAGTTTTACTTTGGATATTCAACAGACATTGGGTCAGGGCAGTGCTTTAACAAGAAGTGGTTGAGAACTTTGGGGAGGGGCTGTCCAAGCTGAAGTCCCCGAGGTAGTCAACAAGCTTCTCGGTGGCAAGACACCAGGAGTGGATGAGGTCTGCCCTGAGTACCTCAGGTCTCTGGATGCATCGTGTGGCAGTCGGAAACTACTGCTGGACTGGCAGACAGGGGTGGAGGTTCCCGTATTCAAGAAGGGGGATCGGAGGGTGTGTTCCAACTACCGGGGAATCACACTCCTCAGCCTCCCCGGGAAAGTCTATGCCAGGGTACTGAAGAGGAGAGTTCTACTGATAGTTGAACCTCAGATCCAAGAACAACAGTGCGGTTTCTGTCCTGGCCGTGGAACTGTGGATCAGCTCTACATCCTCTTTAGGGTGCTGGAGGGTTCGTGGGAGTTCATTCATCCTGTCCATATGTGTTTTGTGGATTTGGAGAAGGCGTTCGACCGTGTCCCCACTAGTGTCCTGTGGAGGGTACTTTGGGAGTATGGGGTCCGGGGAGCCTTACTCAGGGCTGTCCGGTCTCTGTATGACCAGAGCAGGAGCTTGGTCCACATAGCCGGCAGTAAGTCAGACCTGCTCCCAGTGAATGTTGGACTCCAGCAGGGCTGCCCTTTGTCACCGGTTCTGTTCATAGTCTTTATGGACAGAATTTCTAGGCTCAGCCAGGGCCGAACAGGGTCATGTTTGGGAATCACAGGATTTCCTCTCTGCTTTTTGCAGATTATTTTGTCTTGTTGGCTTCATCGAGCCGGGACTTCCAGCATGCACTGGAACGGTTTGCAGCCGAATGTTAAGCGGCTGAGATGAGGGTCAGCACCACTAAAACTGAGGCCACGATTCTCAACCGGAGAAAGGTGGTTTGCCCTCTATGGGTGGGTGGAGTGCTCCTTCCCCAGGTGGAGGAGTTTAAGTATCTTAGGGTCTTGTTCACGAGTGAGGGAGGATCGGAGCGTGAGATCGACAGCCGGATTGGTGCAGCATACCGGTCTGTTGTGGTAAAGAGAGAGCTGAGCCAAAAAGTAAAGCTTCCTAATTTACCGTTCGATCTAAACTCCAATACTCACCTATTGTCTCGAGCTCTGGGTCATGACCGAAAGAACAGGGTCCCGGACACAAGCGGCTGAATTGAACTTTCTCCGTAAGGTGGCGTGGCTCTCCCTTAGAGATAGGGTGAGAAGCTCGGTGACCTGGGAGGAGCTTGGAATAGAGCCGCTGCTCCTCCTCATCGAGATGAGCCAGTTGAGGTGGCTCGGGCATCTGGTCCAGATGCCTCCTGGAAGCCTCCTTGGAGATCTGTTCCAGGCATGTCACACTGGGAGGAGACCTGGGAACGCCTTGGGGTTCCCCCAGAGGAGCTGGAGGAAGTGGCCAGGGAGAAGGACGTCTGGGCATCTTTGCTTAGACTGCTGCCCCTGCGACCCGGTCCCAGATGAGCAGAAGAAAATAGATGGATGGATGGAAACGCTGCAAATACATCTAGGTAATTTTTCACATGAACTTTAAACTACAGTCAATTACCTTTTCTACCTTTAATAATCTAGTTTAATAAGTAAATTACCAATAAATTTCTGTTTTTTTCAGAAACAAAACGTTGATGTCTATTTGCAGCTTAGTTTAGTTTTATCAAAATCGATCTAATCTGGTTTGTTATCTAATATTGAATCTAAAATTCATGACTGTTTATTAGCAACACATCATTTAACATTTTACAGCATAAATAGTTTTGTATCTGTCCATCTTTTTGTTTGAATATGTAATCATTTTCTATTGTGTAATTCATTAATTTTGTCTCATTATAACCCAAATGTGGCTTATAACAAAACTGGGAAAAACAAAATGTTTACTGAGCAAAGCCAAATATGTATTGATACAGATCTTACTATTTTGTAGTGTCATGTACAAACTTGATTCTTTGCTATCAATCAATAATATTACTTCTTATAGCAATATTAAGCATTGATACTGTATAGTTTAGAACTGACTGACTCTTTCTACTGCAGGTCTACACATTTGACTTATGTATGTTTTTCCAGATGGATAGAACAATTCAAAAGGAGAATTCTCTTCCAGAGATGAACAATGTGTTAAATGCTGCAGCAATCACCACTGCAGCAATCACCACTGCTCATTTTGTTCTACAAAGTATTTTCAACCAACAAGATTATTAAAAGTTCAAATTCATCTTCAAAGACACTGGAAAATGTTTAAAAAAAAAACATTTCTTGGAACAAAATATTTATTTTAGTTTGGTATAGGAATTTGGCAAGAGGATTGGTATAGAATTAAAAAAAATATTCCCAACCACTACATCACTACCTCGAGTCATTTCTCTCAGATTGTCATTGTTGCCGCCATATTGGAAAATGCCGCTCTCCTATTGGACCATCAGCTTACATAACCGACCAAAACCGAAGTGCATACATAAACCTGCCAATAAAGTAAAAGGAAAAATAGCAACGTAAATAGTACCGACTTCAGGATAACACAGGGAGAACTTTTACACTCGAGCTTAGCGACGATATATATCTTTGTAACTGCGCAAAAAGTTTTTAGTGCCCAGATGTCAGAATAAGAATGAGCTGATCCAGCTTTAATTTTATGGTCTAACGACACTCAAAACAGAAGAAGAAGGAGCACTGACATCATCATGGTCCTAATAAATGTAAGTTATTCTACCCCCCTCAACAGAACCCGTTTCATTTTCCAGATGTTTTGGTTTGGCTTTTATTTGGTTTTCTGGCATGTTTTCTTTTATTATATTGCCTTTTATTTTATTGTTTATTTTTATTTTTTTTTATTGTTATTTTATTTATCGATAAACAGCACCCGCTCTCAGAAAACAAGTGTCCTGAGAGTGCTGTTTGTTCTCTGAACCTGCTGATTTCTGAAGAGCATCACTTCCAAATTTCATGTGTTTTTGCACTGAGGAGAGGCTTCCATTGGGTCACTCTGCCATAAAGCCCCGACTGGTGGAAGGCTGCAGTGATGGTTGACTTTCTACAACTTTCTCCCGACTGCATCTCTGGAGCTCAGCCACAGAGATCTTTGGGTTCTTCTTTACCTCTCTCATCAAGGCTCTTCTCCCCCGATAGCTCAGTTTGGCAGGACTACCAGTTCTAGGAAGGGTTCTGGTCGTCCTGAACATCTTCCATTTAAGGATTATGGAGGCCACTGTGCTCTTAGGAACCTTAAGTGCAGCAGATATTTATTTGTAACCTTGTCCAGATCTGTGCTTTGCTACAATTCTGTCTCTGAGCTCTTCAGGCAGTTCCTTTGACCTCATGTTCTCATTTGCTCTGACATCACTGTGAGCTGGAAGGTCTTATATAGACAGGTGTGAGGCTTTCCTTATCAAGTCCAATCAATAGAATCAAACACAGCTGGACTCAAATGAAGGTGTAGAAACATCTCAAGGATGGTCAGAAGAAACAGACAGAACCTGAGTTCAATATATGAGTGTCACAGCAAAGGGTCTGAATACTTAGAACCATGTGATATTTTTTTTCTTTTTTAATAAATTCTGTTTTTTTCTCAAAATGGGGTGCTGTGTGTACATTAATGAGGAAAAAATGAACTTAAATGATTTTTGCAAATGGCTGCAATATAACAAAGAGCGAAAAACTTAAGGGGGTCTGAATACTTTCCGTACCCACTGTATGTCCCTGTGTTTACCGTAAACACAGCAATACTGGAGCACTTGAAATGATGGAGCGCTGGTCTCAGTCGCACTAGACCCTCAGCAGGTGAGAGATTTACACAGACTGAATGTCTGTCGAATATGCAACGTAAAACTAACTTCACTGCAGTAGTAAGGATTGCTTCAACCAGAAGTTTTATTTGTGGACATCTTTTTTTCACTCTTAAAACAGAAGACCCTCAATCACAACGTTGTACAAACATTTGATGTTTGTACAATTCCTACCAGGACTGACAACAATAATCAGAAGCATCTGAAATTGCTGCACATCTTGACTGCAGCCGCGTCCCGAGTCCTGAGATTACCAAGCACCAAAACTGTGATTTAAACAAACCCAGTCAATGAAGCTGTCCACTATCACAGCAGCACCAAGAAGTTAGCAGATCCCTTCTTTAACTGTCTCATCCATTCTGTGGGCACAAATGAAGCCTGCCCAAAAAAGCTCATAGCTGTTATTGCGGCTGCTGAAAGAATCATATAAGGACTTTTTTTTGGAGCGTGCTCTTCCACGAGGCCTGCTGGGCACCATACCTCTGTGGATGGACTTACCTGAGTGTTGCAGCCCCTCGGTCCACGAGCCATTGCAGCTCACGGATGTTTCCAGTAGCTGCTGCATCGTGTGCTGGTGTGGCCCCATTTGAGGCTCGAGGATCAGCTGCCAGACCAAGGTCACTGACTAGGAACTGGAGGCAGTGCAGCCGTCCACACCTGGCTGCATGGTGCACAGGGCCTGCTCCCTGAGAGTCACTGATGGGGGGAGCCAGGTGACCAGAAGATGCTAAGTCTCTCAGAGCTTCAAGGTCTCCATCTCGAGCTGCCTGAATGGCTCGATGGAGCACCATCCCTGGCTTCAACAGAGGGCATTTATAGATCGAGCTTCCTGGATCCCTTCTGCACACCAGTGAGGCAGCATCACCCTACAGTTCAGGGGGAGAAGCCCTTCATATGCTCCGTTTGCCTCCTCCCCAGGCAGGAAAGTGATATCTGAGCAGCAGCCAGCTGGCCGGCACACAGAAGAGGGGGCAGAGTCAGCAAGATAGAGGCGTAATGAAAGACGGGTGGAGGCCCAGCTCGTGGCCTCTTGCTCTGTCTGTCTGTCTGTCTGTCCGGTGACCATATGCTGGCACATGCACCCACGCTTCAGTGAAGGGGGGGAGCAGAATCAGCACGGAAACTTAAGTAATGGGAGAAGTTGGAGCCAAGGCATGCTGGATTACAAAGAGTGTTTTCTTAGGACCATTTTAAAAATTAATCCCAGAACCGAGATAATTAACAGGTGGTGTGAGTGTGTAATATTATGATTGTAATAAAATATCAAAGGCTGTGGAATTTTTTCCTTTAATAATACATGCCCCCAGGTTCCAATTAACTACTTAGAGCTTACAGTACAGAAGCTTTGTGTTTCCCAAATATCACATCAGAGGTCATTCCAAGTTCTCCAGCCAATATTTTCTTTAATAAGAATATTTTGCATCTTATGGCATCAGCCAATTCGACATTACATTTTAAAAAAACTTCTACCCCCAGTAAAGCCATCAGTTCATTTCTTCCAGCAGCTGCACAGTCTCCCTCAGGTCCTCCACAACTGCATCAACCTCTGCTTTGGTGGTTCCTCTGCCTACACTCACCCTCAGCGCATTCGCCGCCACCTCTGAGGGGACGCCACAGCTCAGGAGGATGTGGGAAGGCCTAAAGGACAAGAAAACTCTGAAACTGCAAATATCATGACAGAATAGAAAGGTTCAAATGGAGAATCTGTCACCTGTTCCCACTTGCTGAATGGCAGGCAGCGCCAACGCTGGCCAGAAGTCTCCTGCAGGTGGATAATACCCTCCAGCCTGAAGCAGGAAGACACATGAATCATGTACATCACTGGTCCCCAACCCATGAGGATTTTACCGCGGCTGTGTGTGTGTGAAACAGTATACTTGAATGAGAAGATGTGCTTTAAACGTAATAATAAATAGTTCTGACAACAGATTTGATCCTCATTTCACTCAGTGATCTGACATGTGCATTTTGGATTAAAAACGAAAACATAATAATGCCTCTTACTTTAGTGTGGTGTCAGGAATGGTTAAAATCGAGTTTATTTTACTATTATAAGATCATCTCACTAAAAAACTTAAATCCAGTTACAAAATGTAACCAACAAATCTATTATTGATACTCAATAAGAAACTAATCAGATTACTTTGAAGCAAAAGCTTCTGGTGAAACATTTCAACACAAAAACATTTCAGAACAACTCAAACCCATGAATACAACTCAAAAACAAGACTGAGCGCCCCCTCCCCTGTCCGCGGCTGTTGCCTGCATTCGCCACGAAGCTCCCCTTATCTCCTCCCCCCCCATCCCCAATCCGCTCGCTGCAGCTCTGCTCCTCTTTTCATTTTTCATGGAGGTTCTTGCATGAACTGGGTGTTCAAAATTTCTGTAAAATGTGCACCTGAATGGATGAGGTTGTTTGAGCTTTTATGTGAACGTATAAAACTCAGGAGAGAGGACAAAAGAACAAAATAAAGAACTGTTCCAGCGGAGCGGGATTCCTGTCGTACACCTTGATGAACTGTTCCAAAGATTAGACTTGTTCGTGAAAGTCACATCTCTGTGCAAACAGGAACGGTGTGTTGGACTCACCTGTTGTGATAAATCCATACTTTGATTAGGACTACTGGTAACCTAATATTTGTTTATGGTGTATCCTGGTCTTCTGTCTATTCCTGCACTGATTCCATTTGCAAAAACAGGTTCCTCATACAACTGTTCTTGCACATCCCCGGACTGCTGAATTTTAATGTAATCGAGAGGCTGAGATGTAATCGAGAGAATCCGGTCTATTTTCAAAACCAAAAGATTTTTTAGAAACAAAAATCTTTCAGACGTAGTCATTTTGCTCCCTTGATCAAACTTTACGGTTCAAGTGTTTGACGGTGTAGCTGAGAGAATATGGTTAATTTTCAAAATAAAAGATTCAAATTGAAAAAAAGATTTTCAGGATTCAAAACAAAATAATGTATTATTTCTTCTGCGGCCCGGGGGCCATCGATCCAGACCGCTATCGTTCTGTGGCCCAGCCATGGTTGGGGACCACTGATCTACAGGCTCCACTGTTTATAAAAAGCTGTGTAAAGGTCATGAACTGTCTGACAAACGTCACTGCAGGTTAGAAGAAATGCTTGGACTGGAAGTTCAAAACAGGGGAGGTCATGGCATAACCTTGTAACGTTGGGCCCAAGATGGACATGTTACTTGTGTTAGGCAGGATGTCGGAGCCAGGAAAATGGCTGTTGAAGCGAATCTTGTCTCTGAAGACCCGCTACAAATGAAAGCAAAGATAAGAGGCGTTATTGTCTTAAAGGAATTGCACAGGGTCATTTTCAGATACAGAAACACGTGCAGGGGCCGAGGAAACTCATTGAGGGTCAGCCTGGAAGCTGGCACTCTCCTCATGGCTGATTGACAGACTTGTTCCCCCTGCCCTGGACACCTCTCCTCAATACACTATCTCCACTAGACCCCTACCTTTTACTGTAAGAATGCTAAACATTGAGCCATTTGTTGTCTGTTTTTATTTATTAACCCCCGTCTATGTGGTCTATCATTCTCCAACTTATTTACCCCTTTTTCCTTTCTTGTCCCCATGTCCCCCATCTCTAATGTCATCCTTCATCTGTCTGTCTAAATAGTGTTCTGAAAGATTTTCTGTACATAGAGGTCTTCTACTCATAAATATTTATTTTGGGGATATTTTTAGATGTCTATTAGAGCACTTTTTAAAATTTACTAGTTAAAAAAGTAAATACTGCAATTTTACATCCAACATTCATCTTCAGAACCAACAGAATCCCTTTTGGGTCACAGGTTTGCTGGTTCCAGCTACACCCTAAACAGGTCACCATTTATCACAGAGCCACACAAACACACAGGGTCAGTACGCAGACGGCAGTTAACCCATGAAACATGTTATTGAACTGTGGGAGGAAGCAGGAGAAAGTCCACACCTGAACCTGGCTGGATTCTGCTGAAATGTACATGGGGTTAAAGGTCTCAGAAACATCAAAACATGGGCATGCGCATCAAAACAACAATCCAACATTTCTGTTTAGATTTTTAACGTGTCAAATGATGGTAACATGTTTCATATATTGTTAGGGTGGATTATTAGGATGAGCTTAAAGTAAGTCCCACTTATATATTGTTTCTATTTTAAAAGCGTTTACAGTGGACTTCTATGATTATGGAGCTTTTAGCAAAAACAAATCAATTAGAAATTCACCCCTGAGTTTTGGTCAGGACTTTTGGTTCAGAAGTAAACCTTCGCTGATATTCCATCATGACTTTGTTTACACTCTTACACTTTATTTACTTACTGCCCCTCACAAACCCAAGCTAACATTAGCGGTGCAACAAAAATGGTGAGAAATATTTAAGCTATCCAGCCGTACAGTTCTGATCCAGATTCTAGCTCAGACGAAGAAAACAATGACTTTCATGGATCTATTTGTCTGCAAGTGGATGCATCAGAATGGAGCGGAGCAGGAAGACTTTGGCCCGGCCACTTCAGTTGCCGTGTCACAAACCTGAGCTTTTCAAACTACAGGTTTTCTCCTGATTCATCACAATTTGAAAAAAGAAATACTCTGAAATGCAGTCTTAATCTTAAATTATTTTATGTCCTGCATTAAAACAATGCTGCAAGAAAATGTTAAAAACACCAAAGTAATCAATTTCCCTGGAGTGGGTCTTTAAGGGTAGAATTTCATTTACATGTATAGATTAGAAAAAAGTGGATTTCTTCTGGTAAATGTTTACAAAAGGTACTCCAAGAGATATCTAAAAATATCAAAAGCATAGATGTCTACAACAGATATGGAGACCTCTATATCCAGAACACTTTTAGTAGACATCTACTAAAAAATAGAATACAGTTGTCTGAGATGTTCAGTAGACATCTACCATAGATGTGTATTAATTTTCTAATGGACATTTATTGTATTTGTTTATTAGATATTTAATAGACATCATGAGTCCGCTGGGAAGAAACTACGCAAATGGCGTGTTTACAACACGCAATGACTAACGAGACGTCAATTTAATTAGCTGTGGGAAAGTCGTCTGTTAGAGATCTAAACCTCCATATGCAATAGACCTGTTTGAATTCATGTCTATCAGATGTATAATGTATATCTATAGCTGTGAGCTTTGAAACAGTCATGACTCAGATATTTAATAGATGTGTCCGTTCTCAGAGAGCATCTTTAAACTTTTTATGTATTTTTTTACTATAATTAAATATTCACAAATAATTTGGTCAAAATGCAAAAATGCATAAAGTTTGCAGCATATTTGAATGAATAATGTGACCACCTCAGCTATTTTAAAACACAGAAAACATTACATGTATTTTTCAGAAAGATATTTAGCACCAGTACAGTTATTCTTCAATGAAACAAAATCAAACTTACCTCCATTTGTTCCTCCAAGTAAAGTTTTATACTTTGCATATGGCTCGAGTATTTCGACAGATTCAAGGTCACAAGTTCAGAAGCCTAAAACACACAAAAAGACTTTTGCAACATAATGAGTCTTTCTGGGTCTACCCGTGAATCCACCATGTCTTCATCAAACAACCATGGCCCTAATAAGGTCGTCTGAGTTTTGATCAAGCTGATTTACCATCCAACCAACAGCTGTCATGAAAAATAGCAATAAAGCAATAAACATAAAAATGTTACAGTTTTGGAATTCTTTCCCACCGACTTTTATTTTGACCTCAGGAATTCCTGTTAAACCATTACCTATAATTTTAGTTTTACCTAAACAATCAACAGCCCTGCTTTCACTTGTGTGTTTCCAATTTAAACAGCGCTGTCTTCCTGCTACTCTGTCAGATTCTCTGCTTGTTCTGCATCGGCTCTCCAACTCTGAATTCTTCTGATCTGACTCCTGGATAGTGGTGGGCAGGTGAAGCCTCACAAAGCGTTGAGGCTTTCCTAAAGCTGCATTCACACCAAACGTGACTCGAATTTAGCGGTGGGTGTGGCAAGTCAGATTTTAAAAAAGTCTAAACTCTGGGGAGGACGCCATGTTGCGTCAACCAACCACGGACACGACGTGTGGCGTTTTCAGAAACAGCGCGTAGAACACACATCCAATATGGTGGATCAGATTTCCTAAACTCCACTCCACTCATTTTCTTAACCCGCTGTATCCCTCTCAGGGCAGCAGGGTTTCCTGAACTCATACCCGGCTACTGTTGGGTGACAGTCTGTCACAGGCCCCATGGAGCTGGAGCGATCATGCTCGCTATGCCGGCTACCGGGACGCAAGCTGGTGACCAGACAGAGATCCGCTGCAGGATGGAGAGACGGTCTGCTCGGGCCTCCTGAACTTTATATTGTTTTTTCCTATTTTCATTGAGACAATTATTTAAAAAAAAAGGTCTTCTAATTTGATCATTTTTCTAAATTCTTGCTTTATCGGGTTAATGAGGTACAGCAAGCTTCAAACACAGTCAGAGAGAGATGGAAACACCATGGAAGCGGCCGTCATCCAGACACAACAGGACTAAAGCTCACTAAACCAGAGAACCTCTAAATCAGGGGTGCTTGTGCTTTTTTGAAATGTGAACTATTTAAAACACATGAAATAATGTGAAGTTTTCATTTTTAAGTGTTCAAACATACAGCCAACATGTTGTTACAACAGAAACAAAGGATTCCAGTTTAAAAACCATGAAAAAATCCATGGATGAACAAATGTTTTCATGCCAACCCAAACGAGCCCTTCACTCAGAATTTTTTGGGTAGCTGTATTTGGTAAATGGTGTTTACTTATATAGCACTTTTCGACCTTCATTGAAGGCCCAAAGCGCTTTACAATCACGGTCCCATTCACCCAGTCACCCACACATTCACATGCTGATGGTGGGCGGCTCCGCTGCCGAACACTGGCGCCAACCTTCCATCAGAGGCAATGTGGGGTTCAATGTCAGTGGACACTTTGAACACTTTAAAAATAAATAAATAAAAACCTTAGCCTAATCATTGTCACTTGGTGCCCTCTCCAGCAGGGCCGGCCCTAGGCGGCTGCCTGTGCCTAGGGCCGGCCCTGCTGGTATGGCCCCAAACCACTTAAGTCTGACGTTGGGTCAGAATACACTGAAACACCATGAGCCAATGAGACACACAGACAGACTATGAAACAATCAACAACCTCATATGCAATTAAGCATGGAGCCAAACAGCGATGACAATCAAACATCATTGGTCATGTGACTCCAGTGTTTTGATCCAAGTTCTGATGCACAACCTCGATTCCCTCCTGTTACAGGAGGAGCATCACGAGCTCCGAAGCCTCAGTGTCATCTTGTCTTGGCTTGAACTTTGGGTAAGGATTTTGGATTGTCAGACTTGTTCCCCCTGCCCTGGACACCTCTCCTCAATACATTATCTCTACCAGAGGATTTTGAAAGTTTCTCCAAAACCACCCTGGAATGTGTTTCCTGCCTTTCACACTTCCAAATTCAGCATTACATCTGTATTTAAACTGCAAACGTGGTTCTTTGTGTTTGCTTCAATACCAGAAATAACATTTGAGGGTTTGGTTTGAACTAGGTAACATTTTGAAAGTTGGTTGTATTCTTCATTTACGCACCTTCCCCAGACCAGCAATCATCGGTGTGTTTTCAGTTCTGCGGTATTGGAGGAAAAACAAGCCAGATTAGCATTTCTGAGACTTTGAAACATTTCAGAGACTTTTCATGTGCATCCTCCACTTTAGTGGCATCTGCTGAGGTGCCACGATAAACAGCCTTACCCTGGTCTGAAGTTCCTCTCTTGTCCTCCTCCAAACAGCATCGGGTACAGCGGCGTTTTTGATCCAGGACCGTTCACAAACAAAGCTCCTATTCTGGGAGCATAAAACTGACAAGCAGCTACAAGTTAATGTACTGCTTTGTTTGTCAGTGTCACAACAACATAAGCACTTGCTGACCTTATGTCCTACTACAGTCAGATAATCCACTCCCAGTTCCTGGACATCCACTGGGATTTTCCCCAGGGCCTGGGCAGCATCCGTGTGCAACAGGATCCTGAGACGCTCTCTCTGCTTGTTTAGAAACTTTACTCGCTGGCAGATCTCCTGAAGTGGCTAAAATGTTTAAGATTTTGCTTAAGATTCAAAAGAAGCAAATTCTTGGTTATTTGAAGAAATTTGAAGAGAACACAAAATAATCTTCATCATAGTCATACCATGATGACTCCTGTCTCATTGTTGGCCAGCATGACAGAGATGAGACAGGTGGTAGGACGCACAGCAGCAATAATATCCTCTGCTTCTATGCGACCGCTCACTCGAGACACAGGCACAAACGTCACATCTGTGGCAAAAACGCTGTTAGGATCCAGCATACAGAAGTTCACTTTCTTAATCATTACAAATGTATATATTTATGCCTTACCTGCCTTTTCTTCCTTCTGAAGATGTAACGCGACATGACTAATGGAGTCATGCTCTACATTGGAAGTGATGATGTGAGGCAGGCCGTGACAGCCGTTCTGGAGTCCCTCGCCTTGCTCTGCAGCGCTGCAGTTTTTTCTGAAGTACTCCACAGCGGTGTGTAGCACCAGGTTGTTGGCCTGGAAAAGGGTTTGTCCGTTTTAAACTGCAGCTCCTGTTTCCCAACAAAGGTTTCTGCAGAAGACTGCTGTTGGCATTCTTTATGAAAGAAGAGCAGAAGTTACCTCTGTTCCACCTGAGGTGAAAATAATGTCCTCTGCTTTACCACCAACCATTCTGGCAACACTCTGTCTGGACTGATTAATTATGGCTTTGGCTGTGGCACCTGGAATAACAAGGGATCAATATAAAGTACGAATCATTTATGTCATAAGGTGAACCAAGGAAAAGAGCCTAGAAAATGATTTTTGTTCCCATATCTGAGAACTACATTTTAAATGCATTTTTTTAGATTATACCCTTCTGGACTTTGGGTTAAAAGTTCTCCGCAAGATATCCTGCAGTTTTTTGTCACAAGTGTAACGCATTGTTTGAGACTAAAGGCTAGGCGCTCTGACATGCACAGAATGGAAAAAAGAATTGTCTCAAGGAGCCCAGGGTGTGTAAATGAAAACGCAAAGCAGGTCGGGATAAATATCAACTGGTTGTACTGAAAACACGAGAACAGAAAAAAACAGCAAAAAAATACAAGCTAAGGCTGGAGGGGACGAGGGCTAATCTAAGTGCAATTGTTGATGCAGTCCAGAAATGCGTGTTGTAGCAGGATGGTAACCCGCAGAGCTTTATTGCAGATGGTTGGGATGTTGGAAGAGATGCAACTATCAGGGTTGGTTCAGTGTGGGTAGCTCACCATCAATTTAAGGAAATCAGAAGATCACACAACAAAAAAACCTGGCCGATGAGTTGACCAAAAGTGTTTAAAGGCAAAGTGGCTGAAGCCCGAGTGAGGCAACCAGGGTTGTTGCTGATGCTTGAATGCTCACCACAGTAACAACAGCAGCCAGAGCAGGAAGCAGGCAGCAGGAAGTGCCCTGCATAACCCGGAACTTAAATAGCAGTGGGGCCTGCCACAATAAAAGCATGGACCAGGTATTTCTCTTTGAATTAATGACACAGGGTTACACAAGCTATGATTGCTAAAAGGACAGTACAATAATGTACAGTTTTGAGCCAGATTCCAGCTCAGTCTAGGAAAAAGACGTTAATGGATCTATTTATCTGGAAGTCAATGCATCAGAATTGTACAGCAGAAAGGAGACTTTGACTCGTCCATGGAAGTTACTGTGTCAGAAACCCAAGCTCTTTCTAATTGGCATTTTTTCACCTGCTCCCGATCCATCATGATTTGAATAAAGAAATACAGTTTAGATCTTAAATTACTTATGTGTCCTCTATTATTAATGCCAAACAAAAACAGCCTTTTTTTGAGGAGGGGGTCTTTAAAACTTATGATATGCCAACACGTTCTCACTCCCAACTCGTCATATATTGACGCATGGGTAGGGACCCCTCCCCGTCACTTTTTGACGCTCTGGGTCAGCCCAATTCGTCATTTTCTGACACGCTGCCGACTCACATTAGATTATTTCAGTAAAGTTAGAATGTGTTCCAAAAACAGATTCAGACTTCCGCCCCTAGAAACCCACAAAAATGTAGTGAAAGCAAGAGAGCTGCTTTCAAACTATATGAGGGAAAAGAAAATATACTTTTATTTTATTTTTTTTATATTAATAATATATGATTTATATAAATAATCATATATAATGACAATAATACTATAGTTTTATCATTAACAATAATATTATAGCCAATAGATATACTTTAACAAATCTTTGTGTAAAATGTTATTTTTATTTTATTTTTTTTACATGTAAACAAACGGGTCCTTAGAACTTGTGACAACTTGTGAGGACTGACATCATCGTACGTGACCACTACGATTGACCCGGGCGGGACCACCACCTCATGTTGTGATGGGACCTCGTGAGTACTGATGAAAATTTCTCTGTAACTATTTTGAACTAAAATTAAAAAAAATAAAAAATAGACCAGGGAAAACATATCAATGTCGACTGCTTGAAAAGTCACAAATAGCCATTCTATAGGTTCCTGGAAGTAAGACATTGGATCATTGAATGATTCAAGACACTGGTATTTTTTTTTTAATCGATTTTGGGCTCAAACAACTCAGGTTAAGCTAGCTAAAGTAGCTACTGCTAACTAATCCGCTTCAGACGTAGCTGTGATTTTGGCATATAAAGTGTAACTAAATCTTAAATCGCCCGTTTCCCTTTCTTGTTTAACTCTATTGATGCTTTTTTTTCTGTCTGGCTTTGTCCAACTTTTTTCAGTTCGATGCAAACTTGTTTCATTCCTGAAATTCAAAACAGTCCGTGTGCGGCCTGCTAAGGTCGACCAGTGTTATTGCAGTGCAGAGCTTTGCAGGCTCGCTCGGACGGACGGACGGACGGACACGGACACACACACACGCACACACACCCACCCACCCACACCGACACACACCCACCCACCCACACCCACACCCACACACACACACCGCACACACATGCACACACACGTGTGTTGGATATGCAGCCACCCAGAGCCCCACCTGAGAGCCGTTCAACAAAAACGCATCAACCTGTTGCCAGCAGGAACTTTAACCTCTGGAACAACTGGTCCAAAAGGTTTGCTCCAGGGCACTACAGTGGAGTGGTGAGAGGGAGACACACCCCTGGACATTGCTTGCACTCATGTTTAAATCTCACTGTCTCCAGTACTTTAATAGATGACCTTTCAGCTGCAGGTCCCTGTCATTAACCACTGTTTTCATGTCTCTTATGGGGAGGACACCATTTGCCCACTCTACAGATAATGTCTCCATCTGTTAGTATTGGTGTCTGTCCTGACAGAAAGAGAAGTTTTGGAGGTTTTCTTACCTGCTATGTGGTTGCTGCTAGGGTTTCCCCAGGCATCTTGGAGGGCTTCAGAAATAGCCTCCATCACCTCTGGTTCCAGAGGGGTTGTGGCATTATAATCCATATAGATCCTAAATTACAGTTTATTTAAAAAAAACTCTTCAAACAATTGTTGTGTTTTGATAACAATCATTAGAAGGAAAATCCAAGTCTCCCTACCTCTGTGGATTAAAGTCTGGTAGATGGTGCAGGGTGTGATCCTCTAAGGATTCATCATTTAAGGTTTGACCCGTTACTATGGTAACGCCATCAAACTTGTTTGCCATACTGTTCACAAAGAGAAGAGAGAGAAGTTGTGATGCCATTAACCAGTTGGTCTAGACCAGGAGTGCAGCCCGAGTGTCCGAAGCCACATGCAGCTCCGTTGTCCCTCCTCAGAGGGTCTTAGGCTTTGAAGAGAGATGCTACTGATGTGAATAAATAATGGATTTTAGTTTTCGTTCATTTGTTTTAGTTCATGAAGTTTTATGATTAGATTTGAACACATCAGATAACAAAATGATGGTTAAAGGTTAAATCTACTAACAGAGTATCATTCAATTAAGCTTAAATATCACATGGTGATCCTCTGCTGCACAACAGTGTCTAGTTGCTGTTTGGAGGCAAAGGTCTTAAATCACATGACTGCACTTCCATGTATAGATTTAAAAGAAGGATTCAACACCAGTTTGCTTTAGTTTCTATAGTAAAAGGAGAAAACACATGGCCATGCACCAACGTAATGATGAAACATTACAACTTTTTTCATTGAAGTTCATCTTCTGCAGCAGGAGGATGTTATTTGACCACCTCAGAACAGGACCTGTTCAAAAACTACAGACTGCTCAAATTAAATGATACTTTAGATATACATTGAACAGAGTTTCTCATTTCTTCTTAGTTCTTAGGTAGAATGATAAAAAAAACAAATTTTCACTGATCAAATAACGGTTTCACAAATAATTACTTTCTAAAGTAACATTTATGTAGTTTTTGAACAGGACCTGTTCTTAAATGGTCAGAGTGCAAACATCCAGTGGAATGTTAGTTCATTCATCTTCTTAACTGTTTTTGTCCCTTTTGGGCTCATGGGCTGCTGGAGCCTAACCTGTCCACTCATGGGCAAAGGCAGGGGGCACCCCGGGACAGGGCAGGGGGCACCCCGGGACTGGGCAGGGGGCGCCCCGGGACAGGGCAGGGGGCGCCCCGGGACACGGCAGGGGGCGCCCCTGGACAGGGCAGGGGGCGCCCCGGGACAGGGCAGGGGGCGCCCCGGGACACGGCAGGGGGCGCCCCGGGACAGGGCAGGGGGCGCCCCGGGACACGGCAGGGGGCACCCCAGGGCAAGGGCAGGGGGCACCCCGGGACAGGGCAGAGGGCGCCCCTGGACAGGTCACCACACCTACAGACAATCTAGAGTGACCAATTAACCTATGAAGCATGTTTTTGGATGGTGGGAGGAAGCTGGAGTCCCCGGAGAAAACCCTCACATGCACGGAGAGAACATCCCCCCATTGGTGACACTGTTTCCGGTCCACCACAGCCGGGACTTGAACCGGGCAGGAGCGCTAACCACTGCTCCACAGCGGTGTTCCTATAGTGCCCTCGCGAAGCTAACTTCAGCATCTTCAAACAAACAACAACAAACAGTGCAAAATGGAGAGATCCAGGAGATCCGGTCCCTGCTTTTCAGCCCGCAGACAGAATGATGCTGGTTGAACCAAATGTTCACCACTGGTTGACCCGGTTCGGACACAGCGGGTCAGATCAAAGATGTTTAGAGATTCAAAGTGGAGTCAATGTTTGGAGTTAGCATGTCGTTTTTACCCCATTCTAGATCCCTGTGCACTAACACAAACAACCGAACGAACCCGGTCGGAACCAAAACCACCTGCGGACCGGAGCCGCTGCTTTTCTGTTTACTTTAGCTTTAGCTTTAGCTAGTTGGTTTGGCTAACAGTCTGTAGCTGCTACACCAGTCTGACTTCGTCCGACTGCGAAATAAAGGCCGAGTTGGATGAAGCTTTCCGGTTTGTGAGGAAGACGAGAGGAAGGAGCAGAAATGTAACCTTGAACAGGAAGGAGCAGAAATGTAACCTTGAACAGGAAGCGGACGATGCCTTTAAGGAGTTCTGCTGTCTGTCCGGTCCTGCGTCCTTTGCTAGCTCTCCGGTCTCATGATCTGCTGGGTTGCCAGATCTGATCTCAAAGCTGCAAACTACGATCATCTTCTATAGAAAACAAACATTTGTAAAAGAAACGCACGCGCATCCACACACGCGCACAAACGCGTGTGCTTATTAATCTATGTATTTATGTAGGACCGTGAAGTTCATATTCTAAGTGGAGCTCTATTGAAAGGAACTATTGTGTTAACACGTTTAGAATGATCGGGCGTGCACGTGCGCACACTTACGGCTTTTTAAAAACCGCGCACTGCCTTAAAATCTAGATTTCATTTCTTTCTCGGCCTTTACCGCTGAAATACATTTTGAAAGTAAATAGTAGAGGTGAAACAATTCGTTTTAATAACAGTTCAATTCATGTCACAATCAGTGCTCGATGATCCGAATGTTTTTTTGAACGATCCGATTCACTAAAACGGATCCAGAACATCTTCATCCAGAACTTCAACAGTGAGACTCAGAGATAAATTCCTGCTACTGAACAGTGAAGTTTTCCAGATTCTTGTGTTTCTTCAAGATAATCTAGTGTAAATAAATATGTGTACAAACAAACAAGTAAACAAGAATGAAAGTCAAATCCATTCACATTTGAGTTTGATAAAGTTCATTCCACTGTTGTTTTCCATATCAGAATAATCCAAAGGAACATTATTAGAACATTCTAGAACACTGTATGAACACATGACTTTGTAAATTCAAAGTGTTTCCACAGGTTAGACTGGAATGATGGTTGATCAGTTTTTACTGCATCACATGTGTTGTTTGCTGGGATGCATTTGGTTATTTTTACTTTATATTAAATAAAGTAACCATATCTAAATCCAAATGGGATTTTCTTGGATTATTGATTTGGTTTATTTAAGTAAGTGTACTTGAGTATAGGTACAAGTATAGCAAATATATGTATAGTGTACTACTAATGTGTTGTGTAGCATGCTGAATTTGAACATTTTAGTAAAAAAATTGATTTTATGTAAAAATAAATTTTAAGTTGACTTCCTCCCTTTTAGCATACTTATACACTTGAAAAGATGACTTTCTGCTAAGGGAAAGGAAGGACCTTCTAAGGAGGCCTGAAACTCTAAAATAATATACTTGTTGCTTCCAGCAACTCTATAACAGCTGATGTTGATAGACTTTTTTCAACCAAAATGTTTTAAACTTGTGTTCAGCTGTGTATATATGCAGCGTAAACATGTCAATATGTGAAATCTGTAAATGCTTCGTCTGAGATGCATCCAACTTCCTCCAAAAGAGGAAATAAACCCTAAAACACACACTTCTTTGTGTTGCATAAGTTCCATGTTTATTTAGTATATGACAATGTGTTTAGTGTACACAAACATCTGACACTAAACTCCAACACTCAGACACAGACTGGACTACTTCCCATTTTAGTTTGTAAATGGGTCAAACGTTATAGTACACTGTTCACAGCACTCAGGTTTATATACACTGCCAATTTATCTGAAGAAAAAGAAATGAGATGCACAGATGCAGAAAAGAGACGTGGAAGCACAGACGTGTCAATTATAACTGTAAAATCATATATAAGGATAAGAAAAATGTGTATTTTGTATAAAGACTGCTGGAGCGTGATAGTAAGGGATGAGGATGGAGGGAAAGAGTGACAGGAACATAGCATGAACGTAGCAAGACTCTGTACACGATATGAATGAGCCACTCAGAGCCAAAATCCTCCCAAGCGTCAACCAGAAGGTTATTATAGTGCTTCCTGCAGTCTGCAGGCGGTTCTCCTCAAGTGATCTATTCTACAATCATTAAGGAACAGAATCCAGAAGCTATTTGAGCAGAAATAATCTTTCAAGAAACACAGTACATTCAGTGTGAGTCTTCTTATAAGTGCAGCAACAAAACTTTGGTTCAGATGTGATGCAGATGAAAACGTGATGAATCCTGTTAAAAGACAGCAGCACCCCCCACCACCACACACACAGACACACACACACACACACATGGCAATGATGTTTAAGTACAGCTGGATAAAAGGTTTCTACCATGAAGTCTGGATGTTGATGCGACCTTGTGTTTACAGCTAGAAAGATTAGAAATAATACTTCATGTCCTTCAAAGAAACACAAAAATGTTGGACTGAATTCCCTTCAGAAATGTTCACGAGACCCTAACAGTAGCGTTTTACGAATGACAAACATCTGATGATCCACTTGAAACCTTTGACTTCAGATCCACTTCGCTGCTTATTAGAAGCATTCTTGTTTGCATGTCAATCATCTGCTTGTTACTGAGCATGCTCTCTAAAAAGGCTGGATGACCTGAAGCAGCATCAATGTAACTCACGGCCAATAATTTTAGAGAAGTTTGCTTTCAGGTTCCTGCTCATTGTCAGGAGAATCCTCAAGAATACAGAACACAATCTCTGGTGCAATTGTTTACCTCCAGTTCATCACACGTTGCAGGATTTATCTGTACTTAAGAAGAAGATGTATGTGTTATGGATATGGATTCTTGTTTCAGAACTTAAAGATTTGCCCAAGTTAAACCTCATGTCCAACATTCAGATTTTTGAGACAAAGAACTAGAAGAGTGACGACCAGACGAGAAGAACTTCAGCATGAAGGATGCAGACAAGAAGCAAACAGTGCAGAGGCAGACTGTGCAGTTTGAAAAGAGAGGCACCGCAATTTATGAAAATCCATTAATGTCTTTGTAAAGACGCTGTCATGAGGAGGGTTGTAAAGAACTGACTTCAATTTCTGCTTCTGGTAGTGATCTCCATCCAGTGGTGCACTAATATCTTTCTGTGAAGGTTTGTTGGATCCAAAGGAGAACTAATCCTGAAGATTACAGCCTTGTTCAAGTGGTCCCTGACACATGCAGACTGGCCAGTTTTCAAATGGTCAAGTTTAGTCAAGAGCATCCTCAGCGTGGGGACAGGCCTGTTATTTTCAAACATCTAAGGAGCCTATTTAAAAGTGCCGTGTGCAGAAATTGCACTGTACCACGTTCTACTTTAGAAATATAAATGTCTTTGTAAATCAATACATGCAGAAATAAATAACTGTTACAAATCTACATAGATGACATTTTAAAACCAAAAATGAGAATAACTGTGAAGAGTTGAGCAGATGTTCAGTTGTGTGATAACCCTTAGTAAACCTGCTTAAATACTGTGTGAATGAATGTATGAGGAAGCTGATTTTCTGATGCAAATGTTGAAGTCCTTGCTTTCATGGCAGCTTTAGGTAAAGATACGTACATATCACTGCTGTATTTTTAAGGAATAAATGCATAAGGCTTGATGTGTCACCAACAACAACTACAGGTAATTATAACACTAATGTAATTGTAGGAACTGCTGCCCCTCCCTCCGTTTTTGCCAGTGAACTTCTGTACAGCACAGGGGCAGAGCTTGTTCACACAGAAAGACTGCGAGTGCAGAGAGGGCCTGACATGAAACATGGAGTGTGCTCTAAAGGCTGAGGAGACATGACTGTTGGGTCGAGTGATGGCGGCTGACAGGGCTCAGGACATTATTGGGACAAGCTGATGTGGGACTTCGTCGTTCCATTCATCTTTCTTTCACATCCTCATCTGTCCGGCCCTTCTTCTGGATAGCTTTGACCTGAGCGGCAGAGGACAGAAGTTTAACAAGTTCTCTTTACTGCAGGACTGTCGTTTGGCTAATGACTCACCTGATAGTTCCAGCGAGAAGAGGGTTGAAAGCGTACAACCAGTCGTGCATCTCCTTATCGTTAGCAGCTTGGAGTAGAATCCCACGATGCTCCGTACACACGGCGAACGTGTTTGGAGTCTGTCAAGAGAACCATGACAGCTTGTTGTTTTGTGACAAGAGAGGGCTTTTTGAAAGTGTCAGTGCAGCACAAACCTTTAGCATGGCCTGCTGGTCCTCGCTGTACTCCACCTGAGCGGAGGAGAGATTGAGAATAGCACGCTCCACAGTGTCTCTTTCTGAGTTGTAGATGTAGACATACGGCCGCCGCACAGCAACAAAACGCTTCACCCAGCCATTGGTGTGCGGCTCCAGGAAATGTAGGTAACCTTTCTTTGACACGATGGGGCTGAAAGAAAGAATCCTGCACTATGACTACCAGGCAGGATTCAATGCAAAGCGACCGAACTTTTGCTGGAGACTGACCTGACTCGGATCTCCTGGATGTCAGGGACAAATCTGCGGGTCGCAGGCTTGGCATCAGAGCCACCGTTGACAGATGCCTTGGCCTCTGCTGCCTCCTGCTGTGTGTCAGCGCGGGGACGGGGCGTGGGCAGCCTGCAGATCAGAGAAAGAGGCTTTGAGTGTTGGCTGCAAACGGGCAAAGAACTCCTCTGCCAAGTGGAATAATGAACCTGAGTTCAGCGTTGATGTAGCTCCTTTCAACCAGCGAAGGACACGTTGAGGAGGGTGTGATTGTGTTAAGAGCGTAGGTGGAGGGGGAGTCTTTCAGCACTGTGACAGACATCTCAGAGATCTGTGAAAGAGACACTTGTTGGATCTGTGCAGAAATCAGACTTTAGGCATCCTGGTGTGTTTCATCGGACTCTTTTTGATACATACTTTGCTTTCGCTAGCACTGACGCACACATGGCTGTACTCTCTGTTAAAGGAGTGGGTGAGCAGCCGCAAACACTGTAGCAGAAATAGAGAAAACACCACATTTTTTTCAACAAGACATGTATGGAACTGCAGACTGCTTTAGCCAAACTTGAATAGATCTTTTGAAGAGAAATGGTGGAGAACCTTGGCAGCCAGTTCCCTCTGCCTCTCAGTGGTGATTTCAGAGCTGCAGCTGGCCTCCTGATCCACCTCACAAGGCTTTGGAGACTCCCACAGATCCTCTGACGTACCACACTGAAGAGACTCCTGCCCCGAAAGCAAGGTGGACTCCAGCTTCTCCCTCAGAAGAAGGTAATGTTTGGTCTTCTCCACCTGAGAGAAGGAGGAACACACATTAATGTCTCCCCTGAGATCCAAGAGTGAAGCAGTCCTTCATACTGGGGAGGATTGGATCTGAAAGACACCCATCTTTGGGGTGTATCCAGACTGGGAAAATCGTTTGGTCTGGACCGAGTCCACTTGATTTGGTCCAGATTGAATCCTGAACCTTGCGTTTGGTCTGCATTCAAACTGCCGACAAGCGAACTTTTATGTTTTGAACTAAAGCTGGAAAACAAAACCATGTGACTAAAGATCTTCTCACTCATTGGACAGAAATTACAAGGGTGGGGCAAAGCAACTATCCATCCATCCATTTTCTAAAGTTACGCACAAATCACTTGATATGCGCACACAAAGCTGCATTTACGCACAAATCTTGTGAGACTCTTTTCACCTATCCAAGAAATAAAAGTTTCATGTGTAAATGATGCATTTAAAGGCTGCTAGAATGCTGGGTCATCAGAGTTTTCTTATCACGGGTGTCTCACGGAGCTCTGGTCGGCAAATGCGACGATAGCAAGCAGGAGTGCGAGGCCCTTCTTCACACCCACAGAGCGGAGAGGGTCGATCAGCCCACCGGCCCGCTCCGATCTATGGCTGTTTAGAATGATCAAGCGGCACCCCCATGACCAGTGACCAGAGCTCAGGAAAGAGCCCCTGTCAGACACGCTGTCAGGGGAGGGGCTGCGGAGAGGAAAATATTTGTATTTTTAAAGAGCCAAGTGTTTTAAAAATCATTATTTAGATTTTATGGTACTAATTATCCATCATATCCGTTCAAGAAGTTTCACCAGAAGGGGCCTACTTGCTGTGAGGCAAAAGTGCTGATCACTGTAGCAGAAATTATGGAAGTCCTGCGCTTTGCAATCCTTGTCAGGATATTTCACTGATTCAAACTTTATATTTCACTGACCAATTTTGAATTCCTGTATCAGGTGAGGTGTAAAACTTGTTACTGCTGCTTTGGTACAGCAAAGGCATGCTGCAAGGACGTTACTGGCAAGACAACGGCTATGAAGGTAGGATAAGTGTTTATGACATACAGATTGTTGGGAAAACAGTGAGAAGCCATGTGCATCACATTAAAAGTTGTTTTAAAGAGCCTCCATTCATCCAACCACATTTCAGTGAGCTGTGTCTCATCGTTGTGGAGTTATGGCACAGCTTTAAAGAAAATTCTGAAGCACTACAAGGTAGATTGAGGAGGATGTCACAGCAGCGCGTGCTGCGTAACGACACACACACAAACACATAAGAAGCCTTATTAGCGGTGTTAAAACAAACGCTGTAACAAGTAAAGAGTTGGAGCATTTTTTTCCTGTTTGATAACATGACAATCGTTGCCTTACATTTGTGCACAGCTCATCTGTTGCGTTATGACCCAGTTATTCTGCTCCTGGAGCGAAATGTATTCAGACTGAGGAATCTCATCCTGAACCAAATCTGTCTGATTAGAAACGAACCGAGACCAACTCAAATGATGGATCAGAGAGTGGATCCTGGTCCACTTGGGTGTATTCAGGCTGAAAATTTGTTCTGGATTATCAGGAGAAATGGTTCACTTCAAATGATCTAAATGTGTCCAGTCTGAATACATGAATATATGAGAGTACTTAAAGTACTTCTGTCATGAACACCTGCTGATTGGCTAACTGCCATCATTCAGTGTAACTCGGTATGCCAGTGGAAGGATTTTGAAACAAGTGGTTTTTGTTTCATGCTAGTGTAATACATGAAGTCCATCCATGTAGTGCTGTGGACTCTACACTGGAAAGTCACACAGGTCAGGGAGTTTGATTCTTAGTGTGATCACTGGTTGCATCAGGAAAGGCGTCCTAAAAAGTATATACCAGTTCAGTTTGCTGTGATGAGTCCTTAAAAATGCATGAAGAGCTGGAAGATCACCACTCCAACAGAAGTCAACCAAGACTCAGGGTTACGTCCCACAGAAGAATCCCAGAAGACTGAAACTGGTATGCTCGCTGTATGGATTGGATTCTTTCAGCAAGTCAGTGAAGTCTTCTTTTAATGCTTGTGAAGATTCCTGTCTGAGGATGACTTTCTAAAATGTTTGGAGTTGCAGCATTAAAATCATCTGGTTGAGTTGTGTAGTTGTGTTGTATAGTTGTGTAACTATAACCTTCTTTATAGTCTTACAACTGTTGGAAACACCAGAAAATCCTGTCAAAGGAAATCAGACAGTGTTCCACACTAAAGTAAAAAGTTAAGGAAACTCAATATGTGAAGGGAACTAGCTGCCCTGAACTTCTAGCTCTAAAATCAAACCTCAACTTTTGAATTTTTTTCAACTAGTCTAATTTTTCCATTTTTAAGTAAACCTAACTTTTAAGTGTTGAAGAAAGCATTTTGGTGTCTGTACAACCGTTTTGACTGAGTGACTTTAAGCATAAAAGCCCCTTTTAGTTTCCTAAAGATCTTTGGCTCTATGGTCTGAGCCCCTAACATATTTTGGGCTAAAAAGTGGCTTTTACATTTTTTCTTTCACTATTGCACGTGTGTTTGTGTTCTCCACTGACTTTTGAGGGTTTTCATATGTTCTTCTTTGGAAGAGTCATGACTCATTTCTTGTTTTTACAGAAAATGTCTCACATCTTGGAGAAGACTGAGTTTCTCCAGTTCCCATTGGTGGTCCAGAATGAGGCTGTCACTTCGCGGCCTCCAGCCAGCCAAGTTCTCCTCCCGCGGACGTAGGCCACAGAGGTGTCCAGCACCCGCCTTCGTCTCCTCTGCATTCCTGATGTGAGAAGGTGAGCTGATTGTAGAAAGATCTCAGGCCTCATGGAGAATTGTGACCTTGTGTGAATCCTACCTGGGCTCCCTGCATCTGCCAGGTAACACAGGCTGACCTCATAAACTCCAGTTACACGGTTACTATACAAAAACAAATACATGTGTAAATATTTGTCTGTTAGCAAAGAGAAAGTGCATGTGTGTAAAAGTACAGGAGACGTCTCCAGACTCACCCGTCTGCTGCTCTGAGGCTTCCTGTACCAAAAAGGTTGCGGATTGAACGAGTAGCTGAGAGCTTAGTGTCTCGAGAGTAAAAGACCATGCAGATATCTTTGGTTAGGACTGCTGGCTGCGTGCAGTTGTCCATCTGCAGTTGATAAAAGCAGAGGGATTTAACACACACATCTGATACAGTGTGAGCCACTTCTGCCCCTAAAGAGAATGAGCTCTCTACCTCCAGATAGGCTGACAAGGTCATGTAGATCTTCTCTCCATATGGGGTGACCCGGTTTAATAGCAGGGAATTGTGCATGGAGCTATCCCAAGCGGCTTCAAAGCGGTAGAAAGTCCTGAGATGGTCCAGGAGATGAAAAGTAAAGAATATGTGTCAGAAATGTGAGCTTTGGGCATTTAAACATCTGTGCATCTTTTACTGGAGAAGAAAAACATTTAAATGAAATGAAAAAAGTAGAATTCACTAAATGTTAAGACATCACAAACAATAGACCTACATATTTCTGGTGCTGAAACAGTCATTTTGCATGCAATAGGATGTGATAATGCTTTGTTTTGCACAAAACACCACACAGCAGCAAAGAAAGCAAAATGAATGCAAGCAGAGAAAATGAAAGGCAGCGAGTGAGAGGAGGATGGAAAAATGAGGGACAGGACAGTGAAATACCTATCATCTACTCCCAAGGAGATGCTGTGAGAAGAAAGAAATGAGCAGAAGAACAGAGAGTGAGAATCAGGAGGTGCTGTGTATTGTTGGGATGGTCTTCCATCATGTACGTGAGCCATCTGGGCCGTGGAGGCGTCCTGATCTGTCGCCCTGCTCTGCCAATACCAAGGTCAGAAAGCAGGGCACAGCTCCTCCAACAAAGCTGCGCTGCAGCTGGGATTTGCTCCATACTTTAATGCACACATTTTCCCGCGCCCCTTGAGAAGATATAATCACTCACTGAAAGCAGTTATTATGCTGGCCTAAAGCCCGGGGCTGCCTGCAATCCGTAAAAGATCATCCAAGCAAGAATTGTAAAAGAAACTAGTGTTGCTGAAGGTCTTAAAAGCAGGCTGAATGGGCTCTTCATGAGGTTCAGATGTTCAACCCACTGGACTTGGACTGAGCTGACCTTGTGGTAAAATGATCACTGTATCACTCCAGAGACTCCAAACAGCTGAAGCTCCCTGAAAATGTGAAGAGAACCCGGTGCACAGATGCCCGGGTTCTCCTGAGTACTTGTTCTTAAACATTTCACACTTGCACGCATACTCACTGTTTCCAAATAGTAGGAACCTGTTTGCTTACACAACAAAGAAGCAATTTCCTCTTAGTGTCACTCCAACGTGTGCTTTTATGCATTTCACTGCCTCTGAACAACGCGGGAGCCAGCACTGAAGTCATGCTTCTGGTGGAACATGTGAGGAACCATTTCTTTCTGGCAGAAACTTTGGCAGAGTCTCTCAGAGGTAAAAGCAAAAAAAAAAAGATTCACAACATTGCGGGGATTCTGGAAAAAGAGCTACTGGTGAGGTAATGGTGCAGCGGATTACAGTTTAATAGCTGCATTTGAGTGTGGTGCCAGAGCAGTTACAGTAAACTATGTAATCCATCAAACAACTATTGTGTTACAGAAAGTGAAGGGTTCCATTTCTAATCTTCCTCAGCTGTAGTGCCCTGAATCTGAGGAACAGAATCATTTCCATGCCATCAAATCACAGCCTTCCTGTAGAGTCATAAAAGACTATTTGGATTTTTTAATAAACATTTAGGCTCGCTTCTTTTGCCGTGTTCTCTTATGAATGGAATCCTACCGCCCCCTACTGACAGCTTGTAATAACATTTGTTCTCCAGAGTGGAGCTGCTGAACAGCAGACCTCTTTGTGGCCTTTGCATACAATTTCTAATAATCTGTTATAATGCTTATTAGAAATTCAGCTTTGTTAATCTTTTTAAACTTTGTGGCTAAAGACAGCAGCTCAGACACATCCAACGCAGCGAGACACCTCTGGACATGCTGCAACACATCCCTCCCTGCTCATGAGAGCGGGAACAACGCACAGGCCGGCATGGGCTGCTCACAGTCACAACAACAAAGATGACATGCAAAGAAAATGACTGAATGGAGGCAAAGGACAACAGGATGCAGAGAAGGTTGGAAGGAGAGTTTGCATGTGCAACAAAAAAAACATGAAGAGAAAGGCAAATAATATACCTAGGCATGTCCGAATCAAGGAATTGTCTGCGGAAGCAAAATCCAACATAAAAAATGAAAAAACACTGTGTTAGTGGACTGCAGGGAGAAAGATGTTAGCATTCATAGATAAACTTTGATGTTTGCTCCAGTGGAAATGACAGAAGACACCACTGGAGTGTCAAGGGAAGTTCTGAACTTAAAACTGTGACCTAAATTTAAAATCCATACATAGAATAGAAATACTGATAAACAAACATACACATGAAGGGATCTTCAGTAAAGTAGGATTCATTTAAAATCCCTTTAAAGTCCCACTTTGATCATCTTTTCATCTATTTTCAGTGTTTCCAGGGGTCTTGTAATTATGATTACACCGCTTTTAAATCAATATTGGATCGATCCAGCTCCACAGTTCCGATCCAGATTCCAGCTCAGACGAGGAAAACAAAGACGTTCATGGATCTGTTTGTCTGCAGGTGGATGCATCAGAATGGAGCGCAGCAGAGAGCTTGAGACCCGCCCATCGCAGTTTCTGTCACAGAGCTTTTTCAAATGGCACTTTTCTGCTCTTGATTAACAACGATTTGAATAAAGAAATCCTCGGAAATAACATTTCAATCTTAATTTTCTTAATACATATCCTCCATTAAGAGAAAAATGCTACAAGAACATGATAAAAACATCATTTCCATCAGAGTTGGTCAAACCATTAAAGCTTGGCTTGCAGCAGTGTTTTAAAAAACTGTGTGAGACTAATCAAGTTGTTGTTCACCTTTTGGTCTATGCCGTCAGGGGTCGCCACGTTGAATCAGCTTTCACTGATTGGTATAGGTGGTTTGGCAGAGACTTTTATGTCAGATGCTCTTCCTCACACAACCCTGTATTTTATATGGGCTGGGGACCGGCACAGGGAGACCCAGACCTGGGCCCCTTGTGGATCCATAGTTAGGCAGCAGTTTGAAGGGTCTTGTTGAGGGACACAGAAAGTGCCTTTGCTTATTTCTGCTTGAACGAGTTCCTTTCATGATACTATGGACTTGAATTATTTAACTTGCTTGACAGTTTTGCATTGATTCGTAAGACCATGATGGTGTCGCTGGTGTATTTGGTTAACATGAGATGGTTTGACATGTTAAAGCCAACAGAAAGAAGTTAGTAATGTTATCAATGCAAAAACTACAGTAGCTAGAAAACATCAAGCCATAAACTTCAAATCATCACTGAATATTTCCTTCTCTCCTGACTGGCTTCAAACCAACAACAACAAAACGGAGACATGTCTTTGTAATTCAAAATGCAATGTTTTTCTCTATATTTAGTTAATTCAACTGCCATGTAAAATCTAAAATGAGACAAAGATATTGTTTCATTGGAATCTACGGCACGCTGTAGATGTAACCCCTACCCCCTCACAGAAAACCTAACACCCCAAAAAGTCTAAAACGCCATTTTCAGGGTTATTATTGGTTTCAGTGTTGATTTTCTTTCATGTCAGGCATCAATTGCAGTGTTGATGAAGATGTGCAATATCTACCAATGCATATACACAACCCCCAAAATGAGGGGCGGTTCAAGGCATATTTCATTATCAACCCCACATAAATACATTCTCACTCTTAGTATGGAAACAGAAGATTTTGTAAGATAAAGATCAAATAGCTAAAACAATTGAAAAAGTTTTAAATAATCTGTAATGCTCCATCTATAAGGTTAAATTTACGTAAATGCATCTTTTTATGAAACTGCAAGTGATTTCTGCCTATTCCATAAAAAATCAACTTTAACTGTATTATAATGTTCATTCATACCTATAAACAACCCCAAAGCAATGTTTTCATCCGTTCACGCATTTCTGACATTTTCTCTAAAAACCTCTGAGCATCAGCTCCTCTCAACCCATAAAAATCTAGCTGTCATCACAAAGTGGGGACAACCCCTTTCAGGTAGAGTCTGTACTGCCGGCACCGCCCCCGGCTAAAACACACTCCCAATTCCTCAATGGAGCTAGAGGTGATCGGCAAAATGCTTTTATTTTAAATGCATCGTACCGCCGGTCTAGCAGATTTTTTTACTGTTGAACGTCGATCTCTATGGTGGCTGGGCTCCACACACACACAAACCCACACCCACACACACACCCCGGGCTGTGCACAGTCCTCCAGAACCCTGCTGTCTGTGGTGTTTGTGTTGTGTAGCAATGGCCAAAAAACATTTATTTGATTTAGTGTTTGAACTTTGTGCAATGGCATACACCAAAGAACAATCTGGTGAGGAATCTGAAAGAATGGCACAAGCAGATGGGTGATATTGGAAAGACAACTGCAGAAAAAAGCAAGCTATTTTCCTGGTGGAGGTGCAAAGGAAGCAAGAGACAAATTACAAAAACTGGTTTGAACATGGATTATTGAGGTGGGCGTGTCTTCAGGAAAAAGATCCACATGAAAGCAAAGAGGATTTTGATACAGAGACTGATGACGCTTCAAAGAGAAAAGAAACATTCACAGCAGGGCTAATCAGAACAGAACACAATGTTCTCATTACAAGAAATCCTGAAATGTTCATCTGCTGTTGTCTACATTTTGTGACCAAATTTCACCACAAAATGAGCCCATTAACCGTCACCATTCTGTCTGTGATGAAATAAATGCAAGTCTCTGAGAAACACCAGGCCGGCTGAGTCAGGGGACAACGCTCTGTCTCCCCCTCTGGTCGTCAGCGAGAGCCATCACCTGAATACTGACTGCAGCCATCTCCACACCTGGTCCTCATCATGTCATCAGCCACCTGACCCCGCTTAGTACCTGACCCCGCTTAGTACCTGACCCCGCTTAGTTCCTGACCCCGCTTCGTACCTGACCCCGCTTAGTACCTGACCCCGCTTCGTTCCTGACCCCGCTTCGTTCCTGACCCCGCTTAGTACCTGACCCCGCTTAGTTCCTGACCCCGCTTCGTTCCTGACCCCGCTTCGTTCCTGACCCCGCTTCGTACCTGACCCCGCTTCGTTCCTGACCCGCTTCGTTCCTGACCCCGCTTCGTTCCTGACCCGCTTCGTTCCAGACCCCGCTTCGTTCCTGACCCGCTTCGTTCCAGACCCCGCTTCGTTCCTGACCCGCTTCGTTCCAGACCCCGCTTCGTTCCTGACCCCGCTTAGTTCCTGACCCCGCTTAGTTCCTGACCCCGCTTCGTTCCTGACCCCGCTTCGTTCCTGACCCCGCTTCGTTCCTGACCCCGCTTAGTTCCTGACCCCGCTTCGTTCCTGACCCCGCTTCGTTCCTGACCCGCTTAGTACCTGACCCCGCTTAGTACCTGACCCCGCTTCGTTCCAGACCCCGCTTCGTTCCTGACCCCGCTTCGTTCCTGACCCCGCTTCGTTCCTGACCCGCTTCGTACCTGACCCACTTCGTACCGGACCCCGCTTCGTACCGGACCCCGCTTCGTACCGGACCACCCGCTTCGTTCCTGACCCCGCTTCGTACCGGACCCCGCTTCGTACCGGACCCCGCTTCGTTCCTGACCCGCTTAGTTCCTGACCCCGCTTAGTTCCTGACCCGCTTCGTTCCTGACCCGCTTCGTTCCTGACCCCGCTTAGTTCCTGACCCCGCTTCGTACCTGACCCCGCTTCGTACCTGACCCGCTTCGTACCGGACCCGCTTCGTACCGGACCCCGCTTCGTACCTGACCCCGCTTCCTTCCTGGCCCCGCATCGTACCTGACCCCGCTTCCTTCCTGGCCCCGCATCGTACCTGACCCCGCTTCGTACCTGACCCCGCTTCCTTTCTGGCCCCGCTTAGTTCCTGACCCCGCTTCGTACCTGACCCCGCTTCGTACCTGACCCGCTTCGTACCGGACCCCGCTTCCTTTCTGGCCCCGCTTCGTTCCTGACTGCCCTGACCTTCTGCCAGATCCTGGACTCCGATTTAACTGTGTGAACTTCTAGTTCAGCCTGGCTGCTTCCTGCCTGACTTTGCTTAAAAAACCTCCTGCAAGTGGAACCAGCTCTCTGCTTTTGTGATAGGCTGTTACATTTTTGGAATAAACGTCTGGGCTATTAAAGGCAGATACACCATATGCACATCCATCTCTGCAAAAATGTGGATGTTTGCTTGCGTGGGAGAAATGCATACACGTTGCCGAGGCCAGCTCTAGGATGACATCATGAAATGAGCTGCGCCTACAAGGAGTGAAAGGCGGAACCTCAGAGATTGACTTGTCTTACTTCGGGGTAAATAAAAGTTCACGAAAATAACTAGTATTTCATAAATACTTTGTGTGCCAGATGTAATATATTATATATACATTTTCACTCTTTGTTATATTGCAGCCATTTACTAAAATCATTGAAGTTCATTTTTTCATCATGAATGTACACACAGCACCCCATATTGACAAAAAAATATTTTTTAATAAATATTAAAAATAAAAAATGTTTTTTTCAATATGGGGTGCTGTGCAAATATTAATGATGAAAAAATGAACTTCAATGATTTTAGCAAATGGCTGCAATATAACAGAGTGGAAATTTAAGGGGGTCTGAATACAGTTTGTACCCACTGTATATGGATATAGTTTTACTCCGACAGGCTAAAGAAAAGCATAGAAACAAAATGGTTTCGAATCAGTCTCTTTAAATAATAATAATCAAAATTAATTAAATTACTTAGTCCAATTAATCTAAATGTTCAATCAAAGCTCAACAAATGTCAATTTTAAATTATTTCTTATTTCCCATCAATATAATTATTTGCTCTTGACAATATCATCTTTAGTCTCGAAATGAAAAACAAAATAAAAAAAACATTATTCTATGCCTTGCCAAATTCAATATGCATAAATATTATAGGGCCCCGTTATTAGTGAATTCTAAATATATTTAGAATCATTTAACTTTTTAAGGAGCCCAACTTGTTCTCTTTTATTTTGATTTTTTTTTCCTCATCACTTGATTAATTTTTTTAATTAGTTATTCTATTTTATTATGCCATTTAAAAAAAAAACATTTTTGTTCTTTCTGGTTGTAATTACTTAAAGATGGTTGTTGAAATATTTTATATTAAGCCATGTTTGTTAAAGGTTGCAATTGTTAAATTAAAAAAAATATCTGAAGTTTTTTCAAAGGAAGCAGATAATTTCTCATGCTCTCATTCACGATTTCTCATGCGGCTGAAAAATACAGAAAAGAAAAGTGCGCCCCAAACAGGAAGTAAGTGTTTAACAGGTGTAATAGTAATTCAGAACATACTTTTAAATGACAAGATATTTCTCAGATCTCAAGTTTTATGTAGTAATGTGTAAAATAATGACATTATCTTTTCTAGTGCTCTTTTTTAACATGGTGTACTTAAGCATACATGTTAAAGTAATTCCGCTGCTCAGCCAATCACAGCACAGCAAATAAATAAATAAATAATAAATAAAAGGAATAACTGTTTTACTTTGAAAGACACTAATTACTTTTAATGAGAAATGTTTGGCTGGTAGACACACACACACACACACACACACACCCACACACACACACACACACACATTAATTAAATATTGATTGTACTATTAATAAATACTTTTAAATAATCTTCTTGCTTTTCTAAAATAAATCACAACAAAGTGTGAAAAAGAGTGAAAAAATTGATGCAAATGTCTTTTTTTGACAGAGGTTAGATTACCAACATAAAATAATGGAATTCTAATCAACTGAACACCTTTAACACAATGAATGAGAAAACAAATGAGGTTGATCTATTTTAAATACTAACTTCTAAAAAATGATTTTTTTTCCCACTTGGATGAGAAATATCTGCTCTGGGGGGATAACACGTGTTTTGAAAAATCAGATGATTTCAATAACAAAAACTCAAATAAATCAATAAAACATATGAAGTCAAAACATAACTGCGGTTAAAAATTCCAATGTAGAAGAAGAAAACATAAATAACACAAAAGAATAAACCAAATGAAATACTTAAAAACCAAACATTTTGCCTAAATTCTACTGAGGATTCTCTTAGAACTTCTAGCAGATTTAGTTGTGATGCTAATGAATCATAGAGCCGAGGTTTTGGAATAAACCTCCCCGCTCCTGCAGCAGAGGGTGGCCCTTTGGTCCCTGGCAGCATCACTAACAGGAAACATGGAATCAAACTGCTTTCTCTTGGCTGTCCACTCAGCGTCACGTGCCATGCATGCAATCCACTGTATGACCCTGGAGAACCCACGGGGTCCATTTGTCTGCTCTTTTATTTTTCTTTTGACTTTTTTAAAATCTATTTTCTTTATTTTCATTTTTTTTCATTGTTCAGGTTCTACAGGGTAAAAAGCGGCACAAGCACATCTAAGGCTTGACCTTTTCCACAGTTCATGCGTTTGAATCAGAAGTGCTGCACACACCTATCGTCCTGTAAGGGCTTGACGTATCCGGCAGACAGGATGTTCAGAGACAGAATGTTGTGGTCCACAATAGTCTCGTCAGCTTCAGGGGTGTTACGAAGACGCCCTGGAAAACAGAAAGAGCAGTGCTTGCAAGACATGTTCACCTCAACACTTTTAAAATGTGAGCTTACTTACCCACAACAAGCTCCCGTACATCCTTCCATTCCACATCGCCTCCAGATTCATGAACTATGGTCACAGTGACTCTCCTCTGGAGGCCCTGCAGAGCAAAAGCAGTTAACTTCAAAATAATATCAGTAGATACTTGTTCTAAATCTACTGTGGGAGACCTCCACACCTGATGCAGCAGGAATGTGCCGTGACATGGCATGCCTCCTCTGTGGTCCACCACTGCAGGGATGTAGCTGAAGGAGATAACAATAAAACAGAGATTCACTAATGTCTCAACCCAGTCATGCATGGCGTGATGATGTCAGATACTCACTCTCCAGTCGCCTCAAGCTCGCAGATCTCAAAGAACACCATCAGATCATACTTGCAGTGGCACGGCCCCGCCTGGGGACGAGCCATCGCCTTCAGCTTGGTGGCAGGAACTGTGCGAGCAAACACAACAGGGAGGGTTATTCACGAGAGAGCAGCAGACTGAGAGGAGGCAGGTAGCTCACAGCGACGATTACCCAACAGAGGAGAGAGGGAGGCATGGAGAGGGCAATCTGCATCTGTACAAGGAACATTTCTGGTTTTCTGCAGCTTTATTTGTGAACCTCTTTGAAAAGTAAATGTCATCAGATTCCTTTAGAATGACATGTTTGTAAAGATAAACCAAAGAAAGCCATCTGATGCAAAAAGACAAAACAAAGAAGCATTGAACAACAAGAGCACAAACCACTCAACCTGTGCTGACTAAAGATTTGGTTTTCTTAGCTTGTATGTTTGAAAAAAAATCTAGAGCTTAGAGACTGAGCACTCAAAGTAAAAACACATGCCGCTCAACAAGAAACAGAGAGGTTTTATAAAGCGTTAGTCCCAACTGTCCTCATGGGTGTACGTGGGCTGTCTGTGGGGGAAAAATGACAAAATATCAAAGTCATAGATCAGTTGCTGAGCCCGTAGAGTGAAAATGCTCATGTACATTTTTATTAACGAGCATGCTGTGGGTGTCAGGTTGTAGTGAACACTTAAACAACATGTAAGGGCCGTGGAGTGTTAGGTCTATGACCAAACACGACGCCCGCAGCATCCATACTGGACCCAACAGGTGAATGGGACTAAGGCTTAATCTACAACTTGCTGTCTCAAATTTTTACCATTGTAAAGACTTGAAAACAACAATCCTGGCATTAAAGCCAGCACTGTGGTAAAGAACAGTTTGGTTTGGCAGCGTCATCATCATCATCAGTGTAATGAAACAATATTCCTTTTTATTTTCTTCCAAGACTCCAGTGAAAGAAAGACTCAAGAGAAATTCAAGAGGAGGAACTGCTAGGAGAATTCATCAGGAAGGTCAAACACCGCAGAGAGCCAATCCAATGGCAGAATCCAGCCAGAAAAACTCTTCCTTATATCAGGTAACTTTATCTTAACAAACTTCTATAGTTCTCCATGCATCAATGTCAATAACATGAACCTCTACGTGGTTTCTGGGACCTTAGTTTTAACTAGAATATGTTACTAAAAATGCTAGTTTTTACCAACACAAAGTGTAGATTAATTTGGTTTAGAATAATGAGATTTCCACCTAATATAAGAAAAAGACATCCTGTGCCAGGATTCTTTTGGATTTGTTGAACCAACCCGGCTTCTGAGCTCTAATAACTGAACATATGTTGACGGGTGAAGCTGGCAGCTGAGCTCGCTCGTGCGCTTCCAGAAGGAAGGAAGCAGCCAAGCCAGCAGCAGACAGAGCGTGTCCTGACAGAGAGTCCACCAGTGCCCCATTGAACACGTCTGGGACCAGGTGCCGGATCAGCTCCAGAGACTTCTCCCGGTCTGAAGAGTCGTCGGAGTCCACTGCTCACACCCAACAACATGAAGCTAGGATGACATAACCGCCAGCAAGAAAGACAAAATACCAAAAGGAGCAACGGCAGTGCATCACAGACAAAGCTCTGAGCAGTGACAGCAGATCACCTGGTTTGGACAGAGGCATTACTTGTGGGAACTGTCTTCTGCAAGGGCGGAGCGGACTGCAACAAAACCAAAAAGGATTCCACAGTCAAAAACACAGCAACATTTGTATTTTTGACATTAGTGAATAAATAAAGTGCACCTCATGACGTCTTTACAAAGAGGAAGGAAAGGCTGTTTCTGGTAGTGACCGAACACCTCAAACACAACCGGTTGAGTCTTGATGTACTCCACAAAGGACTTTGTAACTTCAACAGCAATCTACACAAACAGGTAACTTTTTTATAATCTTGACCAAAAGAATGGACAGAAAACATCTTGTCCTGATCTATGCTTCAGGTTCTCACGTTCTGCACATGATAGAAGCCAAGAGGCGGACCACGGCCCGTGTTCTTCAGGGGTTCCGTTGAGAAGGCCTCATCATGGCGGTGGATGAAACTGCAATAAAAAGTGCCATGACGCTAAATTCAGTAGAAGTAGAGCTTAAGGCGGCCGTTCTTAAAGACCCGTACTGCACAAAGGACTTACTTGAATTGACAGAAAATATCTGCATATTCTGTAGAGATCCTGGAGGCCTGCAGAACGGTCACCCGGAAGGTAAAAACATTTCCAATCTTCAAGTGCTCCAGAGTTGCTTCTGATGCACCATCTAGACAAGCCTTCAGTGGATCCTCCAGCTCATCTGTACCAGCTGTAAACCAGGCAAACATGAAAAAGACAAACCAGAGCCCATTTACAGGATCTGAAAGAACAGCTTCCTCCTGGCCTGTCGTGTAATCGGTGCTCCAAACTCACATCCGTCTGAACACCATCTGTCAGCTCATCACATGACCCCGAGCCAAGTCTATTTGGCCAGTAACAGACACATGCTCCATCAAGCAGATGTGACTAGACTCTGAAGTACTCTCCATGTACCTGTGTTGTTGTTGACCTCATCAGCTGACGGTCCCATTTCTGCATTTTGACCCTCCCCCTCCACAATACGAAGCTCCTCCTGGCAAACCCCTGTGCGCGACAGTCCAGCGCTGCAGGTCTCGGACTGGAACTAGAATTGCAGATTGACCAATTGGTAAAAATGCAATAGTTCACTCGTACATACACCATTGTTTGAATGTCATCTACCCTCTCATACTGCTGGTCTTCAAATGAGATTTTGGCCGTGCCTGACTGCCTCACCCCGGAGCCATAATCAGGAGCTTCTTCATCAGCTGGAGGAAAACACAGAGAACCTTCACCTCACTTTCTCCAGAAGTCACACCCAGCTTGTCGTCTCAGCAGATTCATGCTGTTTGGTCAGGAAAACAACAGTGAAGTAAAGTGCGGAGCCTTACCTGATATGGCCTGAACCGCCACTCGTAGGAAACCCTTTACCTCTCCTTTCTCGCTGACGATGGCCACGCGGTGGACAAGAGGAACTGGGTACAGCAGGTTACTCAGATAAACAAAAGCCCTGACAGGGAGCAGAGACAGGCAGAGGAACAATAGAGCGTCAAAACCAGAGAAGCTGAGAACACAACACAGAGACAACAGAACACAGAACTGCAAAGCAACCAAACAAAAGCTGGGACTGCTCTTGCGATGGCCATGGGAGCCCTTTACTTTTGCTGTACAGAGGGTTCCAAAATCATCCATAAATCATTAAATAATCAACACAAGCATGGGTTGCATGCAAGACTTTTGGACTATACCAATGAGGCCTTGGTGAGGCTGAGGAGCATGTGTGTGAGCAGGAGCTAAAAGTTCCTATCCAGAGTGAAAACAGCTCTGTGAGCTGCTCAATGATTGTGTGGAACTGTATCAACAATGTGCCCCAGTAGCAAAGAGGTCATCATTTAACACTTGAGGCACTTTGCATTTGTTCCACATCTGAAAATGCTTTCAAATGTGCACAGACTGCATTTGTCCTTATAATAAATATGTGCTTACAACTGGTTATGGCTTCATGCAGTCCGCCTCTGTGTCAAAGTGCTTGATCATATGGTGAAAGATTTTGTTTGCTACAAGCCAGAAAGGGTTAATATTATGGGTGCTGAGGGAAGAGACTCACGACAAGATTGGTGAGGTGAAAATAAGGCATGCTCAGGACACAAATGTGAACAAAGATGCTGTGAACCTGTTGACTCGAAAGCAAATGGGACAGAAATGACCATACAAAACATGGCTCAGCTTAAATCAAAGCTGCTAACACCTTTAAAGAAACATAACTACACCAAAGGCAAACAAATGACAAAAAATAAAGTGCAACTTCTGCGCCAAAGAGGGAATTTGGACAAAAACAGGGTACCAGTTCATAATCAGACGTGTTCAGGTAGTCTGACAAAAAAAAGGTAAAAATGAAAGGACATGTGCTCTGGCATGCCTAAACGAGACAGCTGCAGCAGAAACCAGCTCTTTCATCTGGAGATTTTGAGTCTTCCTTTATGTCACTTTGCATAGTTATTTCAAAGATTGCCAGACTCTTTCATACTTGGGTCCCAAAGCACGAGGAGAACATTCTACTGCAGCTTCCACTGCTACAAAGTTTGAATCCTGTGACACCCAGCCATGTGAAATTCATTTGACTCATCAGGACATAGAAAAGATTGACTTTAAAATCTCAGCTGAACCACATTTAACTGGAAAATATGGTGTTTGTAATGAAAATGTGAAATCAATCAAGTCGATGTAAAAAAAACATCAACATGTTTAATAAAATTGAAAATGAAAAGAAGAAAACAAAATCATGATTAAACTATCATTTCAATAGATATGTCTTTAACCAGTGGAGAGATTCTAAGGCAACTCGTCTTGTTATTAGTTGTTCACCAGTGCAATCACTAAATGTAATAAAGCACTGTCACGTATTTCTCTGAGGTAATAAAAGGCTTGGTGTGTTTGGTAACTATCACATTCCAGGAGACTTCAGAAGTTTTCACAGCAGTCGGTCCTGTAGTTGCTGCAGCCAAATGGAGCTGTTTTATGGAAAATTAAAATGAACATTGTGTCATAGACCTAGAGTGTCTGTCCCACCCCATTCACAGATATTTCCAAATATTTACTTTATTTCTACTAAATCTCAAACAACTTTAGATGGTTTACGATTCATGAAAAATATATTTATACACCAAATTTCACCACATCATCTGAGTGTAAAATCAGATGAGTAGGTACATCCATGATTTCTGACTTTGTTCGACTATTGAGTTGAAAGTGACCTAAGAGTAATGCAGGACAGATGCAACTCCTCACAGTTCAGTCATTTTGTAAGACATTACATTTGAAAAACAAGTAATGTATTTAACCTGCACAACACTGTTCATATCATCACTGAGGTCATGTGGGTTTTGCTCATGCACAACTTCCACAGAGGAAGTTTTAAACTTCAAAAGGTGCAGCTCACTTGTTTTCTGTCCAGACTTCAGTGTTTGCATTAGCAAGGCTTCACAAATGTAAGTTCCAGTTTGTGTTGGACTCCAGGTCACGTGACAGCGAGGAGAGCCAGTCACTGCCATGTTTGACAGCTGATTTAAAGAGATCCTGGGAATTCAAACCAAACCCTCCACTCTGCTCTGATTCGTCCAAACAATGAGGTTCCAGAAGTGCAGTGATTTGTTCTGATTCCACAGTCCCAGCACCAGTCATGGAGCTGGATTTGATCAATGTTCATTTAAGGCATTTAACTCTTCTGCTATGACCTTTAACATTGACCATGCTGTGGCCAGCTGTAGTCAGACATATTGCTCTTTGTTTAGTGCTTTTCTTCACTGCTAACCAAGTTCTGGTCTTTGTTTGACGCTGATGGGGCTGAGAGCCTTTCCTGAAAACACACTAAAACTTGTTCATAAACAGGTTAAGTGGCAAAACGTAATCATTCAGGACCAAGTTGGTTTGATGAGCAGCTGCTGACTGTGGCTGGTTTATCAGGTTTTTCTGAATGAATGGTGATGATGCTGTGTATTATGTCATAAGTTGTTGACTCTTTTAGCATTTTCCTAATTTGAATATGCCATAAGAAAAAAGCACGATTTACTATTTATGTAGGTGTTTCTTAACAAATCCCTTGTTTTTGTTGAAATCCATTGATTGTACTGCTGTGGAAGAAAACCCCAAACAGCTCCTGTAAGCTCACTCCATGAGCTTCTGTAGAATTCCAACAATGAAAGTTCTAAAAGTTACATTTAAACTAATGTTTAAATGTTTTTGTTCAAAGATTTTGTTCATGTTTGCAGAATCTTAGATGAACTGCTCAACATGAGTGTCAGAATCATCAAAACTAACAATGTCTAACTTGGACACATTTGGACAGAACATACGAGTTTGCCTCCTGAGAAACAAAATGTTTGTGTTTCATAGTCATTGAATTTCCAGTGCACATAAAAACAACACAAGAGAGTTTTGAAGTCTTCTCCAGACAGACTCTGCTAGTGAAAGTGTCCCAGCGTCTCAGTGTGAAAGAGCTAGTTTCCCCCACCAGCATGCTCCTGAAACCTCACCAACCTTCCCACTACACTGAATAATGGAGAGCGGTCGTAAAAGGGATCCTGGCCTTCGCTGGAGCCACGGCAGAGCTCTCCCTCATCATCATCATCATCATCATCCTCTGCCACGAGCTCAGAGCTCGGGTCGTCCAAAAAGATATCATCATCCAGGTCCTCCAACTCCTGCAACTCCTCCTCCTCCCCCCGACCCTCCCTCTGCGAGGTAGCCAGCTCAGTAATTTCAGAGGTGGAAAGGGTCGGGGATGGGGTGGGGTCACTCATGCGCTCGCTCATGCATGTGTTGAAAATGGGGTTTCTGGTGCAGCCGGAGACATGGGAACTAGGTTAGTACAGTTAGATCGAGAGAACACACTTGATCAAACAAACAAGGCGGTGGAGAAGCTGGCGGCATGGACCGCAGGAGACACGCGTCCCCGTCAGCCAACGCTCACTTTTACTTTGCTTTATACGTGGAGAGGAAGAGCAGAGATAGGAAAGACTGGTGGAGCCTCATTTTCAGTTATTTTTTTAAATCAAAGTCTGTTTATTTGAGGCAAACCCAACCTGAGAGAAATCATAAACAGGAGTTCACACATTCAGCTACAAAAAACACACTTCTGCAACCACAGGAGTCAGAAAGCCTCCACACAGTTGATGCTTTTGCATCGTTAGTCCTCTCAAGATTTGCCATAGTTAAGGGCACGATGTGATGTCTTTTTGCCATCGAGTTTTGGTTTTATTTATCCAAAACATGCAGAGTTTCACTTCATATTTCCTCTGAAAGTGTCTTATCCATAAGTCATGCTTTCATAGGAACCAGCACTGGTATGAAGTCTCAAGCCTGTTCTAGTAAAAGCATCTGATGTTTTACTGAATCCACAACTTTAGATCAAGTAGATCCTGAAAAGTCAAAACACCTGGCTGTGGGACAACGGATGCAAAACTTCAGCAAAAAACAATAAGCTTACAGTTTTGTCAGATTTAGCCAACTTTTCCAACATTTGTGGGATTTTTAAAACATTTATCTCTTAATTTACTAAAGTGTCATTTAAGAGCATGTTGATTCTAATCATTAATATAAAACATACATGATCAAAAACATAGATAAATGTAAATATAAATGTTCAATACAAATATTTATTCTAAATATATAGATGTGTAATCTTTATCTAAATGACAAGCATTAGCAGGAGAATATTGTAAAAATGGATGAAACTAATGGCTGCTGAACGTTTACATGTGGCGCCACATATCTTTGGCGCCTAACCTCCATGTGTTTTTCACATACACGTCACAAAAGCTGAGGAAGCTCCCACAAATCAATCGAAGTTTACAAGCCCAGTTTTGGAATAATGACTAGTCACATTTGACCATTGAAAAGATAGCAAGCAAATTCTGAAACTATCACAAACCAATGAAGACTACACTTCCATGTGTTTAACCCTGACAGGAGGGAAGGCCTAAAGTTGGCTTTGCGGCCTGCATTTGCTTGGTGACCTGTACATTAAGGAGCTTAGTGGAAGTCAGTGTTTACCTGCCCACCAGGCGGAACCAGGGGAAGCGATCATAAAAGGGGTCACCTCCTGTCATCGCATTTTCACATTCCTCAGTTGCTGCGTTGGGCACATCAGCTGCACGGTCGTACATTTGGCGCATCAGGTCAAGTCTCTGCCTGTTGGAGGTGGAGACAATTTTCACAGTTTTCAAGGTTTTTTGGCAACTAAATAGGAAAAAAAATGCAGCATATTTTATATTTTACCAGGATCTAAAGCTGTAATACCGGGTAAAACAACGAAAGAATGTTAATGTACAGCGTGGCTGTCTCTCATCCCGGGGCTGCGTCATTTCACACCTGCTCCTAATCATCATTTCCCCCTCTATATAAGCACGTTCTTTCTCTCTGCCGCGTTATTCCCTTTTGCTTCCTTGTGAATAAACTGTGTCAACTAAGCCCCTCTGGCCCTGGCTTCTGCCCTGGGGCCCTGACTCTGACTCTGGCTTCTGCCCTGGGACCCTGGCCCTGACCCTTGCTCTGCCTCTGCCTCTGACTCTGGCCCTGACTCTGGCCCTGACTCTGGCTCTGGCTCTGGCCCTGACTCTGGCCCTGACTCTGGCTCTGGCTCTGCCTCTGGCCCTGACTCTGGCCCTGACTCTGGCTCTGGCTCTGGCCCTGACTCTGGCCCTGACTCTGGCTCTGGCTCTGCCTCTGCCTCTGACTCTGGCCCTGACTCTGGCTCTGGCTCTGGCTCTGACTCTGACTCTGACTCTGACTCTGCCTCTGACTCTGGCCCTGACTCTGGCTCTGGCTCTGGCTCTGACTCTGGCTTCTGCCCTGGGACCCTGGCCCTGACCCTTGCTCTGCCTCTGCCTCTGCCTCTGCCTCTGACTCTGCCTCTGGCTCTGGCTCTGGCTCTGGCTCTGGCTCTGGCTCTGGCTCTGGCTCTGGCTCTGGCTCTGGCCCTGACTCTGGCCCTGACCCTTGCTCTGCCTCTGCCTCTGCCTCTGCCTCTGACTCTGGCCCTGACTCTGGCCCTGACTCTGGCTCTGGCTCTGGCTCTGGCTCTGGCTCTGGCTCGGGCTCGGACTCGGACTCGGACTCTGGCATCTGCTTGCTTACCCTGACAGTTCAGCTACGGTACCTTAGTTTCTCCAATGTCCAATAATGAGTGGCTCCGTTCTTCTGATCTTGAACCTCCACGGCAACAATTGTGCGAGGAAAGTGCATCTTTTCTCTATCTTTGGTTGCCTCTGGGGGCAAAACGTCAGGAGGCAATGGGGAATACAGGGTATCAGTCAACAAGACAAACTGGAACTGGACCTGCAGGGGGGTAGAGAGCATGATTTTGGTAAATACCCAGGTATTGGGTAGGCATTCTGATGGATAGCATCTCCATTCTTGACCTTTTTCTTGAGTTCAACACTAATTGCATTGGCCTCCTTAAGGAAGATGGCGTTTCCCCATAAGAGATCCCGCAGAGAGGTGAATTGGTAACACTTCCACTTCCGGGAACTCCACACAGCCAGTTCCCTCTCCCTGTCTGTCCACTGAACTGCTGACATACAAATTCTCACTTACAAATGTCAAAAGCTAAATTTGCATCGTCACATCCTTCTCTTTACCTTCGTCCTCAGGCTCCTCATCTTCTTCAGAGACCTCGGGGTAACAACGGTCCACTTGCTTCTGAAGCGCCTCCAGCTTGCTCTCATAGTCCTGCACAACAATTCAGCATTTGAACACAAAAGTCTAGACATTGTGTACCGGATAAAACAATAACCATTAAGAATGATTCTAAACCACAAAATATTTCAAGAGACTTCATTCTGTGTCACGTTTTAAAAACTGCTTGGACAAACTAGAAGAGAAAAACCTAACTAAAAAAGAGAGAAAAAGCAAAAAACTTTCATGGTAACAACTGGTAAAATATAATTTACTTATTGTTAGACATTAAACGGAAATCTGTTAAACTAAAATCTGAATCATTTTGGGGAAAAGATTTATGAAATGAACTTGTATGAGAAAAGGACAGCAGGAGAAAGAAGCATAAATGATGACAGTGTCTACAGTAATATGCATGTTTAGATTTACTGAATGAATTAAAGTCAGAATGGGATCGAATCAACCTTTACATTACAAAATCTTTTTAAAGTGAAATGAATCAATCAATAATCGATCTTGGAAAATCCCATTTGGACTTAGATATGGTAGCTTTATTTAATATAAAGTAAAAATAACCAAATGCATCCCAGCAAACAACACATGTGATGCAGTAAAAACTGATCAACCATCATTCCAGTCTAACCTGTGGAAACACTTTGAATGTACAAAGTCATGAGACCATACAGTGTTCTAGAATGTTCTAATAATGTTCCTTTGGATTATTCTGATGTGGAAAAACAACAGTGGAATGAACTTTATCAAACTCAAATGTGAATGGATTTAACTTTCATTCTTGTTTACTTGTTTGTTTGTGCACATATTTGTTTACACTTGATTATCTTGAAGAAACACAAGAAACTGGAAAACTTCACTGTTCAGTAGCAGGAATTTATCTCTGAGTTTCACAGTTGAAGTTCTGGATAAAGATGTTCTGATCCATTTTAGTTCAGTGAATCAGATCATTCAACATGAACCAAGATGGACTATGAATCGGATCATTGAGCACTAATTATGATATGAACGGAAATGCTTTTCAAATGAATTGTTACACTCCTGGTTATTAGTTTGAAACTTGCTTCTGATACCAGTCCCTTACAATTGACATTTAATGAAGTTGGACTTATTCAGACAGAAACTATGAGTTTGCCTCTTCAGAAATAAAATATCTGTCTCATATTCAGCATCCACAGATGCATCTGAATGAGAAACACGAGTGAAGAAGCTCCTTTCTGCTGAATTGTCACGACAAGGGAAAGGACTAAAATCTGCACCAGTCTTTGCTGTTCCAGCAGATTGTTGGCCTCCTCTCTTTCTCTACGATATTGATCTTCCAACTCTTGCAGCCTGAGGACAAGAACACGGGTGGTTTTAGTAAACTATGAGAACCAGCCTTTCTGAAATGATTGTTGATCAGCTGTGAGGACTTTGTACCTCTGGTCCATCTCCTGTTTCATGTCGATGCCCTGTTTCTCCAGGAGCTCCCGCTGAGCAAAGGCCCAGTCCACAGGCTCAGAAGGAGTTTCGGCACAGGGAGTTCTCTCCCTCTCAGCCCTGGCTTGTGCAGGGTGATTGAAGCGGAAAACGTGGCTCTTGCCCAAAATAATGCGATTCCCTGCAATAACGTAGAGGTAAAATAAAAAAAACAACATGCATCAAAGTCTGTGCTAGATATGTGGAAAAACCTGAAACAGCTACAGGAAAGAGTGTCCTGACCTGATTTAAGAACAGTAGGTTCTGTCACTCTCTTGCCGTTCACATAAGTCTCAGCTCCTTCACAAGGCTCCAGGATGACTGCTGCTTAAGAAGGGCCTCAATGTCACAGAAACACCAAGCTGTAAAGCAAACAGCTGAGAAAAGATCACTCACTTTCTCCCATTGGACCTGTGGAGCTGGTGAAGGTGCAGTGCTCATCCTGGATAAAGTGGCCACTGAGGCCTATATCCTGATGGTTGCTGGCATCCAAACGACCGACTCTAACAGGGGCGAGGAGTTAGTGAACCTCAGGGCTTTCAGTGAAAACGAAGAGGCATGCTGTTCAAATGTAACTGACCTGGTGATTCCATCTTTAATGTAGTAAAGCAGGCACTCAGACATCAGAGGATCCTCGTTGAGGTTCACCAAATGCGGCGTCTGGCACGATATAATGAGTGACTTAGTTCATTCACATCCACGTTTGGAGGTCTCATAACTCATTACCATTTCACCCAGGAATCAACCCATGCAGTAGAGCTTACTTCCCACAGTTGATATAAAATGAAAGTATGAATGAAGGTTTTCTTCAGAGCGAATGAGGAAACAGATGAAGCTGAATGAATGAGGGCTCCACAGTATTCCGCCATGATTCCAGCTGCTGCTGGCTCAGTACGGAAGTGTTTGAAGTGAGGAATTACAGCATTGTCTGTTCAAAGCACTCAAAGGAGACAGCTCTCCACACTTCAGAGAAACAAACCTCGTTCGGAGAAAACAACCCGACTGTGTCAATAAACACAGGCTGGGGCTTTCGGGGGTTATCGGAGGGCTTTGGAATGAACGATTGAAAATGAATTTTAGTCATTTATGTTAGTCACAGGATCACAGAGGGAACCTGAAGAATGAATCATACAGTTGTGTTTGTATTTACCTTCTTTGGGGAGAAGACACCAACAGTGCCACCATCTTCTCGCATTGCCACACCCATTTCTGCCAGCAGGGCCTCTCTGCAAACAAGGACAGACACAAAAAAAACAAGTCATTTTGATTCTACTAATTTAGTTTCATCTGTTTGTTTGTCAATTAGCGTTCTGATGTTTTCCAACCTTTGTCTCCATAGATACACCATAAATACCGTCTGCTTTTGGATCCATTTATTTTCTTCAGCTATTAATATCTTTACTCTTCAGTATTCAGTCATACTAATACCATACTATACCAATTCTCAATACTTTTATGTCCATTACTAATCAAAAAACAACGTACTGTTGAATGGGTAAAAGCTGGAAAAGTCAAACATAGCTCAGCCTCATACAGAGCAGCAGGAAGCGCTGCAACCTTGTTAGCATAAACGTATTGAGAGATCCCTATAATGAGCAAGTAAGGTGACAGCTGGAAAAGAATCAGATCTCCCTGTGAGGATGAAGTAGTAATTAGAGCCGCAGGAGAGGAAAATATTCAGAATAAAACTAAATCACATCTTACCTTTCCATTCGGATAGCTTCTGTTTTGCGAAGTTTCTCTTCCCAAGTTTCATTTAGTTCAGCAATGATTTTCTCTGTTTCCTACCATTCAAAAACAGCAACAGTTGCACTTATTCATTCCATCACAATAGTCTTCATGTTTTTTTCATACATTTCTAACACAATTGCTGAAAATTGTAAAACAAATACTCCATCTCCTGAAATGTTTTATGAAATGTATGTCTCAATAAAGGCATAAGGCGCCCGCTGGCCCCGACGTCCACGGGTCAAAGCGTTTGATTGACAGATTCTCCTCAGCCCGCTTTCATATGGTAGGGCTGTGTACTTCCAATAAGTGCATTCCTGATTGGTGAGAGTGGTTGCTATCCAGCTTCAACCATTGACTGTATATGAGAACTGGACTGTCACCCATACAAAATGCTTCACTTTCATCTTCAATCAAGTGAAGTCAATTTAGTTACCATTTTTTCTTGATACGCACGTCGTATGCCAGTTGCTTGGTCAGTTTATAACTTGAATAACTTGAACTACAGAAAAAATATAATATAAAATAGAATGACTGACTACTAGCTGGTTACGTCTCTATAGAAGTCTAAGGGATTTTGACTTCTTGGAACCAGCAGCTGCTTCCTGTTTGGAGGAGTTACTCAGTTCAGTTGTCATATACAGTTAATGGTTCCAACATGGCAATGCCACTTTCATGAAAAAAACTGAATTGACCAAATTTTGTTGGGTCCAGAACTAAGTCATTTTTAATGGGTGATGTCACACCCACTCTATCCAGTTCTCTTCTACAGTCAATAATCTTAACTTTTGTGCACACAGGAATGGCAGGAATTGGAAAAACAATCAATAGACCTGCTGGGCTTTTACTGTAAAGAAGCTTATTCTGAACTGTAAATCCCCACAGATGCAGTGCAATCTAAAAGAATTGGAGACATAAAAACAATCACAATATACATGTTTTATTGATAATATTCATGTGACTTCTTTTTTTTTCTTTTTTTTGAAGAACCTTTTGCCACTTTGTTTCCACCTTTCATTAAATTAAAAATATTCGGTGCATGAAAAAAAGCCCACGATTTGGAACAGCTGGTGACGTACCGTCACATGACTTCCCCAGTTTGTTCAGAGCACAGAACAATGTTTCTAAACAGAAGTTCCAACTGAGTTTGACAACGTTCCGGACCACAAGCTCAAACTTACCATCACTAGTAAACACTATTACCAATATACTGGCATCATATTGGGGTTGAGTGTAATGAACTTGAGTCTCAGGATAAAAAAAAGCATTTAAGATATGAGAATAACCTTTCAAAACTTCAGAGGCTGTCCATTTTATTTAGGTTCAGGAAGGTTTATATCTCAATAAAGAAGTAAAGTTTATTCTTCATTTTTTAACAGCTAAAACGGTGATGCAGTTCTCACCTTCAGCCTCTCAATAGCCTCCTCGCTGCCTGGACTGAACATGATGCGATCATGAAGGCTGGCAATTGATCCAGCACGGCTGGACAGAGCTGAGAGGGATGGAGACGGGCTCATCCCCGTCATGGCGTTGGTCACTGTGGAGAGATCATTTGGTTCACATCTTGGCTGCATTGTTATTGTTCTTGCATTCAGACATATCTCTCACAGAGGGGCGGAGCATAGGGACGGAACAGGAAGTGAGGTTTGGGTATTTAGCAGAAAATAAAGACACAGAAATGCAAGAAGAGAGAACATAAGAAGGAAAAATAAGACGTGTCTTAAAGCAGATCTAAGTCAGAGACCAAATTGAACAGCTTATGCAGAAGCAATGGCAGCACCAGCATGAAGCTGTGGAAACAGAAACCACAAAACGGAGCAACGTAAAGATTGCAGCGATGCAGCCATCATCTAAAGCCAAAAAATGCAAAACTTAAGGCCAGACTTATATGCAGTGACATCTACAGAGAACAAAACATTTCCAAAATACTTTTTCAAAGGCAAACTCCAGAAAAGAAAGCCCAGTGATTCGCTGAAATGCCTTTACTGTAGGATGAGATCATTTTAGAGGAGCCTTAGTGGTGACCTACTCAACTCTTCTTATGGAGGACTCAATGCCAACCAAGGCAATACTTGTTCCTCTGATGAATTTTGGATAAAAAAAAAAAGATGGCAATGCTTTATAATAAAATTATTTAATAAGCTACTTAAGGAATCTTTTTATAAAGCAAAACCCAAATGATTGCTGTGCACGGAACAAGAAAACGGTGACAAGAGTAAAACTCTGGGAAAACAGCTGTCCTCTGCCAGAAAAGACCATGGAGATGATCCCTTCAGTGAATTAGAGAGACACTAAATCTGTTTAAGAAGTTAAAAATGTTTTTTTATAATCCACCTGACAAACAGCAGTGTACAGTATTCACAGCTTCCGCTTCAGAACCAAATTCTGATGAGACTGATGTCCTCAGTGTAACTCATAGTTTAGGAGAGTGTAGTTAATCTGATTCCTTGGCTGAGCTACACACACAGTTTGTTCAAACAAATGATGGAGTCCAGAAGCTGAAATCCAACAACTGAGTGAGTTGTAGCAACTGCACCATGCGGTCCAAACTGAGCGGGCGCAGGCCTCTCACCTCGCGTGGGGAGATCTGACCGTGTGCGCAGATCTCTGACTGCGTGACTCCGCTGCACTTTCTTACCTTGTTCTTGGCCATTAGTTAACGTTTTAATCCACTTCTCATCCGCCATTTTTTTTCAATTAAATCAGATTAAAAAAAATTAAGTCCCACCCCGCTACCTCGCCGGATTTGACCTGAAATTTCGGCCAATCAGATCAACCAGAAAGGTCACCGCCCCCTGAGTGAAGCACCCCTGAACACAGTGAACAAGTGCAAAGAAAACTGAGCGAACACAGTGTGTTGTCAGTGAGAGCTCTGGGCCCACTCAGTTAGGACCGCATGGTGCAGGTGTGGGCTACGCTCACTCAGTTGTAGGATACGCACCGTTCAAGTAATGGCAGAGATGTAACGCCATACAAAGGTGCTAACCACTGCACCACTGCGCAGCCCCATAATCACTGAAAGCAGAGATCCTGTTTTCCTAGCAGAGACTCTCAGACAGGGTCTTAGCTTGTGCTTTTCTGGACTTCTGAACAGACAGTTACTATCTTGCTGTTAGGAATTTTTTCTGCAGAAGAAAGAGTTTGTCTTAGAGAAACAGACTAGAGACGTGTATCACTGCAGTCCATCTGGACAGGCTTCACCTGCCAAGACAGATCACATCATTATAGTGATAAATGAGAGCATTACAAACCTAAAGATGATACGAATCACATGGCACAGACAAAGTGTCCCACTGAATCTATGCTGCGGCATCATCGTCTTTATAGCTCCTGTTTCTCATCTTGTCGTGGCACAATGGCCCAATGGCACAATAAAAAGTAGTATGCCTGTTACACTGTCCACGTGACTGAAGCCAAACGCCTCCCACTATAGTATATGTGCTGGTTCAAGCCACCGATAAACTCAGACCTGCAGGAGTCTGGGAAGCAAAGCCAAAACAATGAAACGTGCTTTTCATATCAGCAGAAGCTGCGTAATTATGTCCTGTACAGATCTCAAACAAGCTGTTATTTTCTGTCTCAGTGAGAGATTGTGACACAAAGCAGCAGAGCAAAAGCAAAAACCATGAAAAAACACACATTTCAAACCCTCAAAATCTACGCCAGATGCTCGATACGCTGGGAGGAGAGGAGAGAAGAAAAAAGAGACAGTACAGTACCTTTACTTTAACTGCTGTGATACAAACTTCTGCTAAAGATTTAAATCATATAGTTGTTCACATTTCTATGTTTATTTCCCTCAAGCTGAAATATAAAACTAAGGCGATGCCTGAATTCTCTCCCTACTCCTGAACTACTGAAATCTGTAGTGTGAGACTTTCTAGCGCCCTGGATTTTAAAAGATTTTGGACACCAGGATTACAACTTTTTCATAAAACAGCAAATATGATGTCACTGATTTCCTAAAGTAAAAACTGAATAAATATGAGGATTTCACAAAGACGTTATGAATCCACTGTGTTCTGATCCTGAAAATCTGAATAGTTTATAAAAAAATAAATAGAAACACATGGTTCAAACGCAATGCACAGTGGTCTTTATTCATACGTCTCATGAGCATCGATGCACACCGTTTTTATGCAGAGAGTTCTGGGAAATTTGGAGGGCATTTGATTTTTGAATTGCTATTCAAAACAAATTGTCAAACAAATTGAATTGTGTAGTGAGTAGTAAAGGAATTCGGACACAACCTAATTTATAGGGATGTAATGATTAATTAATATTTCAAAGAATCAATTTATTCAACCAGACATTCTTGTTTACCTGTTTGTGTGTAAACATATTTATTTACACTTGATTATCTTGAAGAAACACAAGAATCTGGAAAACTTCACTGTTCAGTAGCAGGTTTTTATCTCTGTTCTGGATGAAGATGTTCTGGATCAGTTTTAGTGAATCGGATCGTTCAAAAAACATTCGGATCATCGAGCACTGATTGTGACATGAACTGAACTGTTATTAAAACGAATTGTTTCACCTCTACTATTTACTTTCAAAATGTATTTCAGCGGTAAAGGCCGAGAAAGAAATGAAATCTAGATTTTAAGGCAGTGCGCGGTTTTTAAAAAGCCTTAGTTTTGGAGAAAAATGTTCTGGATCCATTTTAGATCAAAGAATCAGATCGTTCAAGATGAACCAAGATGGAGTATGAATCGGATCATCGAGCACTAATTATGAATCGAATGGTTGTTCAAATGAATCGCTACGCGTCTTGATGCTTTATATGAAAATCAACCAAACTAACAGTCAAATTCTAACATGTCGACGTTTCTGCTGTCAGTTTCATGCAGCAGGTGGGGCCGCGCTCCTTCATATCTACTGCATGCTGGCAGAGGAGGGTGAACTCTAAAAAGCATCAACTGCTGAAATACTGCAGCTGTGAGCTCACAGACAAAAGTGCAGTGCTGGCTGTGAGAGATCAGTTCACTGCTGTGGAGGGAAAACATGTCTGAAAGCCTAAAAGTCTCAAACTTACTCTCAATTATGTCACCCAGACCCTGTGCAAACAGGAGGTCCTTCAGGCGCGATACTTCCTCCTTCAACTCACGCACCAGTCTGTTGTTGGGATCTTCATTTATGACAGCATTGCAGCGGATCTGTTTGGCACGATCAGCGTACCTGTGAATGGAAAAGCAAAGATCTACATGCAGGTGGGAAGACACACCTATGAGCCACTCGCAGCAGCTGTGTGCCTGTTCTCTACCTGAGTGTGCTGAGGGTCTCATCATAGTTGATGTCAGCCGGACTCAAGGCAGCAACCATAGCAGTGCGAGAATTGCCTCCTGAAAGGAGCCAAATCAGAGGACTTTGGAGTCAAGCTGAGAAGATGTCAAATACCATCAAATCATAGTCACCGAACAAACAGAAATCCTACCCAAGTTTTCTCTCAGCAGCCAAGTTAAAACAGAATCTCTGTACGGAATGAAGCTTTCTGCTTTCTTCTTTTTTTTATTCTGAATAAAAAACAGATTAAAATGTCATTCATACACTGCAATTTTAGAAGGAGGCAAAATGAATGTAAAACATTTACCTTATTTGGTCCAGAATCCTACAATGAACAGAAAAAGGAAGCTTGTTAATTCCTGAACTCATCATCACCTTGAGGATGAAGAGACGTGATCTCACGTACCATTTCTGCCAAAGCAGAGATGACTTTCCCCAGAGTGGTTAGAGATTTGTTGATATTTGCTCCTTCCTGTGATAAACAACACCAGTTAACAATACTTAGAGACTGTAAAAAAAAATCTTAACACTCTATTCTTTAAGAATCAAGACCACCTTAAGCCTGGTTCCTTTGGCTCCAGTCGAATCTGCTCTTTCACTGCCAGCTAAATCCACCAGGCTTATTTTGCTGACCTACAAGAGAATCATCAGTCAGAAAAGAAACATTCTCCTTCTTGGTACAATACACACTTCCACATAGAAAAAACCTGTCCATAATCCGTCTTAACAGCAAGTCCCTTTCACTTTGACCTTTTAAACAGTCTTGACCTGACCTGAACTGGAAGAGTCCCCCTTAGTTACCTTTTCCGACGTGTTGTCAGTCTCTGCATCATAGCGTTTCTGAGTGAAGATGATGTTGAAGACAGCATGCGAGCGACTGCTCGTCTCATTCATGTTGGTGGCAGCGACAGTCCTGCAGAGACACCAAACCTCCGTTTATTAAGTATTTTATACTTAGGGTTTTTCTCAGCTGGACTATCATTTGAGTATAAAAGAGGAGAATATCGAGACATAACAGCTTCATTCGTGTTTTGATAAATAAGCTTGATCAGAACCCAAAACGGTTCTTTCCAGCTACATTTTGACAGGATTCAGAGCTCTGTCTCCCCTCTGGTCTCCCATGGGAGCCATCTCCAGAGTACTAATCACACCACATCTCCCAGCAACCCCAGCGCACTCCCCGGATCCCACTCATTGACAATCACCCACATGATACTTAAGCACTGCACAGGGTCTCACTCAGTAGTGATGAGCAGACGAAGCTTCATGAAGCACTGAAGCCTTTCATCCAATTGGTTCACTCCAGTGCAATGCTTCATGAAGCTTCATTTGTTCTAGGAGGACATCTAGTGGACACAAAAAGTATCAATCCTGAAGAAAAGAGAGAGAATATTTTACCCAAACTCAGAAACTTTAAACCTTCTCACTGTGTGAGAAACTTGGGTGTTCTTTTTGACTCTGAGCTGAATGTTATCCCACACATCATACGTGTTTTGAAGACAGGATTTTATTATCTTAAAATCATGGTCAGAGTCCGTCCATTCCTCTCTCTTTTCAGCACAGAGGTGCTGATGCTTTTATTTTCAGTTGTTTAGATTATAATGCCCTGCTCTCTGGTTTACCCCAAAAGTCTCTTTCAAACCTTAAACTATTACAGAACTCAGCAGCACGAGTTCTGATGAGGACCAGGGGGCGGGAACACATTACACCCATTTTTAAATCTCTGCATTGGCTCCCTGTGCGTTTCAGGGTTGATTTTAAAGTTCTTTTAATGGTTTATAAATGTTTTAATGGTCTTGGGTCTTCTTATTCAGGTGACCTGCTTTTAAGATATGAACCCTCGCGGACCCTGAGATCCTCCGGCGCCGGCCTCTTAGTTGTCTCTAAGGTGAGGACACAACCTCATGGTGAGGCCTTGTTCCACCATTACGTTCCTCTCCTGTGGAACAGCCTCAGGGCCGCAGAGACCATAGAGGTTTTTAAAATGAGACTCAAGACCCACCTTTTTAATCTGTTTTTTTTATGACTTTTGTAATTATTTAATTTGATCTTTATGTATTTCAGCTTTTACTTGAATCATTTTATAGTTAATGTACATACACAAATATTCATTGACTATACTAACAATGCTTTTATTATAATATTAACATTATTGAAGTGTGAGTTTCAATTATTTCTTGATTTTTCTTGAACTCCAGTGCTTCCTCACAGGGATCCTGTGTTCTGGGGTTCTCCTGGCTCTGCCTGCAGGCGGGCTGTTGTTGTGGCGCCCGTTCACATTTGGCGGCTGGAGTACTACTCTGTAGAGTGTGGTCAGCGCTGCCCTGTGCTGAAGGGGCGGCGCTGTAATGACCGGCGTAGTCGAGCCAGTCCCTGGATAAATGGATCCCCGTAATACCGTTTCTGCACAGCGGTACCGAGCCAGACTGTTTCCTCAGAGCTGCAGTTCTCAGTCTTTGTTCTGTTTTCTGTTTAAGGTTTAAACTGCAGAACTGGGTGGATGGAGGGGCAATCAGGGGAGGCAGAGGTGCTCGTTTTTACCTTGGTTTTTTTTGGTTTTCTCTGTGTGTATTAGTTTTTAAACATGTTTTTAATAGGTATTTTATTTGCTTTTATCTAAAGCGCTTTGTGTTTGGGCTGAATCAAAAGCGCTATACAAATAAATAAAGTGTGAATTAGAAGAGGTATTATGAAAAGAAGTCCAGAAATAAACATGTCAGCAAAATGATGAAGTTTACAAAACGTGTACATTGCAGTATGCTTTCTTTGTGTTGGTTTCCTTCTGTATTTTAGTTCAGTTGTTAAATAATATTTTTCTTGGTGTAATGATTCTATATAAAAGAGGATTGATGATTGTCTGAAACTCTTCTGGTCTCTGAAGGTGGAATCGCTGGTTCAAAGATGAAAAATAAAGAGTCAGTTTTCCAAAAGCATATAAATGTGACAAAGCAGTGTCACAGAGTGAAGGAGAGCCCATGAATGTGTTCAAAATGTTTGATTTCATTCTTTCTGACAGTCACTGCAGCTGAAGTAAACACGTGTTTCATCCTCACTTTCCTTTGCTTCTCCCTTTTGGACTGAAGCTCCGCCCACCCTCACAACCACAGTCATTCATATGACTGCGCCCACAACCACTGCAAAGGTGAAATGATTGGCTAGAAATGTACACAAAACGGAAGAGAAAACCAAGTGCAGGATGTTTTTAACCCAGCTTTTCAAAAGTCAGCATCCTGCTGTCTGTGTTCTACAGTTCATTACCAGGATCAAATTTCTGTGCAGATTCTCATGAGTTCAGGTGAATTTCATAGAAGAAGTCGATTAAAAAGCAGGTCTTTACCATAAAAAAGACTGCTTGATTACTTGCTGCTTGGTTGCATGTTCATCAAAACATGGAATCACTAATAATTACAGTCATCAGTCAGTTTTGGGATGGATGGATGGCAGAAAAACAAGGAGAGTAGATCTCAAGAACCCGGGTTGAAGATTACAGCTGTAGCCAGAGCAGGAAATGTTCAGAAACAGTAGTAGCTTAGCTGAGGGATAATTCCTGACATGTTCATTTTAATCCGGCGTGATAGCTCATGTGGGCTCATCACCTGGCCTTGTTGCCAGAATCCATCAGGTCCTGGATGTCATTGTACGAGGTGACAGCCAGCTTGGACAGATCCTCCACGTAGGGCCCCATCAGAGGATGCTCTCGCACGCGCAGGTTACCTTTGTTTTTGGGGTTCAGCAAGTCCCGCACACGTTCACAGTAGATCTCCATGTAGCTGACCTGCCGAGAAGCGATGAACATTTTTAACCACAAATGTGCCTGCATCTACTGGGGCAGACAGTAAACGCCACTCACTCTCACCTCAACAGAGTAGGACATGCTGTTGTCTGTGTTGTCACTGATTTTTCTGAAAAGGTCTTCACACAGCTGAATGAAAATAGACATGTTTAATCTCCTTGCATTTATCATCTCCAGCAGTACTATCATCTGTGTTTTTGTACCAGAGGAATAATTCCTTGCTGATCCTTGACATCCTGCTTCCCCATCATTGTGTATGACTTGCCAGCGCCTGTCTGACCATAGGCAAAGATGCAGACGTTGTATCCTTCAAAAGCGTGGAGCAACATCTCTTCTCCAATGTCTTTGTAAACTCGCATCTGGGAGGCGTAATTGGCATCCTCAGGCTGTGAACAAACATGGAAGATCTCAGCAGTAGGTCAATTTGATGTGTCAGTAAAGAAGAATCCTCTCTTAGGCAAACATGGGTGTGCTGTGTTCCAGAAGTTACCGAGGTGTGCGACCAATAGGAGTAATCAAAGTTGAAGCTCTTGACATCTTTGGTCTGTTTGGGATGGCTGATAGCTGAAAGACAGGAAAACAGTTCAGAGGGGGAGTGAGAGCTGCTCACGAGGAACCGTATCAGAGCTGTGTCCGGCTCTGATGACAGATCTGCCTGTGATGCCGCCTCCCTCTGCTCAGCAGTCATTTCTATGTGATGATGCATCTGATTTTTAACGGTGGAGTTATCCTCAGTGCTTTATGTCCTGCTGCGTGCAGAGTTTGAGTTACCTGAAAGGTGCTTGTAAATCAACATTTTTTTATGGGGCTTTAAGCTGAGAATTCTTAATGAAGTCAAAGGTCATTTAAAGTTACAGTCAAAGCTTCTTAACAGAACAAACTGACCAGAGCCAATCAACACATCGTGAGAATTTAGTTTGTCAGTGTCACATCATTCAGTTCCTGTCAAAAGTGTATTTCTACACAGAACTCCTATGACAAGCATGTGCAACAGATGCACGTGTTCACGCCTGGGTTGCCTGACCTTTCATTCGTCTCAGAAACTTGACATCAAACTTCTTTCACATAACAAACTGCAAAGTCAGACACAGCAAATACTGTAGTTTGTTTTGCTTTGGAAGAAAGAGGCAGAGGAATCCTGCTGGCAGCCATGACGACGGTTCAAATTCTACTTCATTGTCTTTGGATCTGAGAACAAAGAGTGGCACATTGTTCTTGACTGACTAGTGCATCTGAGCAACAAGACACTACAGAATCAACGAACGTCGAAGTCATTCTTGTGAGCACAGTTTTAGAAAACCTTGTAAAGCTGAAGGAAAACACGATTTGATGTTATTCTGTATTTGTCATTTCATAAAATGCCCATCTATGTTAGGTTACTCTGTGTATAGGTCAACACAGATACTCTTAATATAAACCAAAAAGCAAAGCTGCCTTTGTTTCCGCCTACAGCGAGCGCCATGTTACCTACGGTGCTTTCAGGACGCCTCAGACTCAGCCGACAACTCCGAGTTCGGCTCATCTTTCAGCAGTTCAAGGTTTGTTGCACTTAGTAAGGCTCACCTGTCCTTTGTTAACCCTGCCTTTGTCATGGTCATCTTGCGTGACCATGTGAGGTGATGACGCGATTTACAGTCTGCCATTTTGGTCTGAATGGTTTTAAAAGGATCTATGCTCTCAAACCTCTGTTAGTCAACCGTGACTCACTGCATTTACTGTCTTTCTACTGACAGTCATCTGCGGATCTATTGCAGTGGATATTCTTCTGCTGAGTCAGACGATCTTACTGTCACACAATGAGGTATTTCCAGTGAAACTGGTGTCTCTGAGCTGACCCCTGATGCTGCATGCTGCCTTCAGTATGACTCACTTACAACACTATTCATATCTGTTGATTCATTTAGCAAAGATCTTTAAATTTCAAGTTAAATGTACAGACCGGGTGTCTCTGTAGCATACAGTTTTACATGAACCGTTGTACACCTGCAAAGACTGCTGTACAAACACAGCATAATTGTGAGCTGTTTGTTATTGGAACACATTTATGTTTCAAGGCAAGCAGAATTCCTTTGGCTGTTAAATATGAAACATTGTTTTCTGTCTTCTAGGACATGATTTCCACCATGCTGACGAGGCATAACATTAGATGTAATAAAGACTGTTCGTTTACTCAGCATTTCTGGAGCTTCATTCCACTCACCATCAAGATGAGATAAGGATTTTTCACCTGCGCAAAACGACTTCTATGACTTGAAAAGGAAGCTTTTATTGCAATCAAGGTCTCTGAAGTAACGCGTGAGCTCAATCCAGCAAGCACACTTTGGAGCACCATATGAACGATAAAGAGACAAGGCTAATGATTTGGTGCAGCCTTAAGTACAGGTGCTTTTTTGCAGCAAACACCAATGAAAAACCAACGTTTGGCGTCTTAGGTCTTTTCCTTGATCTGACAAATGCAGCAACTTTTTTTAACCCTGTTAACATGTTCCAATAATCTGAAAAAAGCCATTACTTTGATTTCCTAAAAGATTTGAACAGTTTAGCAGAATTTTTTTAGGTGAGGTAAATAAAAAAAAAGAAAAGAAAAAGTTATGATGCAGAATGCACTGCCCCTTGTGGCCTAGATTGTTACTAAAGATCAACTGGCAAATCTACAAGCAAAACAACATACCAGCAAAAAGACCACATGAGAGGGGATGTTTCTTGATCTCACTCTAATTTCCCCTTACTTATGAGCCAGACCCCAACATATCTAAACTCCTCTTCCTGGGGCAGGAGTCCTCCGCCCACCCAGAAAGGACAAATGACCTCACTGTCCAGGTGATCTAGGTGTTTCAGAGTGGTTAAAACCACAACTGTTTTAATGTCAGAAGCAGTAATAACAGATTTTGACTTGTAATTGTTTCTGTAAATTAATCTTTTATTTGCGAGATTCCAAACACAACAAGAGTCTCCTGTACTTTGCTTTATTCTGTTTACAGTATTGTGAAATAGAAGTTCCACAGATAAACATGCTCCAAGGTTCCATCAAACAAGCAGACTCTTAGTCTCTCCAATAATTCTGTTGTTGTCCCACTCACAGTAAAAATAAAGTTCTGCTCCAGTAAAAATCTGGCTCTGTGGCTATGCTGGTCATCTGTAAAGACCCACTCAAATGAAAGTGCGTTTTTTTGTGTGTTTTTAACATGGCCTTTTCACATTTGTCTGATTATGGAGATTTTTAAAGAAAATTAGGAATAAAACTGTGTTTCTGAGTATTTCTTTATTCAAATCATTGTGAATCAGGAGAAGACGAAAAGATTCAGTTTGAGAAAGAAAGTTTCCTATGTGTGACATAGGAAAATCCAACTGCGGGCCACAGTCTTCCTGCTCCGCTCCATTCTGATGCATCCACCTGCAGACAAACTGATCCATGAATGTCTTTGTTTTCCTCGTCTGAGCTGGAATCTGGATCAGAACTGTAAGGCTGGATAGCTCCAATACTGCTCACCATTTTTGTTGCACCAGTAATGTTGGCTTGTGGTTGTGGCAGCTCTGGTAAGGTAACAAGATCATGTTCCTGTCAGGAGATCAATATACTTGTATAAAGTTTAATTCTATCCTGCTCATTCAAATGAATCGATGCTCCAGGACTCAATGTTTATGCCTGTGACGCCGTGCGTATTTTTGACCGTGATTTAACAGGAAAAATTTGTATTCAAGACAAAGAAAAGTCAAATGTCAAATGTAAAACTAAATGTTGTGTTAATATTTCTTCTGCAAAGTTGTGCACAAAATATAAATTTGTGCACAACAACACAGGTTTTTTTTATTTGGGTTAAAAAACAGCATAATTGTGATCAAAAGACCACTGGGAACACTTTGAAAATATATGATAAGTTGATCAGAGTGGGACTTTAACGCAGAACCTGGTATGGACACATCCCTTTAACCAACCAAAGGGTTTAGCCAAGAAGGATGGCTCACTCAAAATAAATATAGAGTTACTGAATGCCTAAACAGATTTCTGGCCCAAAAAAACAATTTAATATCCTATTAGGTAGACATTAAGCATCTGTAGCATCACATCCGCTTGTTGCTTTCTCATCATTTTGCCATGACTCATGAAAATAAAACCCACAGCATTTCCTAAGCAGGAAGCAAAAGCTTTGCAAACACTAAAGAAGAAACGAAATGTGACAGGGATCTGTGGCTTCAATGAAAGTTGATGCTGAACACTCATAGATCACCTACATTCTCTGCAATTTCTCATCACTTTAAGCACATATCCTTCTTTAACATCTGGCTTTTGTTTTACAATTGGTATGCTGTAAGTTTACAGAATATTCAAAGGATTTGGATGAGACATAGTGTAGTAGAGCATTTAATTTCTGATTCACGTTTCCCTCAAAAACAGGGGTCACCAATGCTGTTCCTCGAGGGCTAGCGCCCTGCTTGTGCTGCAGCTAACCCTGCTTCAGTAGATGCTGATTAGCTGGACTGAATCAGCCCAGTTTCTGATTGACTGAACACACCTGATCCAGGTGAGCAGCCATTACTGAAGCAGGTTAGCTGCAAAACAATCAGGGCAGCAGCCCTCCAGGAACAGGGTTGGTGATCCCTGCTCTAAATGACAAAGTGATCAAGTAGCATTATCAGCACCAGTGTAAATAATGCTATGACTTAGAGAAAACTCCAGAGACTAAAGCTGCATTTTCATCCTAATCTGACTTTTTAAGTAGAATTTGAGGAGGTTCAGTGTTGGTTCACAGTTCTGATGCTGCTTTGCCTGAGCAAACACTGAAGGGTCAAATGGTTTAATGATCACTTCTTAAATGATCATGAACTAATATGGGACAGAACCAAAGAGAAAAACAGTTTGAAATGACCCATGAAACACAGAACACCCAACCCACAGTCATGTTCCACTATGCTGTCACTCTGCAGTAATGAAACCACTGCGGTAAAAATATTTCATGAAAAGAACCTCAGGAAAAGAAAAGAAAGAAAATAAAACAAAGGTAATTAGTAACTGGGGTGGCCTTGGTGCAGAGGTAGAGTGTTCAGCCTCTGGTTTTAGGATCACAGGATCATTCCCTGCTCTGCCCATGATGTGTGTTCAAGTCCCAGGGTGTCTACAGATATACAAATATTAATCTAATGCATTTTTAAGACCATTTCAAAACCAATTTAAGCCTGTAAGTACAAAGAAAATAAATATCATGTCTAGTTTTAAGAGGTTTCTCCTACTTTCACTGGCTGTAAAACAAAGACTGCTTGTTTTAAAAATACTTCCACTGTCATCCCCCCGTTACACTGAAGGATGTCAATCAGTCAATCAGCAGGTCTTCATGAAAGACGTGCATCGAAGACGTTCTCGAAGATATTCAAAGTTCCTAGAAAAGTTCCCGGGGTGTCCCTGCCTTCACCCATGAGTGGGTGGGTTAGGCTCCAGCAGCCCCGTGACCCCGAAAGGGACAAAATGGGTATAGAAAATGAATGAATGATACGTTTATTCTGGTGTGAGAACTTTTAATCAATTGGTTTGCAAATGCAACAAACGGTAAATTTTCCTAAAGCAAAATCCCATTGTTTTGGAAAACGGAACCAGCATGAATTTAGACTAAATTATATCTAGATACAAAAAAACCTTCATTTAATGAAACAGATATGGTTGATATACACTGAGAACTAATCAGTGAGACAAAGAAAGAGAAAATGCTTCATGAAGTCTTTTGCTGTTGTCTGAGTTTTTTTAACCACATTTAGAGTTTCTGTTTTCCGGCCTGCATTGGGTGAAGCAGTCAGAACTTTCTAACGTTGCTGTGTTGTCACAATCTTCTTGTTAAAATTAGGATTTTAATGTTCTCATTCTTTCTCCTTCCTCCTGAATTCTTGATGGTGTACCCTCCTCCACCCCTTGTAAGCTCCTTTGGTTTTCAATAGTCAGTAAGAATGAATGTGTGAAACATTGAAATCAAAATCAACAATAAACTGTTAACATCAAATTTAGCTAAAATTATAAAAGTAAAAAAAAAAGAGAAGAGATGCATGAATAAAAATATATAAATGAAAACATAAATTAACTACCAGTATGTGTTATTTTCAAAAAGGTTCCTTAACATAACAATCTCCATTCATTTCTTATATGGAGGCTTTTTTTCACTAAAGCAAAAGAAAAGAAAAGCTTCAGAGATTTGCACCCACCGGTTCTGTAAAGGAGACCCATGACCTACCACGTCTGTCCCCTGCATCCCAATGAAGACCAGTGTGAGATGGAAAATCTGTGCAGCAACAAGGCTGCTGTGCTTCTCTGGCTTCTGTTGGCCCACACATGAGTTCCACAGAGCACAAAACGGAGAAGCACACACAAAACCTCTACAAGTCCCTCCTCTTTACTCTTTCTTCTTCCAAGACTTGAGAGACAAGGGGGGCATTTACTCTCCGTCTCTGCTCCCACTCCAGACATTGCAACCAGAAGGCTTAACTGGCATGAGCCCGTTGTTATTCTCCATCCTCCATCCTCCATCCTCCAGCATCCAGCCAGAGCCTCAGACTCTTCAGAGGAAACTCTGCTCTGTTTTTAAGACCTTGAAGTCTCACTAAAATGAATCCTTTAGGCACTTCTCTAAGCCACAAACTGCAGAACTGAATCATGAGGCCATAAATCTTAAAGATTAGTGATGTCTTTAAAAACCCACTGTGTCTTTCACTCACACATTTTATAAATTACCCTTGAATTTCAGCATCTCTGACCTGAAGACACACTGAATAAGTAGCAAAACACAAGGAGGTGACCGCTGTGCAACTGTCCATTAGGTCTTTAAAACTCGTCAATCACTAAGTTTTAGAATCTGAGGAGGAGCAACATCCAAAAATACCAAATAAAAGTTTCAAAAAAGCTTCTCCAGCTTGTTGTTTAGTCACCCATGACATGAAGGGGGAGAGAGATGTCTAAATTAGACTAAACTGTAAATATTTTAGGAAGTCTTATCCATTATTGATGTTTGGCTTTACCTTGCGAGGCAGACAACATATCAAGTATCTTTCCAGTCTCCTTTTTCCAGGCTCTGTGAAATCCATGGAATGTCTGCTGCTTCAAAGAGGCGATGCTTAAATGAAGAACAATGTATGGAAAGGACAACAAATCCAAAGGAAAATGTACTCTTTGGTTTTGAAAGGCAGAAATGTTTTTTCCACTCACTGTCATAGTCAAACACATAATCCACACTGCACTGGCAGTAGATTTAAATAGAAAAATTAATCCAAAAACTGTTGAATACAGGGCCCATTTTAATCTGGTTTACACCCTAACCCCACAGGCCCCGGAAAGACTGAGATTATGTCACCTGTAGCCTTCAAACTCAACAAAGTCTTTCTTACAGTGCTTCTCTTCCTAATTTCTGTGTTTGGTATCTAACAGTATGAAAACAGCTATGAAGATTTCTGCCATTTAAATCAGCAAGAGATCAGAAGTAGGAGGGTCCTCGAGATCTGTACATCTGGAGTACAGTTCAGACTGTGGGATTAGTATATCTGTCTGTAATCCTGTCACTAAGGAAGAACACAGATGAGTGTGAGGAATTGACCCAGGGGTCTATTAATTGTGATGATGCCGTTTTCTGCCAAAAAAAAAAAAACCTGCATTGTTTTCTTGGACATAGTTTCTGTGGAGCAGCAGGAGTTGATCAGAAATTCACCTCTAACTTGTGGGCACGACTGTTGGCACAGAGTAAACCCACCCCACTTCAAGTCACCCTGTTGTTTCCACGCTCAACCACTAGCTTCAGCCCCTCACAACCCCAACATGAGATAACGATACCAGTTCCACAGAAATGGTGAGTAATATCGGATCCATCCAGCCGTCCAGTTCTGATCCAGATTCCAGCCCAGACGAGGAAAACGAAGACATTCATGGATCTGTTTGTCTACAGGTGGATGCATCAGAATGGAGCGGAGCAGAGAGACGTTGGCCTGCCCAGCACATTTTATACATCACAAATATATTTTTACAACTGCCTTTTTTCATCTGCTCCTGATTCCCAATGTTTGCATAGAGAAATAGTCAGAGCTGCAACCTTAATCTTCATTTTCTTTACTGTTTGCTCTCCATCATCAGAAAAATACTACAAGAACATCTGAACAACAATAAAAACAACATTCTCATTGGAGTGGGTTTTTAAATTAAATGAGAGAATACAATTTTGAAGTTCTGATGCATGCTCTGAATGCTGCAACCGGGGAACGCTTTTCTCCAAACAGATGTCCACGTGAACATGTGTGCAGTGTTGCGTCAGCCTCCTTCTCACAGCTCTCAGAGCAAGAATATCAAGCTTTTTGTATAAACCAACATGCCATACAGGCAAACTGATCCGACATTATTGCAACAATGCTGTCACTGACATCTCATGTGAATCCCTCTGACATCAGAAGTGTAGATGTTTAAATGAGAATATCTGGAGATTTTTGATGGATTCATTTCACTGTGCTGTCGTTCTCCTGCAGGCACGGTCAACATTTTCTCTCCTGTTGGTGCATTTCTACTTGAAACGGTGTGTGTTTCAGAAGAACATACTCTGAAGGAGCCATTTAGCAGAATTTTTCTTTTTATTTTTCCATTCAGATTTGGAGCAGAGCTTGCTTTTTGTGAAATTCTAATAGATAACTTGTTTTTCAAATACTGGCACTATGATTCAATAGACCTCATCTGCTTACGCTGAGCAAAGCGTCTTTGGCCAAATGTGAATGGTTTCCCTACCCCTGTGGCTCCAACTGTAGGGGCATTTGCAGCTGTGTGGTGTCTTTTAAGGAGGAGCTGCAGTGACCTCGGTTCTGGCTATCCCTCCGTCGATAGCGTGTTTTGTGTTGTTTGTGTCACAGAGGAGAAACACATTTATTCATGTGGGTGTGCTCTGATGAACAGAAGTTTACGTATAACTGTAATGACTTGTTACTTTAGCATGACTTTTTAAAGTTATAAAACTGTTACGTATTTTCCAAGCGCTGGCAGCTACGCCCTGGCGTGGATGACCGCCGACTATTGATGACATCATCACGGTGTAGTAACGTCTGAAGACAATATTTTTCCATACCTCTGCACTTGGAGGGATAAATGTAGGGATAGGGAGAAGCCGTCGGGGTAGGGGAGCAATTCAGGCATGTAGCATGTCTACATGCTTCCATCATTTATGCTGCTGCTATGCCTGCGTGTGATTGGCTGATCCAATGACTGCATGAACTCTAAGATGACGCTTGGACACGGATGCTCTTTTTGATGAAAACATCCAACTGGAATGCATCCCCCATCCACAGCAACAGAAACTCAAAGGAAACGCTGCGTATTGTACTTACTGGTGGTGTTCCCCGTCATCTGAATGATGCATTTGCTTTCTTTCCCAATCTCCCTGGAATTGAAGGGGCGGACCCGAACTGCCACTTTCACCGAGGCTCCTGCCATGCTGCCTCTTCTTAGCACCTTTCAGTGCCTCTCCTAGAGTCCAGGTGAAAGGCTTCACGGTTCTGAGATGGCGGAGACAGACGTGCACACAATTAATCATGCTGCTAGCACATATCAGTCGCCAAGCAAATGTTACGTCAGAACACAAAAACGAGACTAGAACGTATCGGCTCCAGCTAAACAGGACAGATACAATAAAACAAGCTGGAGTGAAATGGAATTAACTGAACTAAATATGAATCAAACTGGATTCAACTGGATTATAGGGAGCTTTTGGGAGGAGTGAACAGGAATGAAGTGGATCATAACCAGAATAAACTGAATGGAAGTTTAATGGACTAAATCTGCGCTGGAGCAGATCCGACTTTTGTTGGGATAAAATAAGTTACTCATGAGACTGACTGATGTGACTTTTACTGAAAACTGATTGCATGTTAAGATTACAATCAGCAGAATTGGCAGCAGGAGTGTCAGTGAAAGGGTCTGGTATGTGTTTACAAAACCAGAACTTTCTCAGCTAAATGAGGAAGGGGGTTTGTGTTAGCAATGGGAACGAGGGCTTTGGGAGCAGGGTGGAAGGGAAACGTGGACAGTTGTCTGCAGCTGGAGCTGAGGGCGCATACAGCCAACTGCAACAAAAGAAGCGCAGCAGCAGTTAAATGTCAGCATTTGTCTGTGGAAGACAAAAGCCCTGACGGCCGCCTTAAATCCAGCGTCTGGCTCAATCCAAACGCACAAGTGCTTCATCTCAACTCCAAACTATGAATGTTACATGACTTTGTGTTGTTGCAGGTAAATGCAGAGCAACCATGACTCATCAGAATATGAATGGTTTCACATCCGCTCCATAGTCACTAATGCCGTACATGTAGAAGGTGCTGCTAAAGCTAAAGCTGGTGTAATGATGGAGCATCAGACAGAGAACATCAGACTCTCAGCATCTATGTTCCTTCAAGATGTTTGTCCTTCTTTTTGAATCACGCACACGTGCTGTGTCCCTTCAAAAACTTCCTCCAGCCAAAGCGGCCGTGAGGGAGGGTTGATCAGATGCATTCATGCTTCCGCAGGCTGGAAATGAAGGCCTTCCTCCCAGTTTCAGAGTAAGGTGTGGCCAGTCTCAGGAAAGATGACACTAAACACATTAAAATCTGGACTGAGAGATAAAAACTAAAGAACCAGACTGACCACTGGAGAGAAACAGACAAACAGGAGGGGAAAGAATGGTCCTCAAAGCTCTTCAGCTTTTCCTCTAAACCTGGAAGATCCAAACTAACTGGACCCAGCCTCCAGGCCTGCTGTTCCGTTCTGATCAGACTGCACAGCAGGTGGATCATCGGGACTCCTCCGTTCGTTCGCATCCCTTCCCTCAACAGCAGGACTCCAGCCTCTCAGCTGCTGCTTCATGTCATGCTGTGAGCGGGATGAGAGTCCATGACCGCTCGGTCCTCCTGCCGGGCTGTGGCCGCACCCAAAGCCCGCCGGCCGCGGCGCTGGCGGCCGCACGCCGTCTCACCTCCACCGAGCGGACCGGAGACCCAACCGCGGAAAACGCCTCACCTCCGCCGGTCTCCTCCGTCCGTCCGTCCGTCCGTCCTACCAGCCTCTGCTCGCCATCTGAGCGTCCAGCCTCCTGCTCCCCTCCTCCGCCCTGCCTTCAGCGCTCCGGGCGGGGTGCTCGGTCTCTCGCCGTCTCTGCTCCGATCCTGGCGGTCAAAATGGCTCTGCGGCTTCACTGAAGATGCTCGAGCGCCGCTGAGCCGGCGGTGACGTCATCAGCCCGGGGCGGGAGGGGCAGACATCTCACCGGATCCAAAATGATCCGAATCTACAGTCTCTGTTTGTCTTTAGAATAAGAATAACGTTATTAGGAGTCATGACGTCACGATCATTATACTGCTTTAAAAAAACGTTTTTGATTGAAATAATTATCACCGGCATCATTATTTAGTTGTTTCTGCTTAAGCTCTGCTGTCATCTTTTATTAGCACCAATACGTTAATTAAAACAAATGCAAACAAACTATTGCATGAGTTTTATCTGGAAGTTAACGTTCACAGATTCATAAGCACGAACGCGTTTTTAAAAACCCCGAAAGCGACTTTTGGCATCAGTGGCGGTTCTGGCACAAACGACGCCGTGGGCGAGACACCCGGGGTGCGCCCGCCGGTGACCCCCCAAAAACCAACACTTCCAATATTTAATACATTCTTGTTACATAAAGTATAACTAGAAATTTGTCAATTCCTGCAGCTTATATAAGACTGTTATAAAGATGACTAAAAGCAAGAGTATCTCTTATGAGGATAACATCACATATGTTTGCTTGAAGTTTAAAATGACTTCCATTATAAGATTCAAGAAAACTACCTACAACTAGTGCAACTTACAGTTTGAAAATTCTTTTAGCTTACTGGGCTGTCATTAAATGATTTAAAATGTAAAACTAGCCACTCCTACAAGTATTACATCACACATGTGTTTAAACTTGTTTTAAAAAAAAATCACAAATCAACCTAGAAAATACACTATAAACTAAGTCTGCTTCTCTTAGTAGAAACTAAAAATGTGCAACAAATATTTTAGAAGTGGATCTAACATGAACATAAAAATGGAACATTCTTATAAAATGTTTAGACCAAAGTAGAGTATTTTCTTAATGCAATTCCTGACAACAAGCTGAGGAACCTCCACAAAGTAATTCTAATAATACTGAGAATTAGAGACAAAGTACTGGATATATGTCATTACAAATATCCAAATAATTTGAAAGCAGGCCACCATGTCGTGTTATGCTATTTTAATAAAAGCATAAGCGAAGGAATTATTTAACGTCGGTTGGATGCGAGTGAATAAAAAAAAATATTTAATGAGCTGCACTTAATTAAAAAAAATGAGTTTGGTTTAACTAAACGTTAAAAGTACAAGCTAAAAATAACCTTAGCCTCACTCTTCTAATTTGATTGTGCATGTTTATTAAAGTTGTCTTAGGCTTAAATTATGACACAAACAACGTTCAATATCCTACCTTTGTACTTTTTACGTTTCTCTTGGTCTTCTTTCCTCTTTTTTCTAAAGTGGGCCCTGGATTGTTTTGTTCCTTTCTTTTTTTTTTTGCAGTTTGGCATCGTCTGACACCAGCTATCGCTTAGCACCGCATCAGCTCGGCCTCTGACTAAACCAATAATTGTTTTTCGAGAGATTGGAACTGAGTTTCAGAATTACATCAGCTGACATAATGCTCGAAATATTTGTTGCACCAGAAATGTTAACCTGGGGCTCTGTAAGCTAGTGGGAGAGAGTGTAAATGAAATGGATGATGGGAAATAGGGGTAGACTTACTCCGTGCTCAGTCCCACCCACAACTCAGAGGTGAATTTCTAATGAACTCCTGCAGAACTGCAGAAACTATTTCCAAGAAAACGACACAGGTTTTTAAGTTTTGGCCAAAAACGGCATCATCATAATTAAAAGATCACTGTGAACATTTTGACAAAAGATGACAGGAGGGGGACTTTAAGGCTGAAAATAACGGAGTCTGCTTTAGTACCATTCATTCATACAAGCACTCATTCACACACTGATGGTGTGTGATGCTCTGCTGTCAAACACTGGTGCCAACCACCAGCAGCAATGCGAGGGTCGATGTCTTGCCCAAGGACACTTCAAACACATGGGCCAGCAGGACAGGAATTGAATCTGCAATCCTTCAATCAAAGGTTGATTGCTTTACCTCTACACCACCACATGTTTGCCAGTAAATGGCAAATGGTGTAGGCTAATAAAGCGCTTTTCTACCTTCCTTGAAGGCCCAAAGCGCTTTACAGTCACAGTCACTCATTCTCACACTGATGGCGGCTCCACTGCCAAACACTGGCGCCAACTTTCCACCTGAGGCAGTGTGTGGCTTATACCATGGTCACTTACAAAAGAAATGAACATTCAATCAATGTTTTATACTTTATCTTTGTTATTTTTTAGGCTTAGATCGCTTTTTCCACAAAAATGGAGTATTTGATTGGTGAGGCTGCCTGTTTTTACAGTAAGACGAGAAAACGTTGCTGGGCTGGCAGACCTCGACTGCAGTGGCAAAGCAAAGTGATTTATATGCTGATCATCCCGAAAGGTTCAATAAAGCATCAGTTCAGAGAGAAAGTTCACCTCTTACCACAGGTTTATGTCCAAGATGAGGGAAGATGAAGAAAAACGTTTGTTTTAAAGAAGCCTGCGCAGTGATATAGAACATTTGGGCAATGTAACCAGAACTTCTTTTTTAAGTGTGCATCAACACCCAGCAACCAATCAGATTTGAGTATTCACCTGGACCATTTAAAGTGCAGAAACACAATGTTTGTTTCTTATGGCTGTATATCAACGTCTTTGCTTTCTTGGAGTAAAACTGCAGATATTAAAGTCTTTAGAGTTCTGCTTTACTTACAGTTGATCTGTTTTTTGCACACAATATACATTTCTGGGATATTTGAGTCAATACAAATAAAAATTAAATTAAAACTGTTAACAAAGTTAGTTAATACATTTATTAACCTTGTAATCAGTTTACTAACATAGACTTTGATCACACTTTAGATGAGGTACTGCAAAACACTCACTAAACTGTTAACAAAGCTAGTGAATACATTATCAAGCTTGTAATCAGTTTACTAACATGGACTTTGAAGACAATGGTCTGACTTTAGAAGTTAATGAATCTTATTAACACTATCAGGTATTTGCAAGACATCTATAATGTTAATAAATATTTACTAGCATCTAACACATGAATATTGCTCATTAATGTGTTAATAAAGTTTGTTAATGAATCTTGTTAAACTTATTAACACATCGGTCTGTGTGAGACATCTATAATGTCAATAAATGCATCAAAAGCATCCTATAGACATGTTAAAAATGCTTGCTCATGTGTTACCTAAGCTATCTCATAAACCTTATTAGGCTTTTTGTACTAATAATAATAATGCTTGTTCATGTGTTAACAAAGCTTGTTAAGGAATCTTAATATAAAGTGTTACTAGAGACCTTGGGTTATTGTTGATTTATTTATCTAACATAGATGAGATCTATCAGATGGTTGACTTTTTCAGTGAAAATCAAAGATGAGCTGTGACACAAAGAGAGCGGTATTGGCAGATCCGACCAAACCACTGTCTGTTTAGAGCAGTGAACCAGAACCAGGAACTGGACCAGACTTGACCTCCTTTCTTATGTGTATCTTTATCTGTAGCAGCTTCATGCATACATGAAATCATCACACATTTTCACTGTTTCACAGTTTAAGGGAAAATTAGTATGTTGGAAAGAACCTCCTGGAAACCAAACAACGGAGTGAACGGAACTCTGAATGGAGATAGGATGCATAGACTGCTCAGGTTTCAGCCTGATTGAAACACAATGCTCATGTGTTTGTGACCTTGCTCTCCGCACGCTCCTGCCGCTCCCTTTGCTCTAAGCTTCACAGTCTCATAGGTTTTGTTGCTGAGGAGCATCTCTCATGGGCCCTTTCTGAGCTTTCACTTCTCTTTTGATGCAAATTATCTGTTTTGCTCAATAACTTAAAGTTTACTGTCTGTTCCATGTGCATTTAGTGGAAGGAAACACCCTTCGAGAACAAAGCATGCTGTTATTTTACATGGCTCCACACAAGAAAAAGAACAGTCACTTCAAGGTGAGATGGTATTTTGCTCAAGTTGAGTGTGGTGTAAGGCAGAGAAAGTTGCAGGCAGAGGCTTGTGGGTGTTTTGGTCTTCCCTTCCAGAGGTGTCTGAATTCAGTGGTAAAGGTCCCTGAATAATTCATTGGTTGGCAAGGATGTTGCCTTGAGCCTTGTGTGACAGACATGTTTTCTTAAAGAGATACTTTTGGTGGAAGCATCTGCAAAGCATGTGGAGCAATCTCCCACTCTTACACATTTTCAACAGTTTCATATTCCTTCATAATCTGCAGCAAAAGACATCATTCCTCAGTTGCTGTCAATAAAACACCTTCTAGTTTTGATTGGAAAGCTTTCATACCTGCTCTCATTTCAATCCTTAGATGTGGATCAGACAAATCCCCTGCAGTACTGGACCAGTCCCCCTCAGGGAGGGTAAATCCAGGAATGAAGGCACCTGCCCTGCTGCTTTTCAAAATGCCCTTCAAGTTTTCCTTTACCTCTCACTCTCTGGATCAGCTGTTACAGGGCAGGGGTGGTGGGAAGAGAGGTGGGGCAGTGGCTCTCGAGGCTGGATTTGCCCACCCCTGGAACCCACCGTGCCGTCTATGAATGAGTCTCTACCTGGCTATTCCAGTGGGCACGACTGAGTCTGTGGTTGTACTGGCTGCTTCCAGGTGGGAGCGCTGTTTCTATTCATAAAGAGCCTCTCATGTGAAAAAGAAAGATTCAAAAAACATACAAAGGAAATCATAGAAACACTATGAAGTGAAGATAGATTTTCTCATAGTGCTTCAGCTGGGTTAACCTGAAAGGACCCTTCAAGTGCAACCAGCAAACAATCTCTCAAAGCCTGCGACAGAGGTTAAGCTCAGAGCCTAACGTGTCCCAAACTTCCACAAGAATTTTAGATGTAATGGGGAGGACAAGAAATTCCCAATCCACATGCTGTCCAAGAACACCTGTGCAGGTGATTGGTGATCTTAACCTTGAGTCCCTTCAATCTGCTGCTGAGTTTACATGCAGGATAACAGGACACCCACACGGATCTTTTCAGAGATCTTTTTCCTGATGCGTTTCTAGCTTTTCTTTGCTTATCTTTGCTTTAAAACCTTTTGCAGGAGTTGGAAACTGTGCCGTTTATCTTGAAATGTTGATAGCTGTACTTCTGCAGAACTTCTGCAGGTCTTACTCTGGGCCAGACTTAAGAAATGACCATTTATTTTCAATGCTCAGATTTTGGGGAATCGTTGTTGTCTTTCTCTTCTTTCGCTCTTTTGACTTCCTTGACTCCAAAAGTGAAGGGCTGGCACTCTAATGGGAATCTGATTCATTCATCTCCATCTCAGTACAATACGTGTGGTGGAAATGTCTGCTCTGATTGTTGTTAATCCACACAGGTCAGAGGTAGAGGGAAATTTAGAAATGGATGAATGCATTTGTTTCTGTCCCACAGAATCATGTGAGAACAAATCCCCAGCCCATCAAGCATGACAGAGCCACCAAAAACAAAACTATGCAAGGAACCATCCACAGATGTAGTCCTTACAGAGTTTAACACAGGTTTCATGAATAATAATCACCCTAACATCCAGATTTTAAATAAATGTGAAGCCAACAAAAGATAAAGCAGTCTTAAGAAAAAAACTGGAACTGCCTGGATGACATACTGTATGTAGAGCCTGCAGGAAGGACATTTCTGGATGTTATGTGATTGCTGATCACTTCTATGTTCCTGAAAAATATTTCTTATCTTTGTGAGATATAAATATTTTTAACCACAAATGGGACCAAATTTTCCATACTATTTTTATTTTATTTTATTTTATTTTATTTTTTTTAACTTGTCCTGTCCAACAGCTGAGCAAACAGATATGAGCTGAGAGCCTGTTGTGTTTGACAGATTTTACTCTTACAATCGGGGGTTATAAATAATAGCGAACACAAAATGTATGTTGGTATAAGCCCCTTTTGTAATTTAAACGAAACTTTATTAATACTGATTTATTTTATTTATTTATTTTTTGTGTTCTTTTTGTTGGACCGGACGGAAAAGGAAAGGGGGAAAAGGAGAGAGCTGGGGGAAGTAAGAGAAGGACTACTGGGAAGTGAAGGTAGAGTTGTTAATCTACAGGCAACAAAATGCCGGATCTTATACCCATTGCAATAGTGAGTGTTGGTCTAAAATGGGCGGGGCCTGTCCACACACTCAGCTGTTACAAACATACTTGCCAACTCCAAGAGTGTTCACAAACTTGTCCACATCCAGTTCACACGCACACTTGTGCATACCAACCAACACATGTAAAGCATTACATTCTGACACACACACTATTTGAAGGGGCAAAGGTGAGCCGACGCCTGTGCTCATGTGAATGTTATGTTAAGATGAAGTAGATGATGGAATGCACAAAAAAGGAGGGAGAACCTCCAGCCATCCCCACACCAAGACCCCTGCCGAGGCGACAACGCCGACCAGGGCCCGCCCCCGCACCCATACGGTGGGGTCAACAGAGGAGATCCACCCGCCCGGCAGCCCAGCCAAGCACCCAGACCAGGGCCCGCAGGACAGCCACACGGGCCCCCAACACCCGAGATGGCCCAGCACGCGGGTGGCCCAGCGCGGGGCCCCACCCCCGAGAGCCCCCCCACCCCAGACAAGCCGCCCACCACCACCCAGGAGCTCCGAACACCCCCCCACCCCAGCCCCGGGTACGAGCCGGGGCCCCCACGGGAGACCCGCTCAAAACCATACTATTTTTAAACCTATGCAGCCATTTTTCAGATGTGATCCAGTCAAGAACCAAACTGTTTATGTCCTTATAAGTCACAGAGCTGCAAAGGTTTGAAATGTTAGTCAGCGCAGTGTTTCTGCCTATACCGTGTGTGCAGAGGTCAATGGGAAAACTATGAGCTTTATATTTGACCCTGCTTTAACCAGCATGATCACGTGAACGTTGTGTTGGCCTAAAAAATGTGAAATCCAGCCAAATATACATAATGGACACCAGTTACTAATGCATCATTGTGTGGATCTCTCACCAATAGTGTCCTAGCCATTAGGAAAACTCCCCCACTGTTGTCCTGTACGTGAGGTGAGAAACCTTAAGTGGATCGTGAGACACATTTGCAGGTTAAAGGGATCTTTTGTATCAGAGAAAATTCACTGAATGAGTTTATTTTTATCTGTAAAGGTCTGATGAAGGAAATTCTGGTGAAACTTTATGCATGTTTGAGCATCCGTCAGGAGAATCACAGGAATTGTTGGCTTTACTGTCCCAGTGACACAAAAGAAAAGAGCAAACAACAGCAGCAACACAATAACTAACTCACACGAAGGAAAACAGCAACAACGATTTGTCATTAGGACTTTTTATTTTTCAGTTTGGTGACACACTGAAAAGCCATGATTGTTCTAATTTATAGTTTTAGTTTCAACAAAATCCTTTTACAAAGGGAGAAAAGTTTACAGACAGAGGTATTTGGAACATCTTTACCTGCACTGATAGCAGTGTTTACAACATTTGACACCCATCACAGTCACAAGTGCTGAAAATGATCGTTTTAACAGGTGCTTGAAGAAAACATAATTTACATGTCAGAATAAGAGGCCAGCTGACCAGCTGTCTATAGCCTCTTCAATTCGATCCAGTTCATTACTTTACTGTACATGAACACAACACAGTGTTCATTCAAAAAAATGAGTTCAGTCAGAAGTGTTTGCAAAGCTCCTCCAGTTGGCATAAAAAATGATTGTAAAATCCAAACAGCTGGTTCGAACTGTTAATACTGGCTGGTCCTCAAAATGCAGCAGCTGTGTATCACCTTTTAACCAACTGAAAGGTTTTGATTTTACAAAAACACAAATCAGGTCTGACGCATGCTAACGGTGAGCAGCACCTCTCAGGAGGCATCATTACAGTACTGAGGATACCGGCTTCCAACAGCTTCAGGTGAATGCTGCTTCTAGACTTCAGTGCAACCGCTGTTGCCCTGCCATGCCATAGTGCACAGGCTCAGTGCCCAAAGTTACATAATGGACACTGTCAGGATACATGAATGACTTCATATGATAAAAAAGCACTGGGATGTGGCTGGCAGCAGGCTCCCTTCTCTGGGAGACCTGAATTTTCAGGTTGTTTTCTCTTCCCCCCTAAAGGTTAAACTGTTTCCATCACTGTGTACATTGAGAATACAAACAGCCTTCATTTTGAAAGCAAGACTTTATGTTTTTCTGCTTTGTGGTGAGCAGCTGCTGAACAGGCCTGTCTGCTGCTTCATCGCTTTGTGACTTGGAGCTGCTAACAGGCAAAGAACTGAAACGAAACTCTCAGTCAGGTTTGTTGTTGGTGAAATGCCAGCATGCAGGAGCTTAACTTTTCAGGCTTAAAGAGATGGAAGTACACTTTAAAAAAAGGTGACTCAATCACAAGCTAGTTTTTGGACTTTTTCATCTGATTGCATTGATAGGAAAACATGACAGCTTAGGTAGAAACACTTGTAGTGATGGAGAAAAGGTTCAGAACTAGCTAACATGTGAAAACACTCATACGTATGTGTTGTTGTTTTTAAATACAATTTATGGAAGTGTGTGTAAATAACTTTATGTGCTTCACAATTCCACTGAAGGAGCAGTAGTGTTTTTGAGTCATGTAATCCCAGATCGATGAGGATCAACGTTCTCTGCAAACACGGAGGAACGCAGAGAAGACAGGGAATGAGATGTTTTGGAATGTGTCTGTCTATTTAAAGCTTGAAAGTGCAAACATTTCAGGCCCCTCCTGTCTGCTCAGCTTTGCTTCCATCAGCTCAGACGTCATTTTCAAAAATGATCCGGAGCAGTAATCCTCCTGGATTTGTTGATGGGAATTTAAATCACTTTTTCCACTGATCATTCCATTGACACCAACTTTTGAAAATTCGAGTTATAACTTTTGAATATTGGTAGGACTATCGGGTGTTGATTCTGATTGTATTTTTTAAATGTGTTCAATTTTCAAACAGGAAAAGAGAAATGTTCCGCGAGGACGTGTCATTTTGTTCAGTATTTAGTGCTTAACGTATCTTGTATGTTTGTTTCTGTGCGTTCAGCGCTGACTGCTCAAGCTCACACCTACCAGTTGTCTTCATAAGAACATGGTTTACCAGAGCGCTCTGCAGATTTGAACCTGCCAGGCTTCTCTGTTCACGTTACGTTTCTATTTCAACTTTTTGTTTCTTACATTTTCAACCAACAATTTTTGGGAGTCCTAATGTTGATGCACAACACCTTTATGTGTGTCAGTGAAAAAAAAATATTTTTTTTGTAATGTTGACCACTGTTCTCCAGCATCAGTGGGTTTGTCAGGTTTGCACTATGAAGAAATAAAATCCAGGCAGAAATGCAGTTGCCTAGCAAGAATCTTCAGCACCATTTCATGAATTTGGTTATTTCAGGGATTGTTAACTTTCTGCTCAGTCAATCTCCACCTTTGGGCTAAGTTGTGCCAGTACCTATTGCAGCACAAACTGCACAGAGATGGCACTTTATTTTACTGTTGGACTGGTCAAAGCAACGACAAACAGTATGTACACTATGTTTGAAATGAATAAAAAAACCACAGCAGCATGTTTACCAAAGGGAACAATGACTGTGAACGGCTTCAACTCTGCAAATTTGAGTCATGAAAGAGATCCTCTCTGGATTCACTGAGCCACAACTTCCTTCAGAGAAGCCAGGGCAGAATGGATACGAACATGAAGCCGGTTTTCAAAATCGTAGCCTGTAAAATCCTCCTGAAACATATGAAGAACCATTTCCTTTAAAATGCACTGATCAGCAATCTCTGTGCTCAAAGTGAAGCAAATATTTCACCTTAGCTTGAAGTAAGAAGGATCTTCCTTTTCCCTTTGTCTAAATGAAAAATACAAGGTTATAGAACACACCCACAAAGAAGCAATGAAGAAATAATGGAGAATGTGAACAAAATAAATGAATAAAACAATTGCAGATTGTCGACCTCTGGTTTCGCAATAAGTATACATCCCAGCTCATAGACGGCGTAAGGCAGGACATACGAGTTAATCTGTCGTCCATACTCATCTCGAGCAGCCAACTGGAATGACTGAATCAGAGAAGACATAATAAAGATGAGTGTAAAGACCAGCCGAGATGCCCTGCAAACCCTCAGAAGGATCCCCATGGATTATTACCTGGACAGCATCCCTCATGTTTCCATGGCATTTGTGAATGGAACCAAGAAGGAGATGTTTCAGACCTCTGCATGAAACCTCATCCAGACTCTGCAACACTGAGTGCAAATCACAAGACATCCTAATGAGACCCTCACCCCTCCTTCAGCTGAAGTGGTAAATATGCATCCTAATCATACTGTGCTCACTAACCCTGGTTCATTATTTGCAACTTTGTAGATGAGCAGTTAGGAAGTGCTTTCCACAGATAAAGTACTTCGATGATACCAAGGATGCAAAGCTCTCTGGTGGGTGAGACTTTTCTCAGTCTGTCAGCCTGCAGAAAAGAACCTGAACTTATACGGTGACTTTAGAAAAGAGGAGAAATTCTGTAGGAGGTAAAATGTGCACAAAAGCCTAACCCTTTTGACAGCAAACTGCTCTATCTGGTTGTTTTTCCTCTTGAATAGCCTCTGTACGTCCTTGAAAACTCCATTTGCTCCATCCAGGTCCCCAGAAGCCCCCTGACACACTGCAAGGAAGCATGACCTTCAGCACGAACATCAGACAGAAGAGTTGCTTCAACATCCCAGAGGCTGGTGTCTCTCAAACTTACCGCCAGTCAGGTAGGCGTAGTAGCACTGTGACCACCTCGACTCATTCTTCAGTCTTTCAAATGCTCTGAATCCATCTTCAAAATTCAACTCTATCATGCTACACCAACCTGGAACAGATCGTGGAAGATGAAAGCATCAGAGCACCGTCTGTCCAGAGCTGAGGGGTCCCCACCAGCCTGACGAGGGAAACGTACCGATCTCATAGAGACAAACATGCTGGATCTCTCTTTGGTCTGATGCAAGTTCTAATGCATCATGGAAACAGGCCAGAGCACTGTTGATGTGGCACTGGGGACAAAGAAAACACACATACTGACAGAAAATGACAGCTGTGGTACACAGACGACATGCACGTGTCGCACAGGATCAGCACCGTGCTTGGTGAGTTCACTAATCGTGTGCCACAAAATTTGTGTTAAAGATTTGCTGCCATAAAACACAAAGACTGTTTACACATTTTGCATCCTTTTGGGCTTTGAGTAACCTTTCCATCATTGCTGAGGTACATACCTCCAGCCTCTGAACTCTTCCCTTGAAGAACATGAAGAGAGATGAGTTGGGATAAACCACTGACTTTCTCTGCAGAATAGCTTTGGCTTCCAACAGCCCCTCATGTGTGTCAGACCCATCCAATGCAAAGAAAGGCAGCACCACTGTGTGGTACCACAAGAGGGCCAACCTGAGCAACAAAACACAAAACCTGCTTCAGCATGCGTGCCTATGTTCCTCAAGTTTACATGCAGCTGTGACTGGACTCAGTGCAGAACAACAACGTGTTTTTGTGTCACTGTTGTTACTCGTCCTTTGTCTTCTGTCGATCTGTTTTCTTTGTTTTTGCATTTGTTGCCTTCTGTTTTTGTTGTTTGAGGTTTTTGTGAACTATTGTTATCTTTTTGTTAACATGGTGTGTGACGTCTCTGCTCCAGATCTGCCTGGTGTGTTTCCACGTGTCTCATCAGCTGCTGTTCGTGTCCTCTGGGTTTATTATAGTGCTGTCTTACCCTTTTTCTTCATCGGTTTGTTCTGTCTTCCTGTTGTGTCAGCGTACATCTCTACTCTTTCTGTGTTTGATTACCTTCCTTGTTTAGTGCTCTCTGAAAATGTTTGATCATTTGTAATAAAATTATCCATCTGGTGCCGTTCTTCTGCCTTCATTTGAGTGACCCCATGAGAAAGAAATGTACAATGGTTTTAGAAATTAGACTCCAATCTGACTAACTGATGGTCAACTGTGCCGTCAGCTTTCTGCTTTTACTCTGTAAGATTGCAACAGTTAGTCATTTTGGTTCCTCTGGGGCATGATTTGACATTTAAAAAGGAAAAAGGACACCTAGATATTTATAAAACTCAATATTTACAATTGAAGTTTTCATTTTAAATCTCCAGTTTCAAAAATCTTTTTTGAAGAGTTGTGAAGAAACATAATCCAAAACTAACTGCACAGAACCTCAAGCCAAAACATTGCAGAAAAACCTTCTTTGAAGCATCATCAGAGTTACAGATGAAATCTAGGTTTATCATTTTAGATTTGCATTCAAACAAAGTATTTAACTCATGCTTTATTTTGACAAATATTCTTTATGGAAGCATTAATAGATGGAACCCAGGAGGGATGTGGTGGTCTGACAGCGTTTTGGGCTTCACGCCGCATTTTGAGTGTGGTGGCGCATCGAGAGTTAAGAAATCTGAACTTTGAAAAAAGAAGCCGCACAGTGTCAACCTATCAGGGACTCAGCTTTGGGTGACATAATGTGTTGATGACGTGACCAGAGGTCGAATCGTTCTCCTTCTGAACTTTGTTTTATTTTTATTTTCTCCATCAAGACGATGTAAAAATATGATCTAATATTATTCTTGCGATTCTTTTTACCCTCCTCTGACTAATGCAGGACAGCAGGTCATCAAACTGGGTCAAAGAGAGACAAAAAGACAACAGAAAGGAGCCGTCGTTTAGACGCAGCTCCTGCAGTAGATGGTGGAGCTCACCTTACTGGGAGAATTTCTGAGTGGTCACATGAACCCAGACATGGAGAGCAAGATGTGAAACATTGTTTTAACTGAGAAATATGATCAACTTTGATCAACAACAGACCTGTGTGATGTCTATGTGCGCTTCTTTCAGTCTTTTAAAAACTCCCCGTCACTGAAGGGCTTGCTACGCCGTGTAAAGCCAAGCTACGCTGTCAGAATGCGTCTCCCCGCTGCCAGGCATCGGTGATTTGTTTCATAACACTCATATTTTCTCCCAAAAAGCCTTTAAAGAAGGTGGATGATTACGATATACTTTATACTTTTATTATTTTATACTTTCTTCTGCGGCTATTGGGAATTTACTGTCATATTTGCATATTTTTCCACATATTCTATGCAAAATGACGACAGCTTTTTGTGTCTAAAAAAAGACTTTTGTTTGGCTAATTTAAGATAAGAAAAGCAATTTACCAAAGTGACTTTGTTATGGAAGTATTTAACAACGGAAAATTAATAAACAACACTGGGCCATGTTTCAAAGCCACAACGTAGCTAGTTTCTGTCACAGCGTCACTGGATTTTGCCGTTCTTGTAACATTCTCTAACAGTTTCATAACCTCGTAGTTGCTGGAGCTTATCATTTGCCATAGTTTTTATAATTTGTAACATTGTGATGATTTATATTGAATTCTTTGCATTTACCTGCTTGCCAATCAGGCACATGACTTTATCCAGCCCATGAGGTATTACAAAGTAAGCATTTGTTCACTTAGCTAAAATGTGTCTTCTCTCCTCGCCACAATATTTTTTCCCTCAAAGGATCGCGCTCTGGCTCTCTCTCTCCAAGTCCCGCTCATGCTCCCGCTGTGACTCATTTCTACTGCCGTTGTCACGGTGCTTCCTTTCTCCGCAGAGGCAGTGACATAGAAAATGCTGTCTGCCCTCTAGTGGTGAAATGAAGACACTGTACCATTGACACCTGGGTGTAATTACCTTTTTCTCCTGTAGATGTCACCAGAAACCACGAAACAAAAATATTTTTTCTGAGCAACGTACAGCTGGTTTAACCATTTATGATTTATTGAACCGCAAAAACTCTTCCTCTATTCAGCTGGACCGCTTTTGGCCCGCAGGCCGCACTTTGAAACCCCCTGCTTAAGACGGTAGCTCCTCCCACACGTGTCTGGAGCATCAAGTTTACTAACACATTTTTGGACAGACGTCGAGCAGCACATTTGATGCGTAAATCACATTTGGTGTGACGCAGCGATATAGTAAATGGTGGGAGTTTGAGCTTACTTACGTTGCCAGTGGGGCCTTCATGTCTTTGCTCTCACTTGCATACATGAGAGAGGACAGCCCCTGAAGACGGTCACCGGGGAAACCAAATAGGTTGATAATCTTGAGTAGATGTGGTGGCACCATAGAGATGCACAGATGAAAGAGGCCATAACCAAAACTGACGGAGCCCTTGAGACGGTCCAAGGCCTCAGCTGTTACTTCATTCTCAAATGGCGCATTGTGGTTGGCATTGTCGGCTGTGAGAGACTCCTGGGCGCCAGAGGACCGCTGTTGACATGTCTCTTGCAGCTGACTGATGTCACTGTGGCATTTATTGTACATCTTCCAAGCCTTGCGAAGAATCCAGCCTCCTTTAATGTATGCTGTTAGTGGAGACAATAAGAAAGACATTGCTGAGGCTGCACCTGTAAGGTGGAAGGACACCACAACTGTTGTTAGTCAGAAAGCACAATGTCTGATAGTTTTCCACTTTCCCTCCAAGCTGCTGTAAGTTGTGTGGTTTACATATGTCTGCCCATCGGTTTGCAATAGCAGACAGTCAGGCGATGCAGGTGAACTTGGTGAGCCTCAAAGTGTCAGTAGCAGACTTTCATCAAGACACAAAACTACCCTCAGCTGGTGACAGACCCAGGAGTGGAGCCCCGCTAGTGACAGACCACAACCATGAACAGAACCTAAGGACCTCTTCACTCAGACATGTTTAGCAAACACCACACAGCTGCAGGCTGTTAACCAGATGTGAGGGAACCAGGGTTTCCAGACGAACCATTCACAACCCGCTCCACCGCTTTGGCTGGAATACAGGGGACCCCACTGACACCAAGACACAGCCGTGAACGTTTGCTGGGAATACAATGGACAATGCAGCAATGGTCTACCGTCCTGTTCACTGAGGAGTGTCAGGTCACCTTGCACAGAAATTCGATCACAAAAAGCAGACAACAGCAGATGAACATTTCAGGATTGAAATGATGAGAACATTGTGTTCTGTTCTGATCACTGGCTGTGAACGTTTTCTTTCTCTTTGAAGCATCATCAGTCTCCGTATCAAAAATCCTCTTCACTTTCATGTCAATCATTTTCAAAGGGACACGCCCACCTTTCTGTCTTTGCTCAATGATCCATGTTCACACCAGTTCCTCTAATTTGTCGCTCGCTTTCTCTGCTCCTCCATCAGGAAATGCTTTGCTTGTTTCTGCAGCTGTCTTCTTCATATCATCCGTCTGTTTGCGCCATTCTCAGATACGTTTAGGATCCACCCCAAAACGTGGTGCAGATTCACTGGTTCACGACACTGGTTCACAACACAAATACCACAGACACCCGGCGTCTGCACGACTGTGTAGGGGGGTGGGGGGGTCTTAAAGGAGCCTGGGAGCGGCCAGTATTAGAAGAAATACGGTACATGGATATGGTTTCCTCTGAAAGGCTTAAGAATATGACATCTGTAATCCCGCTGCACTGAAGTCACTTATTTGGGGTTATTTTTGGTATGTAACCCCTGTGAGAAACGAGGGAACACTGCAATAAATATCAAACTCATGAAAATGGTGTCTCCTCTCATTCATTATTAGTAATATCAAAGGAAACTTTCACATAGTTCATAACAATTTAGACCAAACAGGAAAAACACTCATGTAAATAACAATATCCCAAACTTATTCTGATTAGTGCATGTGCATCTTCTTTGTACTTGACATTTGCATGTTTTGTTTCTATGCAGGTAAACCAATTCACCACCAACATGCAGACAGACTGCAAAGGTCCTATAACAAATTGTGAAGCAAATTTTTGAAGTTACAGAAGCCTTTCATAACAAAAGAGGTGCAACTTTTACAAAAATCAAGATGACCATAGGGTGACCAGCAGCATGCTGCAGGTCGGGTCAGTGCATTAGAGGACACATCCAGCATCTGTTTCGGAGTCCTGTTTAGTAATGACACCCTGCAAAGAGCTGGTGACATATCCAGGGTGAACCCTGCCTTCACGCAACAGTGGCTGGGATAGGCTCCAGCAACCCCATGACCTCAGCTGGGGTTGGCTGAATGGATGGATGGAAGTGCTTTGTGTAGGAATCCTGAACATGACCTATAACAGTACTTTGCATTCAGCTATAGCATTTACCAGGGAGATGATGAAGATCTGATTACCTGCGAGTTCCTGTTTGACGAATGACAGGACAGCAAGGTATACTTGGCAGTCAGCAACAATAATTTGTCTCTGTAGGCGATCCACAACAAGAATGCCTGACCTTTGGGAGTACATCTGTGACAAACACAAAAACAAACACACATAGAATCCATTTCAAGCTGACAGCTGGTTTCCCCTGTGGACTGCACATAATTGAACAACTCATTTCCAAAGTAGCTCTAAGCAGTAAAGTGACTGAATTTATCTGAGGTTTTGTGTGATCTCACTTTTGATCATTTCCAATACTGAGAGAAGATAAAGCCAGGTCCAGCAGCAGCGCTTGGGAATGTCAGCACTGCTGTGGTCTGACTGAAACTGCAAATTGGTGCCATCTGTGTGACAGGATTTCTCATTTGCCTATAGTATGACAGAATCCTGTGGTCTAGAGTTTTCTGATCCTTTTCTTTGGGATGTGTTGCTGCCCTGGGATTTCAAACTTACACTCTTTTTAATCTTGTTTCTGATTGTCTCTAGGACTCCAGCACTGTCGCTCTCACACAGTTTCTCGGTCGTCTTCAGGTCATCACAGGCCATCTGCATCTTCTCCTCCTCAAATGTCATCATGGCATTCTGAAGGCAAACACATGAAACCCTCAATCTGGTTACCTCTCCACACTGATTAAAGTAGTCTCACATCTGAAACGACCTGGCCTCACGTTGTTCATTGTGAATACACTGTTTCTCTCATTCAGCCTTGCATGAGGAGTCATGCCAGTTCCAGATTTATGCAGCACAGATTTATGCTTCAGCTAACTAACACGAACGAAAGAGCATTATGTAAGAGACTCAGCAGCAAGAAAGGACAACGGACTCTTTCGGCTGAATGGAGGAACAGTGATATTCTCACAGCTGGGCTTGAAATAATGCTCCCTAAATGACAGGAGTGCTGTCACTATTTTGTGGAAGCTAACATGAGGGATCTCTTTAGATCTGTTGACAAGAATTTCATAAAACGCAACATGAATAAAAAAAACAGAAATGTGTTCATGTTTTTTAAGCAGGAGGAGATGGGATTGTCCTACAGTATTTTCTTCCAGCCTTATGATGGCAGCTCAGTGGGATATTTGTCATACCACTATGACATGGACATCTTGTGGATCAGAGACTGTGTTTGTGTGATGACCATGTTACAAAGACCTCCTCTTTCTTCTCTGACAGACAGAATGTTTTACTAAAGTGTTTGTCAAGATGTGCTTTCCTTGACAGGAAGCAGAATCCATTATGTTAATGAAAGGCAAAGCAGAGCATGAGACAGGGATGCTGGTGGTGACAGTGATTGACTGATAGAATCGTATCAGGTTCTCTTATAGGCTTGACTGTACCTCTGCTTATGAATGACTCATTCTTCTACCTCACTATCCTTCTGCTCATTTCTGGAACTCATCACCAGGAACTCACCAGAAAACTGACAAAACTGGCTCCAAAGCTCATCAGTGGGCTGTGCGTCCTGCAAAGAAAACACAGTGGCAGTAAAACAGACTGCAAGCGATTAGACATAAAAGCCTTTTGAAAAGAAAATTCTATATTTCTGTCCACAGCAAAGTTTCCCAAAGACATGCAGCAGAATGCAGGAGTGTTTTGTCAAAGAAAAACACGTGTCTGTTCCTAGTATTTGGGGTCCCAATGCAAAATGATTTTAAAAAACTCTGATGTTACAAACTACAATGGAAGTTCACTATTTCCAAAACGGTTCACAAACAGGCCAACAAATCTTTTTAAGCAAAACAGGTTGTTGGCATGGAAACCACTCAAATCAATATAGCCAGACAAAAAAAAAACCACATCCCTCTCAAAATCATCGACATTTTGACTTTTAAAAGTATTCAGTTTAAATTTAGAAAACAAAGTACAACTCAAACTACTAAAAGAACACAGAACTGCAAAACTAAAAATCAACCTAAATAAAAGAAATTAGCCAAGACCAAAGAAAGGTACAATTGAGTTCTGTTGATGTAAACACAACAAATAAACATATCAGATTGCAAACAAGAAGAGAAAAATGCTTTTAAAAAAACTGGTACTAGAAATAAAGTTTTTATTTCTTTTTGAACATGATTAACTAACCTGTGTGTAGCAGAACGGTAATTCAACAACCAAGAGGAACAACCCTGACCAGCATCTCTGCATTTGTTGACACTAGGAGTCAATATTTGTAAGAATCACCGTGTGAAATATTTGAATCTAGAGTTTTCCGAGGTCGGCTTTTTACCGCATGGATTCTTTTGAAGAGCAGAATTCAAATGAAACAAACCAAAGCCTGCAAAATACATAAAGCAGAAGTGTGGTTTTCCTTTCTAGAGTTTAGAAGTGTCAATTTACTGACTAATGTTGCTACAACAGACACTGAGACTTCAAGTTCAAATGTTTTACACAAAGATGAACCAAAGAGCTGCCTTCACCGCCTGTTTATTTTCTCATCAGTACATGGAGCTACATTGACATCATTTCTTTTCCTATAAACCACACCTCCTTTTCAACACTAATGTTGAGGGATCCGGACGTCATTAAGGCTTTAACATGAATATTTCCTTTTGTTGCTTTATCCGTCAATCAGGAGCCTCCAGGTGGGGGCCAGAGCCCCCACTGACGCACAAGAAGCATTCTGACACCTGAGCATCACCTGCAGGTAGTCAGGACATGCTGTCCTTGCTCTGCAGTGTTTCTGCTGCTGACCTGTATCTCCTGAAGAGCTCGTCGCTCTCTTTGAAGCCGTTGTTGAGCAGCATGTTGATGCCCTGCAGGGCCATCTCCGCGTCATCCAGAGCCTCTGTCTTCTCCTCCACCTGCTGCTGCTGCTGCTCTGGCCCCGCCATCGCCGATGGGGTCACAGTTAGAAGGCTGCTGGATCAACCCCCTGCAGAGGAAAGATGCTTCCGTGCTCTCTCTGGAACACCTCCGCATCGGTTTCTACCCACCGATGGAGGAGACCGTCTTTAACGCGGATGCAGAGCAGCTTCGGCGCGGACCAGACGTCTGCGCAGCTCGGGGAAGGAAGGCCACTGATGCCCGGCTGCGCGCCTTTACGCACAACTCCTCCGCTTCATTACATCCACTCCACTTGTCAACATCTTCTTCTCCTAAAATCCTCTCCTCATGCAGTGTTTTTCTTCACTAATGTCTCCATTCGTCAGTTTCCCTCCCGCTGATGAGAGTGGTGGGTGTTATCCGAGGCATTACATAAGGAGGCTGCTGCGCGGCTCTGCCCCACGCAACGCGCCTCAGACGGCCTGCATGTCGTCATCACGCTCTGCGCATTTCCGGCCGGATGGAGGGATGAGGGCTGGTCACGGATGCTGAATCCGTCCATCAGGCAGGAGCAGCCTGAAGGCAAGGACAAACCAAAAACCTCTTCTGACTGATATGAAAGCTCCGTTTTTGTATGGAAAAGAAGCACAAAAAACGAATGAATGAATGAATGAATGAATGAATGAATGAATGAATGAATGAATGAATGAATGAGCAAATAAATCATTTGATCAATTGGATTGGCTGCTGGGTGTGAATTAAAAAGCATAGATTAAAAAAATAAATATGATCTGGTGCAATCAGACATTTAACCAATAAATATCTCCAAAATATATTAAACGATCATTAAATTGTGGAAAAACCTGCTCACATATATAATACATTAGCCATAATATTATTGAATATATTTCATTCACCTTTAAGCCCTGCTCATTATTTCAGAACAGCTTTTTATTTTAAATCCTTTTTTTTATCATGTTGAATATTACAACAATTTTACGTTTTTTTTTTTATTCAGAAACTCAGATTTGAAAATCAATCATTTTCAAGGTAGCTTTGTTTTATTTCACATTGCTGTTTTTCAGAATGACTTCATTATTTCATAATGAGCTTTTTTAGCACAATCAACCCCGACAAAGCGGGGACCCTTTTGTGATTGACTATTCTCTTCCTCAGACTAAAGCAGCAGAACTCTGACTACATCGATCCAAGTCGCTCCAGCGGAATGCATACTCCTCAACACTGGGTGGGAGTGTGCACCTCAACACATAGTATTACCAATTATTCTCTTTAGGCCTTCTAGAAAATCATGAGCTTATTGTCCTCAGACAATAAAGATTCTAGCAGAAATTCACTTTAATTGTTAGGATGTTTTATTATAAATACGGATCATATTTAGTTAAAAAGGCTCAATAGCTCTGAAGATATTGAATCTACAGTCACCAAACTTTACTATTGAACATTCTTGACCAAATATGATCCATATTTGTATAGAAAATCATAAAAACAAACAAGGTGACTTTTTCCAAAAATCTTTGTTGTGAAGCAATGGCCTGACTAAGATGAATCACTTGGGAATGTTTAGTCACTGTGACCAGACTATTTTCAGAGCTAAAAGGCATTTTTGATTAATCACGATTCCTATATTTTAATAAAAAATAAAACCTGAAAAGTGACTTACTTTCAATGCTTTTCTTGTAGTAGAACCATATGCTCATGTATAATGAATGGAACATGTATTTTCAGAACTATTGAGCATCTTTATTATAATTTATTTTTCTATTAAAAGTGAAAAGAAATAAAATATAATGAAGAATGGCTTTCTCCCAAAATATTTATTGTAACATGAATATGGTGATGAGTCTTCATTACTTGCTCATATGTAGACATTTATTTGTTTTTGAGAGATGACTGATTTTTACATGGTCTTTTCTTAACACTTGCACTTTGTAGCCGCTCCCCTGGCAGCCGTCTCCATCTGCAGCTCCAAAGGAACACAGAGAAAAGATCTTTTTCTTTTGGAATGCACTTGTAGGTCACTCTCTGTTTTTTACAAAATGAGTGAGATACTTGCTGTCACGTTTGGACGCTTCTCAGAAGAGTTATTGAGTCTGAAAGTCTGAATCTGTGAATATCTTTCTAATTTCTCCCAACTATAGTTCCCTGTGTGTTCCTTGTCTATATACATATATAGCTAAACGCATGATTGATGAATTCTTGCCCCCTTTTGGAGGTGAGGTCCCGATGAGCCGCCATCTTGAAGGGTGTTTTTTAAGGTTTTTTTTTTTTTTTTACACAATCTGACATATGTATTGGCATGTTAATAAAAAAAGAATTAATCTAATAAACAAATAAAGTTTGACAGTTCATTTTAATTATTACAATTTGTGCTTTTCTCTCTTTTTCTGTGGTGCTGGAAGCCAAAAACCATTAAAAAGCAAAACTTCCAACAAAAATCAGACGTGTTCTGCCGTCTTAATAAAATGAATAAATATTTACGTTTTTCAAAACATTAATAACTAAAATACATTACATTTTATGGAACACAGGAACAATAAGATATAAAAAATGGTGGTTGTTCATCCTGAACTTAGTGATCGGCTTCCTCAGTAAAAACACCTTCTGAACCAGTTTCAGCTCAAACTAAAAGATGGACACACTGACACCTTTCTCTGTCGAGTTCTGCTGCTCTGAACACCTTCACTCTGAGGGACCACCAGCCCACCGTTGTTCTCCAGGTGAAGCAGATGGTCGCTCTGATCCAAGGATGAGGGCACACTTCCCAGGACAGTTTTTCTGACAGCAAATCCAGAAACGTAGAAAGGACATTGTCTACAAGACCACCAAAGCAGAAGGACAGGTGTGTTCACATGAATGCAGGAATACATTCAAATGAGGATGGAAGATCTTCCTCTGATATCAAAGTGAAGTGCATGTCTGCAGCTGACAGGGAGACAGTCTCATCTTGTGCTGCACGTTTCCTGATTCACTTGGTGAGACGCCGCAGCCAACCATCATATGGGGTAAATGCCCTGGAACTGGGGGTTGTTACTTCAGCTTCCTAAAAAAAAACAAAAACAAAAACATGAACACAAGCCCATTTACTCACAAGTAAATCATTTTCTTACAGCTCGCTTGTGTTTAGATTGTATTTTTACTTGTGCAAATTCCTGTTGGACACACATAATACGTGCAGCTAAGATGCACATTAATAAACACAGATTTTAAGTATTCCAGAGCTACATGTTGTTGGATGCAGTTTTTTAAACTTACAATCCCATTAGCTGTCATGCACATAGGTGTGTGAAATTTGTTCTCTGCAGTTAATTCATCTCCTGGAGGAGCGGTGAGCCGCAGACACAGCCGCACTCAGAAACCTTTTATCATAACCATAACCCCAACTTTTCCTCTGGGTTTCTTTTTATGATGTTGATACTTCTACTGCCAATATATGTTTAGATTGTATTTTTCTTGTTAATTTTACTGTTAGGACTAAAGACAAACTGCCACCTGTCCAGAGTCAACAGATGAAAAACAGTCTTAAAACAGTTCTTAATGTTGTTTCTACCTGATGTTCAGACGGAGCTGAAGCTCCAAATGGTTCTGGTTAAAGCGCTGTGTGCAGATATAATGATAAACTTGTTCAGGAATCATTGCCAACAATGTGTCCAGATTGAGCATAAAGCAGATGATTGACAGGGATTCCATCCTCTCTCAGCCGGACAATCTGCCCCGTCACGTCAAAGTCCTCTGGTCTGAAGTGCTCCTGCAGAGCCTGGAGACTAAGATCCTCTCCGTTTATTGCAGTTTCATATCACCTCTGTAATTCTATGTCACTGGGAAACCTGGGAAATGGGATAGTGGAAAAAAGATCAACAATATAGCAAAAGATAATATGAGGGAGAAACCCTTTCTGCTGTCAGCCTTTTTTGTTAGCCGCGTAATGTTGTTTACAATTATACAAACTTATAAATGCTCTAATAACCAAAATATTTCTGTAACCTACCTGTTAAAGGTAATTCCACATCATCTGTTCTTGATAAAATGTAGGTTGAGGCATCTGAAGGCTGCACAAACAAACAACATGGCTGCGATTCTCCATTGATTGTAGCTGGTTGTGGAAGTTTTTGAATTTGAAAATGGTTTATTTCAAGAAAACAAGAAAATATTTAAGACATGTGTAATACAATCAACAACAACAAAGATTTGCATCAGTAATAATGTCAAACATAGGATAACTGGGCATCAGAAGATTGACTGCTTGAAAGGGAGTGGAAGGAAGCAAATTTCTATAATCCCACCCCGACTCGACCACACCATTTACTTTAAGTAAAGTGAGTAAGTAAATATTTATTTCTATAGCACCTTTCCCAGATAAAATCACAAAGTGCTTCACAAAAATAAAAACAAATATAATTACAGCCAGTAAAACAGAAATTGCACACAAACAAAATAGAGGGAAATAAAAGCAAGATAAACACATTAAAAAGCAAATATAGATGAACAAAAAGCTTTACTGAATAAAAATGTCTTGAGCTGACTTTTAAAACCTGCACCAGAGTCAATCTGTCATACTGACAAAGGGTGGTCTATCTAAAGACGAGGAGCAACAGCTTGAAAGGCGAGGTATCCTCTGGTTTTGTAGCAGGTTTTTGGAATTTGTAATAGATTTTGGTTTGAAGCCGTCAGAGATTGGACAGAAGGGTAGGGGGTTAAAAGGTCAGCAATGTACTTATGAATTTGTCCATGCAAGGCTCTGAAAACTAGAAGTAGAATTTTAAATTCAATTCTAAATGTAACTGGGAGCAGTGTAAAGAGGAGAGTAATGGAATTATGTTTGCTGGTTTCTTGGCTCCTGTTAAAAGCCTCGCAGCAGAGTTTTGGACGAGCTGCAGACGTTTTAAAGAGCTTTTGCTAAAACAGGTAAAAAGTGAATTACAATAATCCAAACGTGAAGAAACAAAAGCATGAAAAAGTATCCCCAGGTCAGGTCTAGATCAGATGTGTTTGACTTTTGTCACATTCCTCAGGTGATACATGTAATTTTTGACCGTTTGTTTTGCGTGTCCTTCCAAAGATAGAGATTTGTCAAACAACACCCCAAGATTCCTGACACTCGACTGGACAGAGGAGCTCAAGGAACCAAGGTGATGTTTGATGGCAGGGATTTTGTTGTCTGGGGCGAAAATCACTGTCTCTGTCTTCTAAGTATTCAGGTGTAGATGGTTATTAGATAACTTAATCTCAGATAGACAGTCCAGTAAGCTGGTCAAGATGTTAAAGTCTGTTTCAGGGAAGGAGCAACATATCTGAATGTCGTCTGCATACAGATGGTAAGAAATGTGACTGAAATTGCTAATTAGTTTGCCAAGAGGAATCATGTATAGAGTGAATAAAATAAGGCCTAGACCTGAACTGTTAGATTAGAAATCAACCAGTTCGTAACTAATAATCAGGTATTTATACTGTACTGACAGTAATACAGGTCATTAAACATCCTTGAGTAACAATAAGTCATACTGCTTTGCATTTAAGTACAACACTATTTTAGACTTGATTGGAGCTCATGCAAAAAAAAGGAGAAATAATAATGATAATGATAATAATCAGTGATGTGAACAAGTCAGGATAGAGATCAATTTTTTTTTTTTTTGCAGAATCGTTTCATCAAAAGAATCAGTGATAAATCAAAATAATAATAATAATAATTTAAAAAATATACAAAATAAATTTAAAAATCAAATAAATGCTGATTATTTTCATCAGAGAAGTCGTTTCTTCAGATCAAATATAAAAAGAATCAATAATAAATCATTTGTGTCTGAAAGATCATTTACTTTAATCATATGTAGAAAATCAATAAGTGCAGGTTGTTTCATTAGTAGATCCTTTGACATTAATCACATTCAGGGAACTATGTCAAGTGATATGATTCATGCCTTTGGCCAAGACAGTATTCCTGCTTTCTGCTCCTGATTAACAGCCGTCTTTCAGGTTAGAACAGAGTTTATAGAGTTCTCCTCGTTGTTATGACTGCAGACTTTGAGTTGTCTGCAGGGCAGAAATCGTTGCTGAAAATCAGGTCAAAGTTGATCTAAGAGTCAGTGGTAAATCCCAGCACCATAATTTCTTGAAATCCTTTTTGATTCTTATTTCACATCAAATAAATGTTGGTGATGACCACAGCCTTGGTCAGGTCCGGTGGACCAAGTGGTTTTACATAGATCCTGGAATTCAGCACCCATGTGCTCTGGATCTGTTTCTTCTGCTTCAGCCAATGAAGCGTTTAATTTTGTAAGATGATCATTAATGAAAACCAAGCAGTCTTTTCTGCTTCATCAGAGCAATTTTGTGCTTCTGATTCACAAACCTGATGAGGATCGCTGGTTTATCTGACTCCTTTCTCCTGGGAAGCGGGTGGCAGATCTCAATATTATTCAAATCCAAGGAAATTCCTTTGGAAGTGAGGAATGATCCGACTTGAGCTTCAACAGTTTCAGCTGTTTTCATAGCGGCTCCGCTAGCATCCGTGCTAACGTTAGCTGCACCAGACTTGGCTCTTGGTTTGAGTTGAAATACTGTGAGAATTATATTCTCTACAATTGAACTAGGTTTCAACTACAATTGAAACCTAAAAGACACACAGATTTAAGTACTAACAATTGATTCAGTGCTTTTTTTTGTGACTGTGACAAGACCAAAACAGAACATAACAAGGTCCAAAGAACATCAGTATTTTCACAGTATCCCTCCCCAAAATGGCAGATTCCAGATGGCCTAAAACATTCTAGTTGGGGGGGTGGGGTGGGGTGGGGATGGACCTGGAGGCACCAGAACAAAGGTTCTGGTTCCTTAAGGCCAACAGGAGTGAGGGCTAACATGACAGCCCTCTCCTCTGGGAAGAGAACAGGAGGAAGCAGCAGTGCTGGCAACCCTTCCCACAGACAGGAAACAAGAAGGGAGTTAACCCTTCATGCTTCTCCCCCAAGCTGGGGTCCTCCACCAGAGGCCTGGGAGCTTGAGGGTCGTGCAGTATCTTATCTTTTCCTCTCTGAGTCCCTGGTATTTCTCCAGTTTCTCATCTTCCTTCTTCTTGATGTTTCCATCTCTTGGTGCTGCTACATCCACCACAGCAGCTTTCCTCTGTTCTTTATCCACCTCTACAGTCTGGTTGGTTCCATCACCATCCTGTCTGTCCCACAGGATCTTTGCTCTCGTTCTACCACTTTCTGAGGCGTTTCCCTCTTTCATCTTAGGGTTGTGTTCATTTCTTTTGAAAAGAACAGAAGACAGAGGAAGGTTGTGATGATAGAGATTAGGCAAAGGGGAAAGGAAAAATAAGTTGAAGGATGATTCAAAGGGTACTATTGCAAAAAAAAGACTCTTACCTTAAAGATCCACTCCAGCTATATATTTGTTTCTATTGTTCTAAGTGTTCAGTGGTCTTTTACTTATGATTATGCAGTTTTTATCTACATATATTCTGCAGAGCAGCAGGAGTCATTGGAAATGTATCTTTGGGTTGTGGGTGTGACTGTTGGCATGGAAGTAACCTGACATTCATCTCCCAGCATTCCATCATTTACACTCTGTCCTGCTCGCTTACTGACGCTCACAACACCAGGTTAACATTAGCGTAGCAAAAAATGGTGAGCAAAATCAGAGCGATCCGGCTGTACAGTTTTATTCCAACCAGCTGAGCCAAGGAAAACAAAGACGTACATGAATCTGTCTGCAAGTGGACGCATAAGAATGGAGTGGAGCAGGAATATACTAACCCGTTTCAGTTGCTGCGTCACAAACTTAAGCTTTTTCATATCTGCTTCTGATCCATCACGATCTGAATGAAGAAATGCTCACAAACGCAGTTTTCATCCTCAAATCTTTCATAAATGTTCTCCATCCTCAGATAAAGGCTGCAAGAACATGTTTAAAATTGGAGTTGGTCTTTCACTGCTGTTGACAGTTCTTTTCGCTAGAGGGCGACAGAACACCGCAGATACAAACTTCATCCGAGCGTTACGTCATTTTCATGCGACGGAAAAAAGGAAATTGTAGTCGTTTGACGTGACGAACCAAAATTATTGGAAAGTCATCGACCGCGACACGCTGGTGAGTTTGGGGGCATTTAAATGTGCGTTTGTGTGCAGATGATTGTGAGTGACCGTACTGTTCTAGAGTGTGAACGAGTGGTTTGACCGTAAAGAGCGTGAATGAGACCTGCCCTGCGAGCTCACGGAGTCTCTCACGATTCAAGTCCACAAACAGGGATGATGGAAACATCGCTGAAAGTGTGTGCTTCCACACAATGAGAGCTTTGTGTGCTTACCTTCATTGTTTGTGTCTCAGCGTGACTGAGGCCTAACCTCCGCCGGTCCCCCAGCAGCCCCGCAGGAAGCAGCGAGGATGGTGAGCGCCCTCCTCTCACTCCAAAGCTGTATAAAACAACGTTAACATTCTACTATATCTGGGTCTATTCAGAGACATGCTGGGTATTCTTAGTGTGTGTCAGAATGACTGCATCGCTGCATATCACTGGAAAAAGCATGTCGGTTCCTGGATGTGAAGTTCCAGCTCAGTCCTCCTGTCTGCTCCTGACAGCACGGCCGGGTGAAGGTTAAAACGACAGCTCAGCAGGAGGAGGAGAAGCGAAAGGAGCGAGAGAAGAAGCTGAAAATCTATGTGGCAGCACGTGATGCCTGTTTTTCCAAGGTCTGCTCCAACTCACTTAAACAGGTTTCATTTGAACTTGTTAAATTCTTCCCATCTTCTTCCTCCTCGTGTGTGGCAGAGGAAGGACGGTGTTTGTGATGACGAAGCTCTTCAGCTGACTCAGCAGCTCCTGTCATCCAA